>NW_026847549.1:117965479-118022540 GCF_025583915.1 Anolis sagrei ordinatus | reverse complement strand
CAGAAGTATTTCAATGGGAAGTGTGAGACCTGCTTTTGGCTGATGAGATAGGATTGTTGTTGTGTGCTTTCATTGTACAGACTTAGGTTGACCCTGAGCGAGGGCCGGGTAAATGACCTTGGAGGGCCGCATCCGGCCCCGGGCCTTAGTTTGAGGAGACTCTAAGGGTTAACCGGATCCTCTCCTAAAATGTATTTAAACTATTATTAACTTCCATTGTTTTTGTTGTGGGAGCAAATTATGGTTTCTGTTTAGCATCCTTGGTGCCTATACTCCGTGGGTACTATTGTGCGTGTGTGTTGGTTTTTGTCATGGCCTTGGACCCGTACAATAAACTATTTTGATGATGATGCTGATGTTGTAGATATCTTATCAAAGGAGTTGCCATTTTCTTTTCCGGCAAGCTTTTGATGTGTGAACAACCCGGGCTATGTCTGTCCTCGCTGCCTATTATTATTGTTGTGGTTATTTCTTAAAGCTAACTGTATTGTTTTAATCTGTTTCTGTAAACCGCTCCGAGCCAAATTGGGAGTAGCGGTATACAAGTTAAATTAAAATAATAATAATAATAAATAAATAAATATTTTATATATTGTCGAAGGCTTTCATGGCCGGAATCACTGGGTTGTTGTAGGTTTTTTCGGGCTGTATGGCCATGGTCTAGAGGCATTCTCTCCTGACGTTTCGCCTGCATCTATGGCAAGCTTCCTCACTACCTCTGAGCAGGCTCGTAGCCAGGATTTCGTTTCGGGGGGGGGGGGGGGCCAAATTTTTTTCAGGGGGGGTTGGGGGGGGGTGGGGGTGTTTGGGGGGGTGGGGTGGGGGGGGGGGGGGTGATGGAGCGTGGGGTTGTGTGTGGGGGGGGGGGGGGGGCTGAGTCTGAGTGAAAGAGGGTCTACCCTAGCAAACCTTTTGTATTGTTACCCCAATACCCCATGCATATGGGATATATTGAGCATGGTGATCAGATCATGATATGAATAAACATAACAGTTTAAATAATGCACCAGTAAGGCCTTTTCACGAACCACCATGAGAATTTCGGGGGGGGGGGGGGGCTGAAGCCCCCCTCAGCCCCCCCCCCGGCTACATGCCTGCCTCTGAGGATGTTTGCCATAGATGCAGGCGAAATGTCAGGAGAGAATGCCTTTAGACCATGGCCATACAGCCCGAAAAAACCTACAACAACCCAAATTTTATATAGGTTCTGTCCTATCCCCTTAACCGCTTTGAAAGAGACCTGGTGTAATTCTACTTTTGCCCTGCACACATGTTATAATTAAAAAGCTGGCTTTTCAAAAAATTTGTGCTAAACCAGCATGCATTCAGTAATTACACCCAGGCAGATGTGGATTAGTTGGCAAGGCTATTTACATTTCTATTGTGTTCTGCATACAGTGGTGAGATCTATTTAAATGAACACATTTAACTTATTTTTTTGCAGAAAAGGAAGAAGAAAATAATTTACGATAATCTAAAGACTTTGATTATTTGCTGATGTAGTAAACATGAAACACCACTGTTCGAGATTGCAAGGAAAGCACAAAGTAGGGATGCAGAAATAAATGAGAAAAATCACAGGTTCTTTTTAATAGTATTTTTGTGCCATATATTATGCACAGAACGGGTCTTATCAGCTTGAGTTGGGCTAAAATGCAATGCGTTTGAAACAAAAATAATGAACCATTTCAAAAAGAGACCATATGAGAGAAGAAGAGTTTTACTCGGTTCCTTGCTCGGGAGGTAAACAAGAGAGACTATTTTAGGCTTTGCATCTGGAAGCCCTTTATCATCTTAAAAAACCTGGAGCCAACGAGCTGCAATGAGACAAAGCATTGGGTAGATTTGAAAAAGAACAAAAAAATTCCTCTGCCGTGTTCATGCTGCTATTTGGGAGCATGTTCAAATCTAGCAGTTTGTATGGAAAACCCCTTTTGAAGACACACAGACACGCACACACGTTTCCCCACCTAAATGCAAGGAGGTCAAAATTTATCACACCTTTGTGCTGCTTGGGATGTTCTATTTTATTTCTTTGCACGAAACCACGTTTTTTGTCAGTAATGGCTCCCAGAAGCGAGGGAAGTTAGCCTCCCAGCAGCCTAAAGGCTTAGCTGTACAACCGAGCATGAGGTAAGTACAAAGCCGCCACTGTGACTACCCAGGAAGCCTGGCAAGAAGCCATGTATCAACGGATGAAAATCTTTTGACTGCCGCCTTAGCTGCGCTGCCTTGCAATTTTCAGCTCCTCTCCGAAATGCCTTGTTCGGAAGAGAAAAACAGAAAGTGGAAATAATGAACTGACTCAGGGTGGCGGGTGAAGGAAAACGTAGTAATCACACAGCCCCAGAATCCGTAAATCCTGATCACATTTATGACAATTATTTACACTGCCAATTAGCTGAATGGACAAAAAAAAATAGTTGTGAGAGAGATGACAATTGTTATTGTAAGGGCCATGGAGCTTAACATGTCTGGCCTTAGAAAAGCAATGTCTAAATGGGTAATGTCATGAATGAAGTCTGTACCTCTCGGGAAAGAACAAAATGTTCAAATTTGTCTGACAAGCAGAACTCTGCGAAGCATGAGATACGGCTGTAGCCAGGCGCAATGCTCTGGGGCTGCAGATAAAGCCAACATACCAGACTGAAATGCATAAGTTACCTCAGAGGTACAGTCCAGTAATTATTATTTTACATCACTTTATAGTATGCGTTATTATGCATTGCAAGTAGAACAGACAAAATATTCAGCACTCAGGGGACAGAATTTCTACTGAAAAATATTTTCATGAAAGATACTATGTGACATCTTAGATATGTGCTCATCTATTTTTAATGCCTCAACAATTAATAATAATAATAATATATTGTCGAAGGCTTTCATGGCTGGAATCACTATGTTCTTGTGGGTTTTTTCGGGCTATAGGGCCATGTTCTAGAGGCATTTCTCCTGACGTTTCGCCTGCATCTATGGCAAGCATCCTCAGAGGTAGTGAGGTCTGTTGGAATTAGGACAATGGGTTTATATATCTGTGGAATGGCTGGGGTGGGGCAAGGAGCTCTTCCCTGCTGTAGTTAGGTGTGAATGTTTAGCTGATCACCTTCATTAGCATTTGAAGGCCTGCCTGAGCCTGGGAAAATCTGTTGCTGGGAGGTGTTAATCTGTGCCTGGCTGTTTCCTCTCTGCTGTTTTGCTGTTGTAATTTTAGAGCTAAGAACATGAAAGGCACTGCAGACTAATTCAACCAGAGAAGTCAGCCATAGCAGAGCACCTGATGAACCAGCCTGGACACAGCATATTATTTGAGAACACAGAAATGCTGGACCACAACAACCACCATGTCAGACTACACAGAGAAGCCATTGAAATCCACAAGCATGTGGACAATTTCAACAGAAAGGAAGAGACCATGAAAATGAACAAAATCTGGCTACCAGTATTAAAAAACTCCAAAATTACAACAGCAAAACAACAGAGAGGAAACAACCAGGCACATCTTAACACCTCCCAGCAAGAGATTTTCCCAGGCTCAGGCAGGCCTTCAAATGCTAATGAAGGTGATCAGTTGAAACATTCACACCTAGCTCCAGCAGGGAAGAGCTCCTTGCCCCACCCCAGCCATTCCACAGATATATAAACCCATTGTCCTAATTCCAACAGACCTCACTACCTCTGAGGATGCTTGCCATAGATGCAGGCGAAACGTCAGGAGAAATGCCTCTAGAACATGGCTCTATAGCCCGAAAAAAACCCACAAGAACCTAATAATAATAATAATAATAATAATAATAATAATACTTTATTTGTACCCCGCTACCATCTCCCCAAGGGACTCGGTGCGGCTTACATGAGGCCGAGCCCAAACACAACAATACAAGCAATAACAACACAGTACAAGCAATTAAAAACACATAGACAATAAGATACACAACATTATCAATGAAACAGCACATAATTAAAAACAGTGGGAAGGCCAAATGTAGAGTTAAAATTGGAAACAATGCTGGGACATGAACGGAAGGTGATACTGGTGTTTGTGGAAGGGCATACGAACAGACTTAAAGAAATGTAAAGTGCTTTGGAGGACAAAGTGCTATGGTCATTATTCCGGGAAGGCACACTGGAACAGCCACGTCTTCAAGTTCCTCCTGAAGACTGCCAAAGTTGGAGCCTGTCTGATGTCTTTAGGGAGTGAGTTCCAGAGTCGAGGGGCCACCACCGAAAAGGCCCTCTCTCTCGTCCCCACCAATCGCGCCTGCGATGCTGGTGGGATCGAGAGCAGGGCCTCTCCGGATGATCGAAGGGATCGCATGGGTTCATAAATAGAGATGCGATCACGCAGGTAGGCGGGTCCCAAACCGTTCAATTATAACAAGTAAAAACAATCAAGAAATTCTGTTAAAAACAATAGCATATGTTAGAAAAATATAAAAAACTGTACAAAGCCTTAAAACATTATTGTGAGCGTCTCCATGTTAAATCATTATTCCAGTGAACTATAAAGCCCTAAACGGTTTAGGACCCGCCTATCTTCGCAATCGCATCTCCCTCTATGGACCAGCGTGAACTTTAAGATCTTCCAGGAAGGCCCTCCTTTCGCTCCCACCACCATCGCAAGCACGAAGAGAGAGGGCCTTCTCAGTGGTGGCCCCTCACCTCTGGAACGCCCTTCCTGGAGAAATAAGAAAGGCCCCATTCCTCCCCTCCTTTTGTAAGAGCCTGAAGACCTGGTGGTTTAAACAAACTTTTGAGAACGACTAGTTCTACCTCTGCCCCAGATACTGATGAAATTGGCCATATCTTCTTCTACCCAGGTCACTTTCTTCTATTAGGCCCTGGAAATGTACAGCCATAGACTCTACCTAATTTCCCAGGCCCTCTAAAATCGCAGTAGCCTGGCCCAGCCTTTTAAACTGCCTTGAACAGGCAGGATTATTTTAAATATATGTGCTATTGTGGTTTTAATGCTTATATTATCTTGTTAATTTTATGTTTATGCCATTTTTCTTGTATGTATTGATGATGTTACTTGGAAACCGCTCTGAGTCCCCTTGGGGAGATAGAGCGGTATATAAATAAAGTTTTGTTGTTGTTGTTGATTGTGTTATCAAGTAGTTCCATAATTTTGTTTAGCTATGTCATATTTGAGACGGCCTGCTCACAAAGCCAGGTTTTCACCTTTTTTTTGTCAGGAGGGAGGGAGCCGATCTTATATCTCTAGGCAGGGCATTCCATAGTCGAGGGACCACCGCTGAAAAGGCCCTGTCTCTCATCCCGTTTCCCATCCGGGGGGGGGGGGGGGGGGGGGGGGGGAAGAATTCAGGGCGGCCTCACAGAAGCACCATACGATGCCAGCGTCATAAAACATTCAACAATACATTAAAAATATTAAAACAATAGATTAAAACATGGCTATTAAAAATCGGAATGCCAAATTCAAGTCTGGGTCCATTCATTGTCACGAGTTGCTTAAGTCTTCTTTCACTTGCTGACATTAGAATCATAGAGTTGGAAGAGACCTCGTGGGCCATTCCATCCAACTCCCTGCCAAGAAGCAGGAATATTGCATTCAAAGTACCCCTGACAGATGGCCATCCAGCCTGTGTTTAAAAGCCTCCAAAGAAGTAGCCTCCATCACACTCTAGGGCAGAGAGCTCGACCGCTGAACTGCTCTCACAGTCAAGAAGTTCTTCCTCATGTTCAGGTGAAATCTCCTTTCTTGTAGTTTGAAGCCATTGCTTTGCGTCCTAGTCTCCAGGGCAGAGAAACCAAGGTTGCTCCCTCCTCCCTATGACTTCCCTTCACATATTTATACATGGCTATCATATCTCCTCTCAGCCTTCTCTTCTTTAGGCTAAGCATGCCCAGCTTGTTCTTGAGCTGCCAGAATCAGACCCTCCATCTCCTTTTTCAAAGTTTCATTTCTTTCTCTTCTATCCTGTTGTTTCCAGTTGTTTCTCTTCTATCCTGCCGTCACCTGGGATTGCAACATCAACAATCCATACTTTGTTTTTTTTTAACACAATTGTGAGGTCAGGAGCTCCAAAACTCTGTTTGTCTGAATCTGGAAGTCCCAGAGTAGTTTGAACTGCTCATTCTCTGTAACTTTTTCCGGCTTGTGATCTCACCAGTTAGTTGTCGCAGGCAGATGGTATTTGTGGCACAAGTTCCAATGAATCATCTGAGCAATGGTGTTATGCCTCTGCTTGTAGTCTATCTGCGCGATCTTCTTAATATTATTATTATTATATAAACAAGAAGATTAGTACACGCAAATAAGATCACTATGGCAGCAACAGTAAGAACTGACCACGGAACAACAGACTGGTTCAAGATTGGGAAAGGCGTACGGCAAGGCTGCATACTCTCACCCAACCTATTTAACATGTATGCAGAACACATCATGCGATGTGCGGGGCTGGATGAATGCAAAGCTGGGGTGAAAATTGCTGGAAGAAACGTTAACAACCTCAGATATGCAGATGACACCACTCTGATGGCCGAAAGCGAGGAGGAGCTGAGGAGCCTTCTAATCAAGGTGAAAGAAGAAAGCGCAAAAGCTGGGTTGCAGCTAAACGTCAAAAAAACCAAGATTATGGCAACAAGAATGATTGACAACTGGAAAATAGAGGGAGAAACCGTGGAGGCCGTGACAGACTTTGTATTTCTAGGTGCAAAGATTACGGCAGATGCAGACTGTGGCCAGGAAATCAGAAGACGCTTCTTCTTGGGAGGAGAGCAATGTCCAGTCTCGATAAAAGAGTAAAGAGTAGAGACATCAGACTGGCAACAAAGATCCGCCTAGTCAAAGCCATGGTATTCCCTGTAGTAGCCTACGGATGTGAGAGCTGGACCTTAGGGAAGGCTGAGCGAAGGAAGATAGATGGTTTTGAACTGTGGTGTTGGAGGAAAGTTCTGAGAGTGCCTTGGACTGCGAGAAGATCCAACCAGTCCATCCTCCAGGAAATAAAGCCCGACTGCTCACTGGAGGGAAGGATACTAGAGACAAAGTTGAAGTACTTTGGCCACATCATGAGGAGACAGGAAAGCCTAGAGAAGACAATTATGCTGGGGAAAGTGGAAGGCAAAAGGAAGAGGGGCCGACCAAGGGCAAGATGGATGGATGGCATCCTTGAAGTGACTGGACTGACCTTGAAGGAGCTGGGGGTGGTGACGGCCGACAGGGAGCTCTGGCGTGGGCTAGTCCATGAGGTCACGAAGAGTCGGAGACGACTGAACGAATGAACAACAACAAGTGATATCATTATTATTATTATTATTATTATTATTATTATATGGTTATCATAGTTTTCTATGGGCGAGCAGATGAAGAGTGGTATATACCATATGTTCTCTGTCTCAAAAACTAGAGCTGATAGGAAAAAAAACTGGTGCAAAATAATTTTTTGTGATCTGAAGGCTGCACGCTGCTCATAGGTTCTACCTTTCTTTCCCAACTGAGACTCTTATTCAAAGGATTTTGTGGATCATGATCCATAAATAAATAAATAAATAAATAAATAATCATACAAAATTCAAATATTTGGCCAGTGCTCCTTTCTGATCTACTGAAGCATGAACTTTCTAGACTCATTCATCTTTTTTTCAAAATTGAGATTAAAAATATAAACATAAAAATTCATTCCAGTATAATATTCACTTTATGGAGATGAAAGAGAGGATTGCCAGATAAATGCAATTTAGATTTCATTGCTATTTCTTGTAATGTTGGATAGAATGGTTAAGTGCAGGTGAACTCCCTGAATATTTTGCCATGTGGGAATTTTCATTGCAATCACATTTTTTACTCCATCTCATTCATTTGCCTTCAGAGAAATGAAGATCTCATATATTTTGATGTTCGACTTTGCCAGTACTTTTGTTTCTTAATTCAAGAGATGGGAGATTCTGTATAATGATTGGATAGGGAATTTCTTGTTCCTTTTTTATGGGAGTAGCTTTTAATGTTATACATAATTTCAGGTATATGAGAAAATGTGCCCCGGACTTAGCCAATTTCTTTTTTTCTCTTTGTTCTGCTTAAAATCAATTAAACTGACATATTTGCAATTTTTAAAAAAAATGATGAAAATGACTGCTCTTCATTTCCTGTTGCTTAAGATTTTATGCATGTTTTCGAAATGAACCTTAGAATACAATAGGCTTAGTTGGTACCACTTTCCAATTTGATCCACTGGATGCAAACGGAAAATAAACTAATCTCAAAGGTATACAAAAAGTTATTAGAAGGAGAAGGAGATACAGACAGGGAGAAAACTTATATGAAGAAGTGGAAGGACAATCTAGGAAGAGAGATAAAGAAGGAAGAATGGGAGGAAATATGGAATAAGAAGCTAAAATACTCGAAAGCAATGGAACTCAAAGAAAATTGGTTTAAGGTAGCCCATAGGTGGTATATAACCCCACATAGGATAGGGAAATTCAACAAAAACATGAACACAAAATGTTGGAAGTGCGGGAATCAGGAAGGGGCATATTACCACTTATGGTGGACCTGCCCAAAAGCGACAAGATATTGGAAAAAAATACAAAAATCGTTACAAAGAATACTAAAGATTGATATTCCGTGGAAACCGGAAACTTTCCTATTAGGGATACACAATATAAAAATGGAAAAAAATAAGGACAAAATCCTATTCCTCTTAACCACAGCAGCGAGAATAATCTACGCGAAACATTGGAAAGAAAAAGATCCCCCAGAGGAAGAGGAATGGCTAACGAAGATTCTTGATATAAGAAATATGGACAAATTAACCTATATACTTTCAAAAAAAAGGGGTACTCCTACAGCCGAAATAGACTGGAAACAAGTAACAATATATTTAGTAGAGGAAAAAAATATGAAATTAATTATATGAAAGAACTGAAAGAAGATACAAATCAGGGGAGAGCAGAAGAGAAACAAAAGACGGAAAGCAATCCGAGGGAAGGAACGAAGGAACAGGGAAAACCACCCAAAGATACCAGGAAGTCAACGCCAGTTTCATAATAACCACACATCATTTCCCTCACAACTCTTTTCTAAATCCTACCATCACATCTGGCACATTATGTATTATCAACAGTCATATTCCAGCTTACCCTCCACCCTTCCTATCCTGCTATCCCCCCCCTATTTCTTTCTACCCCCCCCCCTATACCTTACCCACCCCGTTATTGTATGTTTTTAATGAAAATTAATAATAAAGATTATTTTAACAATTTGATCCACTGGATGATAATAAAATCTCAGAAATTGTTTTCAGCTCACAAGGTCTTCTCAGTGGTGGCCCCCCAGCTAAACTCCTTTCCCAGGGATATTAGATCATCCCCCTTCCTTCTGACTTTCTGAGAAAAAGTAAAAACTTGGCTCTATGAGCAAGCTTTGGAGAATGCAGTGGAATAGATAACATGAAACTATGAATGATGAACATGGAATGACCAGATGATGTTACTGGAAAACAATTTTAACACGATGACATTGGTGACTACATGTTTTTAATGGTTTTTATATAAGTTTTTATGTTATTATGTTGACTGTTTTTAATCGCACTTTTATGAATGCATTGAATCATGCCAATCTGTAACCCGCCTTGAGTCGCTGTGTGGCTGAGAAAGACAGGCTATAAATAAATCTATATAAATAAAAATGTAATGTTCGTTTGTGGTATTCACAGAACTCAAAAACCACTGGGGGAATTGACACAAAATTTGGACACGATACACCTAACAACCCAATGTATGTCCTTCACTCAAAATTTTTTGATTTTGTCATTTGGGAGTTGTAGTTGCTGGGATTTATAGTTCACCTACAACCAAAGAGCATTCTAAACTCCACCAACGATGGAAATGAAACAAATCTGTCCCCCAGAACTCCCATGAACAACAGAAAACACTAGAAGTGTTTGGTGGGCACTGACCTTGAGTTTGGGAGTTGTAGTTCACCTACATCCAGAGAGCACTGTGGACTCAAACAATGATGGATCTGGACCAAACTTGGCACGAATATTCCATATGCCCAAATATGAACACAGATGGAGTTTGGCGGAAATAGACCTTGACATTTGGGATCTGTAGCTAACTGGAATTTATAGTTCACCTACAATCCAAGAGCTTTCTGAATCCCACAAACGACGGAATTGGGGCAAATTTCCCACACAGAACACCCATGTGGGCCACAGCAAAGCGTGGCAGGGGACGGTTAGTTGACACAGTAATAGAGAGTCCTCTCTTTCTCCATGTAGATACAGTTTTGCTAAGAGATCATCGCTTTTTCGGCCCTTCTCCTTCTGCTTGGGCAGGTGGAGAACAGATCTGTCACATTCATCTTGAGAATGTGACCTTCAAGTTGACACAGGCTTTACAACAGCTGACTTTTCCCATTAACCAACTAGTAATACAAAGATTGGAAGCATACAGAATATTGCTGTAGTTGATTCACACACACAAAAATTGTTAATCAAAGCAGTATCTGATCTGTGCTGATGTGTCCCCACACTTTCTGAAGTTAGGGTGTTTGTTTATTCACGTCAAATCCAAATTAAGTATCTCATAACATAATGTCAGTTTTAGACTGGATGCCATATGCTGAAACATGCAGGTGAAATGTACTGCGCAATCTGTCTTTCAATTCAAACTTCCCTTTTACTCCAAAAGAGAATTCTGCCTTCATTGTCTACTCTTGGTTTGCCCTTCTAGACAAAAATAGCTTCTTGGTTCATAGCAAGAGGGAGCTATAGGAAAAAGGATTACTCATAGCAAAAAGAGTAGAGGATAAAGTTAAATGTTAAACATTTGGAAATCAAATAATTATTACCAATACTAACAATGGAAGTTGTTCACTGAACTGTTTGGATATACAGAAAACTAGCTGTCTCCTGCCACATGTTGCTGTGACTGACCACCTTGGTTAGCATATAATGGCCTGACATTGCCTAAAGCAAACTTTGGTTGAGAGGTGATTAGATGTCCTTGTTTGTTTACTCTCTGTTGCTGTGCTGTTATAATTTTTGAGTTTTTTTAATACTGGTAGCCAGATTTTGTTTATTTTCATGGTTTCCTCCTTTCTGTTGAAATTGTCCACATGCTTGTGTATTTCAATGGCTTCTCTGTGTAGTCTGACATGGTGGTTGTGAGAGTGGGCCAGCATTTCTGTGTTCTCAAATAAAATGCTGTCTCCAGGTTGGTTCATCAGGTGCTCTGCTATGGCTGACTTCTCTGGTTGAAATAGTCATGAATAGTGCCTTTCATGTTCCTTGATTCGTGTTTGGGCGCTGTGTTTGGTGGTCCCTATGTAGACTTGAAACATTCACACCTAACTCTAGCAGACAAGAGCCCTTTGTCTCACCCTGGTCATTCCACAGATAAATAAACCCTTTTCCTAGTTCCAACAGATCTCACTATCTCTGAGGATGCTTGCCAGAGATGCAGGCGAAACGTCAGGAGAGAATGTCTCTAGGCCATGGCCATATAGCCTGAAAAAAACCCCCTACAACAACCCAGTGATTCCGGCCATGAAAGCCTTCGACAATACATTGTACATCTGTGTTCATACTTGGGCATATGGAGTATTAGTGATAAGTTTGGTCTAGATCCTTCATTGTTTGAGTCCACAGTGCTCCTTGGATGTAGGTGAACTACAACTCCAAAACTCAAGGTCAATGCCCACCAAGCCCTTCTAGTGTTTTCTGTTGGTCGTGGGAGTCCTGTGTGCCTAGTTTATTTTAATTCCATCATTGGAATCGTTCAGAATGCTCTTTAATTGTAGGTAAACTATAAATCCCAGCAACTACAACTCCCAAAGGACAAAATAATTTTTCTGAGTGATGGTCACTGTGATGAAATCTACCTTTCAGTCGACTAGGCCGAAACCTGCATGACAGTGGCTGTCATCTTGGAAGGCAGGCAGGACAGGAGGAGGAGTCAAGCCGACTCCTGATTGGGTATAGCAATTGGGGGAGGAGTCGGTAGAGAGAGGGAAAATAAGCTGTCAGCTTTTGACAGAGAGGGAGAAGTGTCTTGAGATCAGACAGGGGGAGAAGTGTTTTGACAAGGGAGAGAGAAGGAAGGGATTTTTAGGAGAGGAAGCTAGATAGAGCAGGGATCTGACAGAAAAGGAAGAGCTTTTAGTGAGCCTGAAGTTTAGGGAATAGGCTGAGACAAAGGCTAAGATTTTACTGCGTTGTGAGAGCCAGTAAAAGAAAGATTTGTCTCCTTATACTTGGGATAGTATAAGGGAGCTTACTGCCCTGTGGTGGAGACAGATAGGAGTCTGTTCTCCAGTTGACACTGTTTCCTAGGATAGGGCAGTGTGTTTTTAGGGAACTCACAATTTTAAAAGCTTTTCTGTCAGGGGATCTATTTGTTTAAGTAACCAAGTTTCTGCAACTGAATCACGCTTCTGTACCACTCATTTCTATGAGTTGTTGTTAATATAAAGTTCAATAAACCATTCTTAGTTTACTTTTAACTGGTGTATGCCTCAGTCTATTAATCGCCTCAGAACTCATTCTGTCAAACCATTTTAAAGTCCAGTCAGCCAGTGAGGAAGCCATAGAAGAACAAGGGCACAAACACCCCTTACCTAAAACACATTCACACCTTTGGTTCCTCAGGCCAATAATTCTGAGGTGGTGGCAGCTAATACTACCAAGAACATTCGGTCATTTATAATACTTTATTCTCCCTTGCCTTGAGGGGCAGAGGTGGGATTGATTGTTTGTCCCCCCCTGCCTAGATATCCTTTAACTTCGCTATATTGGTGGCAGCGGTGGGATTGATTCGTTGTTCCCCCCTGCCCTAGATATCCTTGAACTTTATTATAGTCACTCCTTGGGTTTAGTAGTTGTCTTGTGGCCAAATTTGGCAGGAATTCGTCCAGCGGATTTTGAGTAATGATGTCACTCAAAAAGAACAGAGCATTTATATATACAGGGTGCAGCAGCATAACTTCCTTTTTAAAAATGTACGCCATTCAATTGGTTGAAGACGTAGCGAAGTGTTAATGGATTCGTTCGAGAGGCGGGAGTATCAAGTTTTATCCTGACACAGTTCAGTCGCCATCATGCGTTGGAACAGTGAGGAGCGTGCTTTTGCCGTTGAGGCCTACTTTTCGAGCGGATTTGGAGTGGCCAAATCTCCAGATTTGGTCCCTTGTGATTTTTTTCTATGGGGTTTTTTGAAATCTCGTGTTTATGTGAACCGTCCAAGGACCCTACAAGATTTGAAGACCAACATCCAGGAAGAAATTGCCAATGTAACGCCTGCTATGCTGGCAAGAGTCATGACAAATGCCAGAAATTGGTTCACTCAGTGTATGGAGAATGGGGGACGTCACTTACCTAATTTGATCTTCAAAACTACGTAAAACAAAACTTTAGGTATGCGCCTATATTATATTAAAAAAATCTGATTCATACAATGGGTTTTATTCAGTTTTGAAAAAAAGGAAGTTATGCTACTGCACCCTGTATATATAGATGGCATGGAGGTTGCCACTGGGAAGTTCCACTCAGGCTATAAAAGCCAGTTCAAAGTCATCTTGGATTGGGGTGTCTACAAAATGTACACCCCCAATGCATGCTGCAGCATGTATCCAGCTGGAAACAGTGCATTAAAAGACCTTACTGGAAATTTTGGAATGATCTATAAAATCTGCTTTAGCCAATCGCTGTATAGATGCTGCAGATCTAGAACCTGAGACAAAAATATGGAGCGCTTATGAGGAAAGGGCTAGTATAGAAGCATTCAGGAAAATGGTAACACAGTTCACGTTAATATAAACAAACACCTTCCCCATGGAAAAGAAACCACAGCATTCCCATGGGATCATTAGTTTTCCTTTTGTTTCTATGCCGTGTTTTGCTATGACAATGATCCTTAACAGACAGCTGCTGCCCATCACCATATACTGCTGGATAAGGTAAGAACACATGTATGCAGAACACATATTTTATTGACTACTCCAAAGCCTTTGACTGTGTGGATCATAATAAATTGTGGCAAGTTCTTGGTGGGATGGGCATCCAAGCCACCTTGTCTCTCTCCTGAGGAATCTGTACAAGGACCAAGTAGCAACAGTCAGAACTGACCACGGAACAACAGACTGGTTCAAGATTGGGAAAGGCGTACGGCAAGGCTGCATACTCTCACCCAACCTTTTTAACTTATATGCAGAACACATCATGCGATGTGCGGGGCTTGATGAATGCAAAGCTGGGGTTAAGATTGCTTCTATCTATCTATCTATCTATCTATATTGATGAATGCAAGGCTGGGGTTAAAATTGCTGGAAGAAACATTAACAACCTTAGATATGAAGATGATACCACTTTGATAGCCGAAAGCGAGGAGGAGCTAAGGAGCCTTCTAATCAAGGTGAAAGAAGAAAGTGCAAAAGATGGGTTGCAGTTAAACATAAAAAAAAACCAAGATTATGGCAACAAGAATGATTGACAACTGGCAAATAGAGGGAGAAAACGTGGAGGCAGTGACAGACTTTGTATTTCTAGGTGCAAAGATTACTGCAGACACAGACTGCACCCGGGAAATCAGGAGATGCTTACTTCTTGAGAGGAGAGCAATGTCCAATCTCAATAAAATAATGAAGAGTAGAGACATTACACTGGCAACGAAGATCTGCATAGTTAAAGCAATGGTATTCCCGGTAGTCACCTATGGATGCAAGAGCTGGACGATAGGGAAGGCTGAGCGAAGGAAGATAAATGCTTTTGAACTGTGGTGTTGGAAGAAAGTTCTGAGAGTGTCTAGGACTGCGAGAAGATCCAACCAGTCCATACTTCAGAAAATAAAGCCCGATTGCTCATTGGAGGGAAGGATAGTAGAGGCAAAGATCACGGCCACATCATGAGAAGAAAGGAAAGCTTAGAGAAGACAATGATGCTGGGGAAAATGGAAGGAAAAAGGAAGGAAAAAGGAAGAGGGGCCGACCAAGGGCAAGATGGATGGATTGTATCCTTGAAGTGACTGGCTTGACCTTGAAGGAGCTGGGGGTGGTGATGGCTGACAGGGAGCTCTGGCGGTGGTTGGTCCATGAGGTCATGAAGAGTCGGAAACGACTGAACGAATGAACAACAAAGGTAAGATACCCCCCCCCCCCGTGTTCATTTTTACAATCAGCAGGTCTTTGTGGCTGCCATTCCAGCATTCAACTGGTTCCTGGAGTGCCTGTGTAGGTGCTTCATAGGGAACAGGGTCTCTTTAATCTGCATCCTGACTCAATTTCAACTGCCCACTGTTGAACCTTCAAGCACTTTTTATGGATTCCTTTGGAGGGCACTCTCATGTCTCACTTGCCTTCTTCAAACACTGATGTTTCCCTCCAGATGGACTACAAAGTTTGCAACAAGATTGTTTCCTGGGAATGGCAAAAGTCCAACATTTCTAGGAACTGTCAAGTTGCCAAAGGCAGTCCTAAATCATGGGATGGTATTCAACAAACTCTTCACTTATGTTTGTCAATCATATGCATCTCTCTTTTTCTACCCCCACCCATATGTATACTTCATTCATTCTTCAAATGTCTTCCTTGTTAAAAGTTAATAAGAACTGATGTGCTCCAGTTAGAGGATTATGTATAATCAAGTAATGGGATGTCCTTCTTCCCCAGAATATACTTCCACTCTGCATATTAATACAGAGAAGCAAAGCGAGCAGAGTCAATTTATTATTGGAAAAATGAACCCTCTGCAAGTACAAGACAGACAACTTGAATAATTTATGCTATCAGATCTTAACACCAAATGACTTATTTTCTATGATGCATGATTTATTAGAAACAAAACGTAACTAACCTCAACAAAATACAGGGCTGTTTCAGTGAAGTTAGTTATTGAGGATAAAACAAAGAATGATGGATACCAGCAAGATGTATTAACTTAAAAATTGAACTATCACTACTACAAATAACTTGGAACTTTTATTTAAAGATTATTCATTGTGTTGTTCAGACAATTATTTGTATATTTTATTCATTTGTATCCTGCCCTTACTTCCATGAATGGGATTCAAGGCAACTATTGACACATTGAAAAACAATACAGATTAAAACTATGGTAAAGGTAAAGGCTGTCTCCTGACATTAAGTCCAGTCGTGTCCGACTCTGGGGGTTGGTGCTCATCTCCTTTCTAAGCTAAAGAGCAGCCATTGTCCGTAGACACCTCCAAGGTCATGTGGCCAGCATGACTGCATGGAGCGTCGTTATTATTTATTTATTTTATTTATTTACGGCATTTATATGCCGCCCTTCTCACCCCGAAGGGGACTCAGAGCGGCTTACAATATATATTTTCATACAATATATTGTATTATTAGCATAGTACAATATCAGTATATCGTTACCTTCCCGCTGGATTAGTACCTATTGATCTACTACATTTGCGCCAACTGCGACTGTACCTCGGGAAGGCGGATCTGGCCAAGGTGGTCCACGCCTTAGTCACCTCTAGAGTGGATTACTGCAATGCACTCTATGTGGGGCTGCCCTTGAAAACGGCCCGGAAATTTCAGATGATCCAACGGGCGGCAGCCAGGTTGTTAACTGGGGCTCCTTACAGGGAGCAGTCATCCCTCCTGTTCAAGGAGCTCCACTGGCTGCCATTCATCTACCGGACCCAATTCAAGGTGCAGATTCTTACCTATAAAGCCCTGAATGGTTTGGGACCCGCCTACCTGCGTGACCGCATTTCTACGTGGGACCCGCCTACCTGCGTGATCGCATCTCTGAATACGAACCCACACGATCCCTTCGATCATCCGGAGAGGCCCTGCTCTTGATCCCACCAGCATCGCAGGCACGATTGGTGGGGACGAGAGAGAGGGCCTTTTCGATGGTGGCCCCTCAACTCTGGAACTCACTCCCTAAAGACATCAGACAGGCTCCAACTTTGGCAGTCTTCAGGAGGAACTTGAAGACGTGGCTGTTCCAGTGTGCCTTCCCGGAATAATGATCCCATAGCACTTTGTCCTCCAAAGCACTTTACATTTCTTTAAGTCTGCTCGTATGCCCTTCCACAAACGCCAGTATCACCTTCCGTTCATGTCCCAGCATTATTTCTAATTTTAACTTAACATTTGGCCTTCCCACTGTTTTTAATTATGTGTTGTTTTATTGATAAGGTTGTTTATCTTATTGTCTATGTGTTTTAATTGCTTGTATTGTTGTGTTTGGGCTCGGCCTCATGTAAGCCGCACCGAGTCCCTTGGGGAGATGGTAGCAGGGTACAAATAAAGTGTTATTATTATTATTACATTTGCATGTTTTTGAACTGCTAGGTTGGCAGAAGCTGGGACTGACAGCAGAAGCTCACCGCCCCTCGGATTTCAACCTGTGATCTTTCGGTCAACAAGCTCAACAGCTCAGCGCTTTAACCCACTGCACCACTGGGGGCTTCAAAGTCATTAATGGAAGTATAAATAGATATAGGAGTTATTGAAAAAGTGAGAAATCCATTTATAAAGTTAAAACATGAAGCTTTAAAACGCATTGAAAGACCATACACAAACCTTAAAAACAGCACTGCACAGCATCAAAACTCCATAGTCAGTTTTTAAAAGCGTTATGGCATGAAAATACTTTGATTTGCTGACAGAAGGAGAACAAGGATGGGGCCATCCTGGCCTCTAGAGAGAGAGTGGTCCAAAGTCTGGGAGCAGCCATCAAGAAGGTCTTCTTTATTTTCTTTCCTACCATAAATGCCTGAGAAGGTGGTGGGGCAGAGGGAAAGGCATATCCAAACTATTATACAGTTCTAAAGTAAATAAAGGGAGACATGGTTCTTTGAGTAACATGGACTCAAACCATATAGGGTTGTATAGTACTTTGAATTACTTCCATGAACCAGTGCTGTGGTTGCATCAAGACAGTTGTGTTCTGGCAAACAAACTAGTCAAATGTGGGCTAGGCAAAACTACGGTTAGGTGGATCTGTAATCGGTTAAGCGGATGAACCAGAAGGTGCTCACCAATGCTTCCTCTTCATCCTGGAAAGAAGGGACGAGCGGAGTGCTGCAGGGTTCCGACCTGGGCCCGGTCCTGTTCAACATCTTTATAAATGACTTAGATGAAGGGCTAGAAGGCAGGATCATTAAGTTTGCAGAAGACACCAAATTGGGAGGGATAGCCAACACTCCAGAAGACAGGAGCAGAATTCAAAACAATCTTAACAGTTTAGAGAGATGGACCAAAACTAACTAAATGAAGTTCAGCGGTGACAAATGCAAGATACTCCACTTAGGCAGAAAAAATGAAATGCAGAGGGATGCCTGGCTCAACAACGGTACGTGTGAAAAAGATCTTGGGGTCCTCGTGGACAACAAGTTAAACATAAGCCAACAATGTGATGCGGCAGCAAAAAAAGCCAATGGGATTTTGGCCTGCATCAGTAGGAGTATAGTGTCTAGATCCAGGGAAGTCATGATACCCCTCTATTCTGCCTTGGTTAGACCACACCTGGA
The DNA here is from genome assembly GCF_025583915.1 of Anolis sagrei ordinatus. Taxonomy (NCBI): domain Eukaryota; kingdom Metazoa; phylum Chordata; class Lepidosauria; order Squamata; family Anolidae; genus Anolis; species Anolis sagrei. Next base: position 118,004,063 of record NW_026847549.1, on the reverse strand, counting down.
ATATTGTGTCCAATTCTGGGCATCACAATTGAAGAGAGATATTGACAAGCTGGAATGTGTCCAGAGGAGGGAGACTAAAATGATCAAGGTCTGGAGAACAAGCCCTATGAGGAGAGGCTTAAAGAGCTGGGCATGTTTAGCCTGAAGAAGAGAAGGCTGAGAGGAGACATGATAGCCATGTATAAATATGTGAGAGGAAGTCATAAGGAGGAGGGAGGAAGCTTGTTTTCTGCTGTCCTGGAGACTAGGACGCAGAACAATGGCTTCAAACTAAAGAAAGGAGATTCCATCTGAACATGAGGAAGAACTTCCTGACTGTGAGAGCTGTTCAGCAGTGGAACTCTCTGCCCTGGAATGTGGTGGAGGCTCCTTCTTTGGAAGCTTTTAAACAGAGGCTGGATGGCCATCTGTCAGGGGTGCTTTGAATGCAATATTCCTGCTTCTTGGCAGGGGGTTGGACTGGATGGCCCATGAGGTATGTTCCAACTCTTTGATTCTATGTGTGGTCCCTGTAGCCAGCCCCAGTTAACAACCTGTCTGCAGCTATTTGGGTGAACTGAAGTTTCTAAGCATTTTTCAAGGGCAACCCCACATAGAGTTCATTACAGTAATGCAAACAAGATGTAACCACAGCAGGTACCACCATTTGACTTTTAAAAGCAGGTAAACACTTTGTTTCAGAGTGACCCTCTTTCCTTGGAAGCATAACCTGGAAATTCTTGCCTTACATCTTCATTAAGAAAATAATATCCTTTAAATGTAAGTTGTTTTTATTCTCTACAGTTCAAGATGATCACTAGTTGGAGCTAGCATTAATCAATCTCCAGCTACATCTAAATTAACACTTTTAGGCAATTTCAAAATTTACCTTTGTCTTGGCGAGTTTCTTTTTCTCACACAGAGGTGTAATAGCATCAAGGTCTAGGTAATGTCCATATATTCTTTCCCTCCTTTGCCAAGTTTCTCTTTTTCAACAATTCCTTCTATCTCACAACTCTCTTCCAGCTGCTCCTTCTCCCTAGGCCCACCCTCCATTGCCTCCAAACTAATCCCAGCTGTTCCTTATCAAACCTTTTTGTCTCTCTGTGTTTTTCTACACTCCCCAGTTCTCCTTTACTTGAGAATCTTCTGATTTGTTTATTTTTGGGTGGTTCCCTTCCTAAGTGCAACCCTATTACATACTTGCATGGACTGGACTGGATGGCCCTTGAGGTCTCTTCCAACTCTTTGATTCTATGCTTCTATGATTCTATGATTCTAGTATTTATTATTATTATTATTATTATTATTATTATTATTATTATCTTTTGGAAACAAACTTTAGGGTTAATAAAAAATGGCATCTTGATTTTGGAAAAACCTCTGGATACGAAGATGATTTTAAAAAAATTACATCATGTAACTTCATTCCAACTCATGCTAGTTTGAAACGTTACTTCTTTCTGCCCACTTTACTATTAGAATTGGCAGTCTTAGCTTACCAGTAGTTGTTTGCATGTTTCTCAAATGGAGCCAGTGTAGTCTATCACATGTCCTTTTTGGCAGCATGCGCCGGTTCACTTCTTTTACAATGAAGCCCACCAGTTCCCATCCCACAACGTAAAGCAACAACTGGGGGGCTCTGTCATAAAAGTCGAGGCAAACTGGTGCATGCAACTGTAGCAGCGACATGGGAAGTCAACAGAAGTCAATGGAGGGAAAACCAGGCAACCGATGCTTACTCTCATGAGATGAGGACTCAGATGAGTTGGGCAATGCTGGATGTGAGGCAACGGGTTCCCTGATGGGCACCTCGTAATCTTGAAGTTTATCTAAATGCTGTACATCAATAGAAATTGTGATATGCCTATTGGCAGCTGTACCAATAGTGATAGGACCAAGGCAGTGACATCTCCTGCCCACCCCGTGTTTGGGTATCAGCCAGCACGCCAACGACTTAAATCAAGAAATAGTTTTCTAAGATCTACGGAGACACTCGCTGGAACACCTCAGCAAGCGAGAGTCCAAAAGTGGCAGGCTCAAGCCCAGAACCTCAATCAATAGCTGATACCAAATGAGAGACTCCCCCCTGGATACACAGAAGACTGAGCAACTTGGAAGGCGCTGAACAGACTGTGCTCTGGCACCACGAGATGCAGAGCCAACCTTAAGAAATGGGGCTACAAAGTGGAATCCACAACATGCGAGTGTGGAGAAGAGCAAACCACAGACCACCTGCTGCAATGCAACCTGAGCCCTGATACATGCACAATGAAGGACCTTTTTATAGTAACACCAGAGGCACTCCAAGTGGTCAGCTACTGGTCAAAGGACATTTAATCAACTACCAAGTTTGCAAACTTTGTGTTTTGTTTGTTTGTTTGTTAAAAATATAATACAACTGTTTAGTTTGCTCCTAACATGATAAATAAATAGTTAACCCAATCATGTGTGTGTCCTCTTCATTTGCGAAGGTGGTGCGGCAATTACCTGTTATCTGTAACATTGCTCATAACTTTTTTGTTTGGGGGGAGGGAGGGAGTGGAAACAGCCCAAAATGTGAAAATGTATCCTCCAGCTTTTCCCATTTAGTATTTAGAATGAAAACTGAATTGAATGAAAGCAGCAAAACAGATGAGAGAAGTGGGAGCACAACAGAAGAGAGGAGAAGGAGAGCGACATGAATCCATCGGAAAGCAGAATTCAGTATCAGTGCAAATCACACACACAACTGAAGATAACATTTCCCAGTGAAGAAAAGGAAACAAGGGGGAAAGCATTTTAAAAATAGCAATGGTACTGTAAAGAGCAATCCCCCCAAATAATAATATAAGAGCAACCTTTAAAAAACCTTCATAAATAATTCTTCCTTCTAGCAGCAAATGTACTGACAGAGTGCTGAAGTTTTTATTTTAAGATTACCTCTCCTCCTGCAAATCTAAACACTCCTACATTGGCCCCAGAATCAATGCTCCTTATATGATATTTCACTACTGATTCCTATCCTATTATTTCTCATCACAAACCGAGGAAATCTTGAGCTCTGCAATATTTGAAATCTCATTTGAAACTGTGACTTATCGTAGGCTTTCAACGGCATACAGAAAATATAGAGATTTGCCTGGCTCAGAAAGGAAATAACATCCAGGGTGGGGGTACAGAGCGCCGAGTGAAATGCAATAAAACTGAAACCACAAGGGGATTTGAATTCAATAACTTGGAAATACAAGCAAAGGATTGATCCAGAGATTTGTTTAACATAAACGGGAATATACAGGTATTATTATAACACTGGAAAGAGCTCAGATTAAATGGAAATAATATAATTATGATGAAATTTATTTTTAAAAAAACTTTCTAAAAATAGAACAGAAGGGTTATGGGATACATTTGCTCCTCTAAGGTCTTATTAATAAGCTGAAGCTAGTGTTTAGTAAATGACTTCCTCCGAAAAGCTAATAATTTGCATGCTTCTGTGAACAGATGACTGAATACAATTTTTGCTTACCTAGTAAGAACAAAATGACTATATAGAAAGATCTGTTTATTGATTAGTTCACTGACTATATCAACAATAAAAGACAAAAACAAAAATACACAGACAAATAGACACTAATCACAAATTAGTGTATATGTTTGTTGCCTGAAATGCATGGTATAATGCACAGGCACCACTTAAAATATGAGCGGGTGCTCACCCAAAATATGAAGCCGTCAAAAAGGAAGAGGGAGTATGGTTGTTGAAACAGCTGTATATTTAAACTTATTTTAACTGTTGAAATATGTCCCACTGATTCTGCTTATGAGTTTATTTCTTGTTTTGTATTACTGTTGCTATTGTTTTTATTGTTGTATTGTGGGCTCGGACACATGTAAGCCGCACCAAGTCCCTTGGGGAGATGGTAGCGGGGTACAAAGAAAGTATTAGACCTCACCTCCGAGGATGCTTGCCATAGAGGCAGGCGAAACGTCAGGAGAAATGCCTCTAGAACATGGCCATATAGCCCGAAAAAACCCACAAGAACTGAGTGATTCCAGCCATGAAAGCCTTCGACAATACAAAGTATTATTATTATTATTACCAATATCAGGGGAGATTAGAGAAGAGGAGAGACACTTAGCCTTTTAAAAGGTAGGAACTGCGAAACACTAGAACTGAGAGACTTAAAATGCCTCTTCAAATGAATTCCGCTGCCACCATTCCAGTATTAATCAGGCTGAGGTAATATTGTGAATTTGTTCTGTAACACACACTGTGCCACTATAGTTTCTTAGTGGCTGCTGTGAAGCTGACTTTAGAAATACTTTGACCACAAAGGTATGCATACTGAGGCTGGTAGAAGTTAATAAAAGAACAAGAATGTTTATTGAACAAGCTTGAAATAATTCAGGTACAAATGCTTAATGGTTTCTGAAAATACTGGCAAGAAAAGCTTGTGGTTGCGTTAGAGTAAAATCTTAAACTCTACAGGGTTACAAGTCTTCAAAGTTCACCAAAGAAAATTACTTCAGGAAATTAATCTCTGAAAGTAACTCCCAAAACTGCTCCTTAGGAATCTAGCCTTTTGTTCTCTGGATGGAACAAAAATATAGGAAGAAAAGTAAAGAAAGAGGAGTGGGAAGAAATATGGACTAAAAATCTAAAGTATTCATATGCAACCAACCTAAAGGAAAATTGGATTAAAATTTCTTACAGATGGTATATAACACCGCATAAATTAGGAAAATGTTATAAAAACGTAAATACAGAATGCTGGAAGTGCAGGAAAAAAGAGGGAACTTTCTACCATATGTGGTGGACCTGTGATAGGGCAAGAATTTACTGGAAGAAGATAAAAGAGACAATAGAGGAAATGCTAGGCATGAAAATATCTCAAAAACCGGAATTGTTTTTACTGGGCATGACAAAAACAAAAATGGATAAAAATACAGACAAATTATTATTTTTATTATCAACTGCGGCTAGAATATGCTATGCCAAATTATGGAAATTAGAGAAAATACCGGATATAGAAGAATGGATACAAAAAATACTTGATATAAGAAATATGGACAAACTCACATTTTTATTATCTACACATAAAGAAACACCGATAAAAGAAACAAAATGGGAAAAAATAACAGAATACTTAAAGAAGAAGAACTATAAGACAATAATTTAAAATAACGGACTGGACCTCAAATGAAAGAAGGAGAGAAAGAGTATAAACAAAGAAGAAGAAAGGAAAAGAAAAGGAAGACACCCATACGACGATACCCAGGAAGTTATAAAGAACTCAATTTTTATTTTTTATATTTTTTCTCTATTTTTTGATTTTTATTTTTATTATGTTTTTTTCTACTATATATATATATATATATATATATGTGTGTGTGTGTGTGTATGTGTGTGTGTATATATTATATATATATATATATATATATATATATATAACTAGCTGTACCCGCCACGCGTTGCTGTGGCCAACCTTCCCCCTATCTCCCCTTCTTTCCCTCCTTCCTTCACTCCCTGTTTCCTTCCTTCCTTCTTTCCTTCTCTCCTTCCTTCCTTCTCTATCGCTTTCCTTCCTTCCCCCTTTTTCTTTCTCTTCTGCTGTGTCTCTTTTCTTCCTTCTCTCTTTCCTCCTTTCTTTCCCTCCCTCTTTCTCTACATTTTATCCCCTTCCTTCGCTCCCTCTTTCCTTCCTTCTTCCTTTTTCTCTTCTGCAGTCTCTCTTTTCTTCCTTCTCTCTTTCCATCTTTCCTTCCCTCCCTCTTTCTCTACATCTTCCCCCCTTCCTTCGCTCCTTCTTTCCTTCCTTCTGTCCCTTTTTTCTTTCCTTCTCTCCTTCCTTCTTTCTCTAACTTTCCTTCCTCCCCCTTTTTCTTTCCCTCCCTCTCTCTCCTTTCTTCCTTTTCTACCTCATTCCTTCCTTCTTTCTTTCCCTCCCTCTTTCTCTCCTTTCTTCCTTTTCTACCTCATTCCTTCCTTCCTTCTTTCTTTCCCTCCCTCTTTCTCTCCTGTCCGGGGTGATTTGAATGCAATATTCCTGCTTCTTGGCAGAATGGGGTTGGACTGGATGGCCCATGAGGTCTCTTCCAACTCTTTGATTCTATGATTCTATGATTCTTCCTTGACAGATTAGAAGGGGGCGTGGCTTGGAGGTAACGTGAGGAGGGTAGAGGGAGGGGGGATGGGTTTAGAAGGGGGCGTGGCTTGGAGGTAACGTGAGGAGGGAGGAGGGGAGGGGGGATGGGTTTAGAAGGGGGCGCGGCTTGGAGGTAACGTGAGGAGGGTAGAGGGAGGGGGGATGGGTTTAGAAGGGGGCGTGGCTTGGAGGTAACGTGAGGAGGGAGGAGGGGAGGGGGATGGGTTTAGAAGGGGCGTGGCTTGGGGGTAAGGTGAGGAGGGGAGGGGGGATGGGTTTAGAAGGGGGCGTGACTTGGAGGTAACGTGAGGAGGGTAAGAGGGAGGAGGGGAGGGGGGATGGGGGCGCGCGTTCTCCGGCTCTCCAACGGTTTGAGGAACTGTGACCTGGCCCTCTGTTCAAAAAGTTTGAGGACCCCTGCTGTAAGGGATAATGTAACAGAAAAGTTACTAATGTGCTGCAATTCTTGTTTGCTCCCCAAGATTACATTTAGAAATTTAATTTCAAGGACATGCAAAGCTCCTTTTCCAGATTGACAAAATGCCTTGTTGCTATTCCTGAGAAAAAAAAAACCCTTTGGCAGAAGCAAGAAGATATGAAGGTCACATTCCAGTTCAAAGGTGACTAATTGGTTTTTACTGTTAACACTGCTTTGGAGACAAATCTGATTTCAAGAAAGCTTTTGCTACACATTTCTTTTACTAACCAACCATCTGGAAATTTGCCACATTGTACAAATGTTCACCTTTAGGTCAAGGAGAACAATGCAAATAAACTTCCAACAAGAAGGAGTAGGAGCTTTTAATGTGAAGGATCACAACCTACATTAAATTCCATGATTTTAACAAGCTAGCAGATCTTTACAGTAATCTTATTTTAAAGTTAAGAAACTTAAGAGAATTATAACATTTTGAAGTTTTTTTCCCCATGTGCACATAACTGCCAATATGTTATGCAAACAGAATATATATGTATTGTTGAAGGCTTTCATGGCTGGACTCACTGGGTTGTTGTAGGTTTTTTGCGCTACATGGCCATGTTCTAGAGCAGGGGTCCTCAAACTAAGGCCTGGGGGCCGGATACGGCCCACCAAGGTCATTTACCCTGCCCTCGCTCAAGGTCAACCTAAGTCTGAAACGACTTGAAAGCACACAACAACAACAACAACCCTATCTCATTAGCCAAAAGCAGGCCCACACTTCCCATTTAAATACTAATAAGTTTATATTTGTTAAAACTAGCCGTCCCCTGCCACGCGTTGCTGTGGCTCAGTGATCTGGAAAATAAAGTAATGAGAAAGTGTTGGTTTCTAATATGTGCAATGCTTTTATGCTTGTGGGTAAACAGTATTTCTTGTTGTTTCTTTGTCAGTGTTGATGTGGAGATTGTCTAGTTTGCCTACTCTGGAACATGCAACATATAAGTGTCCTTCTTTAGGGGTTCCCTTCAAAACTATGATACTATATCTGTGTGTGTGTGGATCATATATATCTCTCTCTTTATCTATGGCTAGATAGCTCTTTGTCAGGAGGGGTTTGATTATGTTTTCTTGCCCTGGTGAAGGGATTTGGACTGGATGGCCTTAAACATTTTCTGTTGGTGATGGAAGAGGGAGGGGTTCTGTGTGGGAGGTTTGCCCCAATTCTGTCATTGGTGGGATTCAGCATGCTCTTTGTAGGTGAACTATAAATCCCAGTAACTACAACTCTCAAATGTCAAGGTCTATTTCCTCCAAACTCCATCTGTGTTCATATTTGGGCATATGGAATACTCGTACCAAGTTTGGTCCAGATCCATTATTGTTTGACTCCACAGTGCTCTCTGGATGTAGGTGAATTACAACTCCCAAACTCAAGATCAATGCCCACCAACCTTTCTAGTGCTTTCTGTTGGTCATGGGAGTCCTGTGTCCCACATCATTGGTGGAGTTCAGAATGCTCTTTGATTATAAGTAAACTATAAATCCTAGCAACTACAACTCTCAAATGACAAAATATTTTTTTTGAATGATGGTCACTCCTTGGGTTAGTAGCTGTCTTGTGGCCAAATTTGGCAGCAATTCGTCCAGTGGTTTTTGAGTTCTGTTCATCCCACAAACGAACATTACATTTTTATTTATATAGATTGTTCTTCATTTTAATTATTGCATTGTTTTTAAGTGTCTTTTTGCACTCCAAATAAGATATGTGCAGTGTGCATAGCAATTCACTCATGGTTTTTTCAAATTATAATCTGGCCCTCCAACAGTTTGAGGGACTGCGACCTGGCCCTCTGTTTAAAAAGTTTGAGGACCCCTGTTCTAGAGGCATTCTCTCCTGACGTTTCGCCTGCATCTATGGCAAGCATCTTCAGAGGTGTTGCCATAAATGTAGGCAAAACTTCAGGAGAGAATGCCTCTAGAACATGGCCATATAGCCCGAAAAAACCTACAACAACCCAGAATAGACATGGATTCTGAATGATATAAAATAAGAAAAATCATTTCAATTCCTCAAGAGACAACTGTCCTTAACTTAGGAAACTGCGTCTTTCAAGTCAATGTTGCTTTAAACCAACTGCTGGGCTATTTGCAAATGAAATACCCAAACGCGCCTTTCTGTAAGATGCTGTATTGTAGCCTAATTTTCTACAGGTCACTTGATGACAGATCTGGGACTTTCTGAGTATTTTGCTACAACACAGCCAGCTCCTAGTGTTTGATGCAGGTGTCAAACTTGAGAAAAACCCTCTTCACTTGTGAGACATCCCTTTCTTTCAAAAATAGAAGACTGGGTGACTTGGAAGGCACTGAACAGACTGTGCTCTGGCACCATGAGACGCAGAGCCAATCTTAAGAAATGGGGCTACAAGGTTGAATCCATGACATGCGAGTGCGGAGAAGAGCAAACCACAAACCACCTGCTTCAATGCAACCTGAGCCCTGCTACATGCACAATGGAGGACCAGAGGCACTCCAAGTGGCCAGATACTGGTCAAAGGACATTTAAACTACCAAGTTTGCAAAATTTGTGCTTTTTTTATCTGTTTGTTTGTTTTGTTCTGTTAGAAATGTAATACAATGGTCTGGTTGCTGATGACACGATAAATAAATAAATAAATAAATAATAATATAACAAACTTTATTTATACCCCACCACCAGCTCCCCAATGGGGACTCGGGGTGGCTTACATGAGGCCAAGCCCTACAACACAATACAATAAAAGAAGTAAAAAAACACAAGCAATAGCATAATAAATTACATAAAACATAAAAATACAGAAAACAATATAAAATTAAAATAAAATCATTCATAACACAGTAGCAATGAGCGGGCCGCATGTACAGAATAAAATACTAAAACTAAGAGCTAAGAACATGGGGTGAGATAGGGATGGAGCAGATTATTTGTGAGTGGGGTCGAGAAGGATCTTCATACAGGAAAGGAGGAGGTGTACTCTAAGGACAAATGTTGGGGAGTAGCAGCAATATAAAATTGTATGGTTAATTGCTTTAGTCACCTCCAGATTGGACTACTGTAATGCGCTCTATGTGGGGCTGCCCTTGAAAACGGCCCGGAAATTCCAACTGATCCAACGGGCGGCACCCAGGTTGTTAACTGGTACTCCTTACAGAGAGAGGTCAACCCTCCTGTTTAAGGAGCTCCATTGGCTGCCATTCATTTTCCGGTCCCAATTCAAGAAGCAGGTGCTTACCTACAAAGCCCTAAATAGTTTGGGTCCCGCCTACCTGCGTGACTGCATCTCCGTATATGAACCCACACGATCTCTCCAATCATCTGGAGAGACCCTGCTCACGATCCAACCTGCGTCGCAAGCGCGATTGGTGGGGACGAGGGACAGGGCCTTCTCTGTGGTGACTCCCCGACTCTGGAACTCTCTCCCCAAGGACATCAGACAAGCCCCAACATTGGCAGTCTTTAGGAAGAGCTTGAAGACGTGGTTGTTCCAGTGTGCCTTCCCAGAATAGGAAACTCCTAGCATCATGTCCCAAATGCACTTTACTAGAGATTTAAGATTGTCTGCACACTGCACCTATCTCCAAAAACCTATCCATTTCACCTGTCATGCCCAGCATTTTTTAAAAATTTTAATCATTACATTTGGCCCGGCCTTAGTTTTAAATGTGTCTAATGTTTATTGCTATTGTTTTAAAGTTTATTGCTTGTTTTATGAGTTTATTTATTGTTGTATTTGTTATGCTGTTGTTTTATTGATGTGCTGGGCCTCGGCCTCTTGTAAGCCGCACAGCTTAATGGTGTAACATTAGAAAATGTTGACCATTTCCACTACCTTGGCAGCCACTTCTCCACCAAAGTCAACATCGACACCGAAATACAACACTGCCTGAGCTCTGCGAGTGCAGCATTTTCCCGAATGAAGCAGAGAGTGTTTGAGGACCGGGACATCCATAGGGATACCAAGGTGCTTGTTTATAAAGCTATTGTCCTCCCAACCCTGCTATATGCCTGCGAAACGTGGACTGTCTACAGACATCACATGCAACTCCTGGAACGATTCCATCAGTGCTGCCTCCGGAAAATCCTGCAAATCTCCTGGGAAGACAAGCGGACAAACGTCAGCGTGCTGGAAGAAGCAAAGACCACCAGCATTGAAGCGATGGTCCTCTGCCATCAACTCCGCTGGGCAGGCCACGTTGTCCTGATGCCTGGCCACCGCCTCCCAAAGCAGTTGCTCTACTCTGAACTTAAGAACGGAAAACTGAATGTTGGTGGACAGGAAAAGAGATTTAAAGATGGCCTCAAAGCAAACCTTAAAATCTCTGGCATAGACACTGAGAACTGGGAAGCCCTGGCCCTTGAGCGCTCCAGCTGGAGGTCAGCTATGACCAGCAGTGCTACAGAATTCGAGGAGGCACGAGTGGAGGGCGAAAGAGAGAAACGTGCCAGGAGGAAGGCGCGTCAAGCCAACCCTGACCAGGACCGCCTTCCACCTGGAAACCAATGCCCTCACTGTGGGAGAAGATGCGAGTCAAGAATAGGGCTCCACAGCCACCTACGAACCCAAAAGGAAACGCATAATGGAAGACCATCTTACTCGTCCAACGAGGGATCGCCTAAGTAAGTAAGCCGCACCAAGTCCTTCGGGAGATGTTAGCGGGGTATAAATAAAGGATTATTATTATTATTATTATTATTATTATTATTATTATTATTACCAAAAGCGCAACGGAAGAGCCATGTTTTGAGATTCTTCTTAAAACTTTCTAAAGTGCGGGCTCGCCTAATCTTAAAAAACAATAACATGTTCCATTCGTTATTTCAAGAGGTCAAAAATGGCTCCCATTTTCCTAAGTTGTGTGCTTCAAATAACAAGGAAACCACACTAAAAAACCTGGAGTTACCATTACATTACTTTTTTTTAGTAGTAGTAGCAATGACATTACAGGAAAAAGTAACAGTTTGCAGGTAGCATTGTTAAATGTAATGCATATTTTTGAATTCCTGCTAGAAAATGGCCACTATAATTACGGCCGCATTTTTTGTGATATTGCTGAGTTTCATTCTACACAAAATGAAAGTAAGACTCTGACTTACCTGTCTCCATCTTGCCATCCTGTGCAGCAGGTCCATCGGGAATAACACTCTTCACCTGGAGAAACTCGTCAGGCTCATCCCCACCAATGATGGTAAATCCAAAGCCCATATTGCTTTTCTTAAGAGTGGTGCTGAGGAAAGTTCCCTTCAGTTGTGAGGCATCCCGGGTGAAAAGTGGTTTTTCTACATCAGTCAACATAAAGGAGACAAACAAACAAACAACGTTTGGGTCCTGCTGTAAAAAGATTAATAAATGAAAACCACTGGCTTCCCAAAGTGCAATAGAAGCAAATAGCAGGCAACAGGGTTGCGTTTGGGAAAAAAATAAAAGCAAAATAAAAGTGCAAGCGTTCCCAGAAAAACATAAGCATTAGTGAGTTATCCACGACTTAAGGCCAAAACCAGCAAGAGAAAGATTTGTTTATCTATGGTGTTATTGATTATAGTGTATCTTAATAAAATCACTACTGATTATGAGTTGGATTGCTTGTCCAAAACTGTCCAAAAATTGATTTGTAGTACTTAACTTGATATGTATTAGTTAATTAATGAAATCCTTTGGAATTTTTTTTGTTAACGTTGCTTTGTAGAAATAGCTAAATAGCTGTTTAATACAGGTTGAGTATTCTTTAACGCTTCCTGAAATGCTAGAAACTGGAGGTGTTTTGGACCAGATTTTCCCCCCAGGTTTTGGAATACCGTATTTGTACGAGGACTATTTTTTAAGTAAGGTCCGTTTTGTTGTAGACACTAGTAGTTTGGGCGCATACTGCATCGAGCGCATGTGTCGTGTACCGGCATGCCTCGGGAACAACTGTGCTCAGTTTCCACTCTGTAGCTAACCTGTACGGTTCTGTTCTGTGCTTTAAAAATGTTTAAGACTATCAACTCACCTGCCGCATGTGAGTTTTTTGTCAGCAAGGAACCTGCCTGCTGCAGAAATCCATCGACAGATTTGTGAAGTGTACGGTGATATTGTTATGAGTGAAAGCAAAGTGCGTAAGTGGGTACGACAATTCAAAGATGGCCATGACAACGTCCATGATGAGGACCGCTCAGGTTCCTTGCTGACAAAAACCGTATCACATGCGGCAGGTGAGTTGATAGTCTTGAACATTTTTAAAGCACAGAACAGAACCGTACAGGTTAGCTACAGAGCGGAAACTGAGCACAGTTGTTCCCGAGGCATGCTGGTACACGACGCACATGCTCGTTGTGGTATGCGTGCGAACTACTAGTGTCTACAACAAAACGGACCTTACTTAAAAAATACCTCTCGTATTTAAGTAAGTAATGAGATATCTTGGAAATGCCTAATCACAAGTCTGTATGTTGAAACATCAGAAAGCAAAGTCTGTATATTGAAACATCAGAAAGCCTTTTTCATCCAACCATGTGGACAATTAAGGATTTTGGAGTATTTCAGAATTTGCAATTCTAGATAAGAAATGCTCAACCTGTAGCGGTTTAATTACTAAAAATACTAAATAGCTGTATAATTTAGTTTTCCTGCAGCCACATACAAAGCGTGTCTGTGTATCTGTCCAATTTCAACAACCGGGAATTTCAACAACTGGGATGTACAACTTGTGAGATGATTCAGTGATGTTCACATCAATTTTAAGTGTGATTTTTTTTTTGTGAAGTGCGACAAAGACCAGCAGGCAAACGAAAGGCCTCATCTCACATCCAGTGCCTCTTTTTTGTGCTTTATTGTGTGAGAAAGGTATGGGAAAAGGTGAAAAGTTTGGTGTTGTTTTTTTTGTAAAAAAATAGCTCACTACTTTTTACAAAAGTGCAGCCTGGGTACATAGCAGCACTTGGACATACCATACAGCCTGTACACTCCAGCAATGTCCCGCCGACACTGAGACAGGTCACTCACACTGCGAGACCTCTGAGGACCAGGGCGCGGGTGAACATGTTTGGGCCTAGGTAATGTTGATGAGGAGCTTTCTACTGTTATAAAGGAGAAGAAGCCTCATTCTTTGCCTGCAAGCTCACGTAAATAATTTAATCTCTATATCCAATATAGATTATCCATTTTTACCCGCCCCCCACTTCCATCAGCTTCTTTGTTACAAATATAATCTCAGTTTCCCACCAAACAGGACGATGAGCCATTATTCTCGAAACTGCCTTAAGGAAGTAGAAGCAGTTTCAATGGGATGTAGGTTCCTCTACCACAAGGGTAGATATCCTGGTGCCCTTTAGAAGCAGTGAACTACAACTCATATACCTGAGGCAGTATGGCCAGTCACCAGAGACTTTGCAACTGGATGCCAACCAACTAAAGGACAGCTACCCCTTCTCTAACCACAAACAGCCCAAGATGAAGCCATACATTTAGATGAAATATAGTGACATGAAATGCTTGAATGCAATTAATGTGTTCCTTTTAAAATATCAGCTGGGAACAGGGTTTGGCAGGAACATGGTATATCAGAAAAAAGGTTTGCCCTTTCCCTCTCATGCTGCAATCCTGCTGAAAACCTCCTCTAGAACCTGTCATGAGAGCAGGGGAAGAGACAGGAATATGTGTCTCAGCTCAAATAAAATGGATAGTCCTGGCAAGAATCCTCCTGGGTAGTTAATGCTTCTGGTACTGTCAGATCAGTGAACAGAAAAACCAACTATCATTCACAACTTAATCTTGGATTAGTAGGTTGTAGGGAAGATTTACACTGACCACATCACAAAGGGTGGTCAAATAGTGCACACAGCTGATCCAGGTTAATGCCACCTTAATGCAGCCTTGAACTGTATTAACAAAAGTACCGTATATTCCGGCATATAAGACGACTGGGAGTATAAGACGACCCCCAACTTTTCCAGTTAAAATATAGAGTTAAGACGACTCCCATGCATAAGACTACACCCGCATATAAGACGACCCCTGACTGTTGAGAAGATTTTCTTGAGTTAAAAAGTAGTCTTATACGCCAGAATATACTGTCATCAGCGGAAGTACTTCATCAGTGTCGCAGATGGACGATGAAAGCGACAGCTCCCCTGGCGGCCAGAAAAAGTTAAATAGCCTCTGTGTATGTCTGTATACGTTGTATGTCAAATTGGCATTGAATGTTTGCCATATATTTGTACACTGTAAATGAAAACCACTGGCTTCCCAAAGTGATATATTTGAGCCCCCTGCGGGGTGAGAAGGGTGGAATATAAATACTGTAAATAAATAAAAGTTGCCAGTTGCTCTGAATTATCCCCCGTAATCTACAGTAAACAGCAAATTTTGTCCCATGTAAACAGTAGGCCAGGTTCTGAGTCGGAATTGGCCACAGTTGACATGCTCATTGTGTGTTCCCCAGGCTTGTCCCTGCTGGCTACTGTGACAAGGAGAAGAGGAACGTGTTACGAGTGGCTGTATTGCAGTGCCGAACCAAGTTCTGCACTGCTGGATGTTTAGGTCTCCTTTTGCCTCTGCAGTGGCCAGGAGGAGGAGGAGGTGATCCAAACCATCCTGGCACCAATACAGCATTTGCTATTCCAGGTCAGCACTAGTAAAAGAGATCAGTGTAGATAGAGTAGTGGCTGGATGATTGTGGTGGCTTAATCTCTTTCAGTTTTGTCACCAGGGCCGTAGCCAGAAAAAAATTTCCAGGGTCATAGCCAGAAAATTTTTTTGGGAGGGGTTGAAAATTTCAGGGGGGGTTTGAAAATTTCAGGGGGGGTTGAAACCTGCCTCCTAGCTCACGCTGAAGCAAAGAGCACAGCAGGGCGCAGAGCAGCCTTCAATAGCCTGCAGCTCCGCCCCTGTCAACCACCTCCACCAAGTCTGGCCTCCTTAATGAGAGCATTCAACACTCCCCCCCACACTTGGTTGCTTCGCTACATTGGCTATTGCTGCAAGTAATGACAGTGTGAATAAATTGTCAATATTTGCTTGAGATAGTGCTTGCAGTTCTGGAGGGACTCTTAATTTTTTGTATCTCATAGACTTAGCATGGGGATTTGGTTAACCAGTTAAAATTCATGAGTAAACCAGGTTTTTTTAAAAAATCTGAAACATTTCGGGGGGGGGGTTGAACCCCTAAACCCCCCCCCCCTACAGGCCTGTTTGTCTTAGTACCTCCTCACAGGCTCAGAAACCTCTGTGGCAGAGAGGTTCCCTCTTTGCTATCCTTCCAGAAAATAGTAAATGTAATTTTGCCACAGTACCATCACTCCATCCAGCTGCAAACAGAAAAGACAAAAGGAAGACACATCTGATGCATTCGAGCATTCAATATCATATCTGTTTTGATTCTACAACTGAAGCAAGAGTCAAAGTATCTTCATCAACATCTGTCTTTTGCACTCTGTGTCATGAGAATACAGAGGATCAACGAGTCACCCTTTGATTTTTATTGGGTTCTTGAATTTTTGGGAAGGTCTTTCCCTTTGGGGAAATAAAAACTTTCTATTGTCTCATTTTTGTAACCTTAATATTACTATTTTCTTTCTTCTTGTTTTCACGCTGAAGACTACATCATATCTGTTACCCATTTTTGCCTCTGCTTCATTTTATTTAGCCCTAAAAACATAGGATTTTGTTTTCAAGACAGAATTTCAGCATGTCCCCTTTGCTAGAAGCTTCTGGTTCGATTTAACACAAATTTGCAATGTCAAAACTATGAGCTGAACCCAATCAACAAAGATAAGCTTTGTCTTCAAATTTGTTAGCTGAAAACAGAAATGAAGCCTATATTTTCATGTTCATATCTTAATTTCCCCCCTATAAAATAATAGAAAACTTAATGGAATTATTTTAATTGTAGGATATGGCACACTGATGTGATACTGTACCTCGGAAACCTTGGGCCGGCATAGGCTTGGTTCCAAGTTCTGCGTTGGGCATGGTACGCTGTTGTAGCTTTCTTTTTGCTTCCAAAACAGGATTTTCAAATTGTGTCCTTCTATTTATGTGGCTGAAAAATAGAGAAATAAGATGTCACTTAATGATGATCATTTTGAGACCCGTTTCCCCCCCCCTTTTTGAATAAAGATTATTGATAGGTTGCTATCACACAAACAAATCTTGCACATCTCTATATTATTCAGCCACTCCACTTCTTGAGAGGTGCTTACATGGAAAATGCTCTAACCGGCAACTGTATCTATATAAATAAAAATGTAATGATCGTTTGTGATACCATTAGAACTCAAAAACCACTGGGGGAATTGACACCAAATTTGGACACAAGACACCTAACAACCCATTGTATGTCCTCCACTCAAAAAATTGATTTTGTCATTTGGGAATGGTCATTGCAGGGATTTATAGTTTACCTACAATCAAAGAGCATTCTGAACTCCACCAATGATGGAATTGGGCCAAATTTAGTACACAGGGCTCCCATGACCAACAGAAAAACTAGAAGGGTTTGGGGGACATTGACCTTGAGTTTGGGAATTGTAGTTCACCCACATCCAGAGAGCACTGTGGACTCAAACAATGATGGATCTGAACCAAACTTGACACAAATATCCCATATGCCCAAACATGAACACAGATGGAGTTTGGAGGAAATAGACCTAGACATTTGGGATTTGTAGTTACTGGGATTTATAGTTCACTACAATTAAAGAGCATTCTGAAACACACAAATGACAGAAATGGGGCAAACTTCCCACACAGAAGCCCCATGACCAACAGAAAAAAGGGTTTGGTGGGCATTGACCTTGAGTTTGGGAATTGTAGTTCACCTCCATACCCAGAGAGCACTGTGGACTCAAACAATGATGGATCTGGACCAAACTTGACACAAATATTCCATATGCCGAAATATGAACACAGATGGAGTTTGGGGGAAATAGACCTTGACATTTGGGATTTGTAGTTACTGGGATTTATAGTTCACTACAATTAAAGAGCATTCTGAACCCACAAACGACAGAAATGGGGCAAACTTCCCACACAGAACCCCCATGACCAACAGAAAATACTTAAGGCCATCCAGTCCAACTCCCTTCACCAGGGCAAGAAAATGTAATCAGAGCCCTCCTGACAAAGAGCCATCCAGTCATAAATATAGATAGATAGGATTCTCTCTCACACACACAGATATAGTATCATAGATTTGAAAGAAACCCTTAAAGAAGGACTATGATATGTGGCATATTCCAGAGTAGGCAAACCAGACACTCTCCACATCAACACTGACAAAGAAACAACAAGAAATACTGTTTACTCACAAGCATAAAGGAATTACATATATTAGAAACCAACACTTTCTCATTGCTTTATTTTCCAGATCACCACACTGGGCCACAGCAACGTGTGGCAGGGGACAGCTAGTTATGTATAAATTCCTAGCAAGTGTTGTGGAAAGGGACTCTAATTCAATGATAGAACACATGCTGAAGTTACCAACCTCAATCCTTGAGATTTCCATGCATGGCTGATAAAGACAGAAAATGATGAGAACTTCGGCTAATTCTGAACTATATGGGAAAATAATAAAACAGTTTTCTATGTTCCTATAGGGACAGGAGATGGTTCATGGATGGTATTGGGAAAGATCCTCATAGAATCATAGAATCAAAGAGTTGGAAGAGACCTCATGGGCCATCCAGTCCAACCCCCTGCCAAGAAGCAGGAATATTGCATTCAAATCACCCCTGACAGATGGCCATCCAGCCTCTGTTTAAAAAACTTCCAAAGAAGGAGCCTCCACCACACTCCGGGGCAGAGAGTTCCACTGCTGAACGGCTCTCACAGTCAGGAAGTTCTTCCTCATGTTCAGATGGAATCTCCTTTCTTGTAGTTTGAAGCCATTGTTTCATGTCCTAGTCTCCAGGGAAGCAGAAAACAAGCTTGCTCCCTCCTCCCTGTGGCTTCCTCTCACATATTTATACATGGCTATCATATCTCCTCTCAGCCTTCTCTTCTTCAGGCTAAACATGCCCAGCTCCTTAAGCTGATCCTCATAGGGCTTGTTCTCCAGACCCCTGATCATTTTAGTCGCCCTCCTCTGCACACATTCCAGCTTGTCAATATCTCTCTTGAATTGTGGTGTTCAGAAGCCATTAGCTTCCAACATAACTTATTTCATTGTGAAGCTTAAAAGCTCCTCAAGGAGAAAGTTTGCAAGTTACAGGTAATGAAAGCGGAGAGGGCACAAATAAATAAATATTGCAACATCAACAACAATAATACCATAAGCACGCTACTAAATATTTAGTACTTCTGTGGCAATGCAGAATCATTAAGAGTGAGACAGAGTACAATGCGACTGCTCTTCTGCTTGTGAATTCAAACTTTACTAGGTAGAAAGCAGCAACCCTCCAAATGGGAGCATAATTATGCATTATATTAAGTTGGAGCTCTTATTCAGAATTGTAATGTGTTGGGGCAAAGCATATTTTTCAAACAAGACGTCAGGAAATGACTGTAAGTGAATGAATGTTATTGCAATAAACAAATATTAGGAAGCAATAATAAATCTAGAGACCCACCATGGTATAGCAATTTAAGCATTGGACTATGACTCTGATCAGGATTTGAATCCCTGCTAGGCCATGAATACACAATGGGTGCTTTGAGGCAAATCACATAGTCTGTTAGCCTCAGGAGGAGGCAATGACAAACCCCCGCTGAACAAATTTGATGTCGGACACAACTTGAAGAGACAAAACAAAAGTGACAATAAATCTGACATGATCTACACACAGACACACAGACATACACGAGGGATGAATGAAAAGTAATGCCCCCAGCAGGCCCGTAGCCAGGATTTTGTTTGGGGGGGGGTTGAGTTTGGTTCGAGGGGGGGGGGCTGAGTTTGAGTGAAAGAGGGTCTACCCTAGCAAACCTTTTGTATCGTTACCCCAATACCCCCATGCGTATGGGATATATTGAGCATGGTGATCAGATCATGATATGAATAAACGTAACAGTTTAAATAATATACCAGGAAGGCCTTCTCATGGACCACCATGGGGCCCCCCTAGCTACATGCCTGGCCCCCACCTTCGTTACTTGAGTTTAGATGGGAACATTTTAATAAATCAAACGTAGAAATAATCCTTAGAATGTGCTCTTTAACTAACGCTATTCACTTTTCCACATAATCACCAGACAATTGGATACATTTCTGCCAATGATGAACAAGTTTCCTGAAGCCTTCACGGAAGAAGTCGACACTCTGTTTTGGCACCCCATTGTGCACAGATCTTCGGAAAGCCAAGCAAAGTAATAATGTGACCCACACATTCTTGTGAAATGCTGATTATGCTTGAAATTTCTCTCTGAGTGATACCAAAAAGTATCTGAGTGATACTTGAATCAACCTATCAACCTTTTGCTTGTGAAACTTGGTAGTTACTGTCATAGGACGTCCAACTCTTTGTTTGTCATGCAAGTCAGATGTTCCCACCTCAACATCTTTAAACTTACTCGCCCAACGACGCACAGTACTCACATCAACACAATCACCACAAACAGCTTGCATTCTCTGATGAATTTCCTTTGGGGTGGCACCTTCTGCTGTCAAGAATTCAATGACTGCACATTGCTTAAGTCGCATTGACCGACCGTCTGCGCAGGGTTTCATACTTTGCACTTTAACAACACAACCGTTCAATGCTAAGGCTTCCCATCAAAATGGAACTGTAGAGGAGAGTCTACTGAACAAGTCAGTACCTGCCACATACCAGTACTGCCATCTGTTGAGAAGCTGCGAAGGTGGAGGCATTACTTTTAATTTAACCCTCGTATTTATATATACAGACCAAAGAAATAAATAACAATAGGTATGAAAGACTGTAACAGGAGAAAGATTGACCATAGATCTTAGGAGGTGTTCATCAGAATAAGGGCCAGATGTGTTTAGATTTTGTTTTCTTTCTCAGTGTCTAATATTAGAGTTCTTATAATGTTGCAATCCTCCCCATCAGAGTAAACCTGAATTCTTAATTAAAAACAATTGTTTAATTGCACTTAAAATACCTGCAACTACAAAATTAATTACAATAAAGTACTTATCAGTATAAAATTTTCCCACAGAGTAAATCTAGCCTCTTGCCTTTATTATTCACAATTTATCAAAGTTCAAAGGCTCTGTTTTTTTCATGAGCCTTCTACCCTGTCATCAGTTCTTTCAGTTACACATTCATGCCAACAGTCCTTCACACCTACTGCTACTGATCTGCTTCAACTATGCATTTTAAATATATGGATTATCTGGTTACCCACCCAATCTGTTTGAGGAACTTGAGGATTTTTTTGTCAATTGCCTACTGGCAGATACTGTTTGGACATCCATCTCATTATTCTCTGGTTGTTTGGGCTCCCAACTTGTGAGCAATGATATACCCAAAACAGACAGAGTTAACATCAACACTCCACTGAAGCACGCTTAAGTGTTGGATCTCAGGTTATTTAATATTGGAGAACCAGCTGTGCCCTGCCACGCGTTGCTGTGGCCTATAGTAAGAATTTTCGAAGTAGAGGTAGATATTTGGACTATTATGAAAGAGAAGTACCTATCTATTCCTCCCTTTTTCTTTCCCTTCCCCTTTCTCTCCTTTCTTCCTTCTCTACCTCTTTCTTTCATTCCTTCTTTCGCTCTTTGGTTTCATCCTTCCTTCTCTCTTTCCTTCCTTTCCTCCCCCTTTCTCTACTTCTTCCTTTGTCTCCTTTCTTCCCTCTCTGTTTCCTTCTTTCACTTTTTATTTCCTTTTCTCCTTCCTTCCTTCTTTACCTCTTTCCTGCATTTCCTTTGGTACTTTTTTCTTTCCTTCCTTCTCTCCTTCCTCCTTCCTTTGGTAACCTCTTTCTTTCCTTCCTTTCTCCTTCCTTCCCTCTTCCCTTCCCTCCCTCATTCTCTCTTTCCTTCCTTCCCCCTTTCCCTCCTTCATTCCTTCCCTTTTCCCCTCCCTCCTTTTCTCTCTCCTTCCTTCCTGTCTGTTCTCCCCCAATACCATGGTAGAGTCCCTTCTAACTCTATTCTATGAGTCTATTTAATATAGTAATATATATAACAATAATATAATATATATGTATTCAAGGAGGAAGAAATAATGACAATTGTCCCCTTAGGGACAATTCAAGAGAGATATTGACAAGCTGGAATGTGTCCAGAGGAGGGCGACTAAAATGATCAAGGGTCTGGAGAACAAGCCCTATGAGGAGCGGCTTAAGGAGCTGGGCATGTTTAGCCTGAAGAAGAGAAGGCTGAGAGGAGATATGATAGCCATGTATAAATATGTGAGGGAAGCCACAGGGAGGAGGGAGCAAGCTTGTTTTCTGCTTCCTTGGAGACTAGGACGCGGAACAATGGCTTCAAACTACAAGAGAGGAGATTCCATCTGAACATGAGGAAGAACTTCCTGACTGTGAGAGCCGTTCAACAGTGGAACTCTCTGCCCTGGAGTGTGGTGGAGGCTCCTTCTTTGGAAGCTTTTAAACAGAGGCTGGATGGCCATCTGTCAGGGGTGATTTGAATGCAATATTCCTGCTACTTGGCAGGGGGTTGGACTGGATGGCCCATGAGGTCTCTCCCAACTCTATGATTCTAGAGTGAGCAGTGAGCAAGGTCTTTTTAGGCAGTTTTATTAGACGTTGTAATAGATATATGCTCCCCTCAGGAAGAAAGAGTATATAGACATGCTGCACTCATTATGTTACTTTGCAGGTAATGCATTATACGTTCAGAAGAACTAAAGCTTTATATAGTCTGCATTTCCCTAGCAGACATCTCTATACTTTACACAGAGAAACGTCAACATAACATCTTTCAGGGACACACAGTGGTGTTCAACGAAAATAATCATCTTCCTTGGGCATTGCAAACTATTCATCCATTACAGGCATAATGGACATCTGTCTTTCCAGATAGAAATAATATCATTATTATAATTTATTTGAGAACAAGAGTTCTCTCTTACCAACATGAGCAGTGTTATTGGGATCAAAGCTGTTACAAAACTCCCAACCGTAGTCAAATAGGAATCTGATGCTTCTCTCTCTCCTGAGCTGGTGTTAATTATCTAATGCCTGTATCTGTTCTATTGAGAACAGATATTTCTTAGCTTTCATTAACATAAACAACCTTAAATTGTTTATAGAAAAATAATCCCCATTCAATCAGACCAGAGAGTTAACTACTCTTTATTTAATGTTGTCTCACTAGGAGGCCAGTGGTTCTTGGCTGCCTACCATCCGATTTCATTAACCATCCGATCCTAGTAGACCTTTTCCATTGCAAGTTCATGTTGTTTTTCAGGCTATTTCTCCCTCTATCAATTTGTTTACAGCTAGGTGGCTTCCCATCTGGAATTTGTCAGGGTCTATGCCCTTGGCATTACATACACATTGCATTTAATTCTTTACAAACACACTTATTACATTGCTATTCAGGCTTCAAGGTCTTACATTTGGCAAAACCCAACCCAAATCAGTGCTTGGTCTATACAAAGAGATTTATCTCCTTCTACATTCCACCTAGGAGTTTAAGATCTTCTGGTGAGGCCCTGCTCTTGGCCCCGCCCCTGTCACAAACACGTTTGGTGGGGACGAGGGACAGGGCCTTCTTGGTGGTGGCCCCCCACCTGTAGAATTCACTCCCTGGGGAAATTAGGTCATCTTCATCCCTCCTCTCTTTTAGAAAGAAATTAAAAACATGGATGTGGGACCAGGCCTTTGGGTAATCTTGCAGACTGACAAGGACAATGAGGACAATAGCTATGGAAACGGATTATGGACAAGTTTAATGGAGTTTAATGGAGCTTTCAATTACAAACTCGATGGAACAATGGCCACCAGACTGGCTTTCTTTTTAGTAGATTTTATTGTATTTACCTAATGTTTTTAAACTATTTATAATTATTGTTTTGATGTGTGTTTTGTTGTGTTGCTTGTAGGCATCGAATATGTGCTGGCTAGAAGCTGCCCTGAGCATCCCCCCCCCCCACCGCAGCTGAGAAGGGTGGGGTACAAATACCCAAAATAAATAAATAAATTTATTATCATTTCCTAATATTTTATTATTACATTTATGCTTATTCATTTATTGAGTCTGTCTGCTTTTGACCTGTTTTGCAAGGCAGGTCATCTATTCCTCCCTTTCTTTTGTTATTTTTCAGACAACTCTTATTGCTAATATGATAATTACATAGCCCTAGTGGGGGGATAGATTTTTTCCTAAGATGTGACCTTAGGATCATATCTTATGATCCGAATAATTCCTATCTTATTCCACAAAATCAAGAGTGCTGTATCTGCAGTGTAGTAAGTAGTGGGGCACAAGTCTTCTGAAAGTGCCTCTATGCAAATCACATGAAAATCTCCAGAAAGCATGCAAAGAATGAGGAAGTACTTCATCAGTGTCACAAATGGTTAGTGAAGGAACAGCTCCCCTGGTGGCCAAAATACCCTCAAGAAAAGCTAGAATGTTAAATTGCCTCTGTGTCTGTCTATATATGTTGTGTGTCTATGGTATTGAATGTTTGCCATATATATGTACATTGTAATCCGCCCTGAGTCCCCTGCGAGGTGAGAAGGGCAGAAAATAAATACTGTAAATAAATAAATAAAATAAATAAATGTTAGATTATTTACTTCGTCCTACTTAAACATCTGGAGAGGC
Source organism: Anolis sagrei ordinatus (assembly GCF_025583915.1). Lineage (NCBI taxonomy): Eukaryota > Metazoa > Chordata > Lepidosauria > Squamata > Anolidae > Anolis > Anolis sagrei. The sequence goes on along the minus strand of NW_026847549.1, from coordinate 117,979,817 downwards.
ACAGAAATCATGGTTACACAGATTTCAGAAAAATAAAACAGCTAAGTAGCATTCAAAAATTGCAACCAATGCAGAATTTTAGGGAGTTATTTGTAGGTAAATGAGTTAAAAATGGTAACTTGGAGAAATGAATTTATGTTTAGAAAATGTAATCAAATTTCCCATGATTTTAATCTGAAAGGGACCCTTTTTTCTTGTTCTTTCTCTCACCTCTCAAGCTTAAATCTATGTAAGTTGGTGTTCCCCACGTACATACTTTTACTCCTAATATATTCATAGATTTGTCACGGACTACTTCTGACATTCAGAGCATAACTGCCAATTTCTTGGACAGTTATTACCTGGTCTTAGTTACTTCCCTACATAATCATGGGCCTGCATCATATCTGTATATGAATGTGTGCTTAGTCATGTTTCCCTGCCTAAAGTAAATTGGTTATGTGTCTTGCATTTAGATCCTGAAATTAGAATTAGATCCTGCCAGAATACACAAAACTGAACTAAGTGGACTAAGCTACACTGCTTTCAGAGCATGGAAATGTCATGTCTAGGCTTGTTGTTGTTCATTCGTTCAGTCGTTTCCGACTCTTCATGACTTCATGGACCAGCCCACGCCAGAGTTCTCTGTCGGCTGTCACCACCCCCAGCTCCTTCAAGGTCAATCCAGTCACTTCAAGGATGCCATCCATCTATCTTGCCCTTGGTCGGCCCCTCTTCCTTTTTCCTTCCATTTTCCCCAGCATAATTGTCTTCTCTAAGCTTTCCTTTCTTCTCATGATGTGGCCAAAGTACTTCATCTTTGCCTCTACTATCCTTCCCTCCAATGAGTAGTCGGGCTTTATTTCCTGAAGTATGGACTGGTTGGATCTTCTGCCGGTCCAAGGCACTCTCAGAACTTTCTTCCAACACCACAGTTCAAAAGCGTCTATCTTCCTTCGATCAGGCTTCCCTAAGGTCCAGTTCTCACATCCAAAGGTGATTATGAGGAATACCATTGCTTTAACTATGCGTGTCTTGCTTGCCAGTGTGATGTCTCTACTCTTCACTATTTTATCGAGATTGGTTATTGCTCTCCTCCCAAGAAGTAAGTGTCTCCTGATTTCCTGGCTGCAGTCTGCTTCTGCAGTAATCTTTGCGCCTAGAAAAACAAACTGTCACTGTCTCCACGTTTTCTCCCTCTATTTGCCAGTTATCCATCAGTCTGGTTGCCATAATCTTGGTTTTTTTAAATGTTTAACTGCAACCCAAATTTTGCACTTTCTTCTTTCATCTTGATTAGAAGGCTCCTCAGCTCCTCCTTGCTTTTGGCCATCAAAGTGGTGTCATCTGCATATCTAAGGTTGTTAATGTTTCTTCCAGCAATTTTCACCCCAGCCTTGCATTCCTCAAGCCCCGCACATCGCATGATGTGTTCTGCATACAAGTTGAATAGGTTGGGTGAGAGTATACAACCCTGCCGTACGCCTTTCCCAATCTTGAACCAGTCTGTTGTTCCATGGTCAGTTCTTACTGTTGCTACTTGGTCCTTATACAGATTCCTCAGGAGAGAGACAAGGTGATTTGGTATGCCCATACCACCAAGAACTTGTCACAATTTATTATGATTCACACAGTCAAAGGCTTTAGAATCTATATAAATAAAAATGTAATGTTCGTTTGTGGGATTAACAGAACTCAAAAACCACTGGACGAATTGACACCAAATTTGGACACAAGACACCTAACAACCCAATGTATGTCCTTCACTCAAAAAACTGATTTTGTCATTTGGGAGTTGTAGTTGCTGGGATTTATAGTTCACCTACAATTAAAGATAATTTGAACTCCACCAATGATGGAATTGAGCCATACGTGGCATACAAGACTCCCATAACCATCAGAAAACACCAGAAAGGTTTGGTGGCATTGACGTTGAGTTTGGGAGTTGTAGTTCACCCACATCCAGAGAGCACTGTGGACTCAAACAATGATAGATCTGGACCAAACTTGGCACGAATATTCCATGTGCCCAAATGTGAACACAGATGGAGTTTGGGGGAAATAGACCTTGACATTCTGGAGTTGTAGTTACTGGGATTTATAGTTCACCTACAACCAAAGAGCATTCTGAACCCCACCAATGACAGCATTGGGGCAAACTTCCCACACAAAACCCCCATGACCAACAGAAAATACTTAAGGCCATCCAGTCCAACTCCCTTCACCAGGGCAAGAAAACGTAATCAAAGCCCTCCCAACAAAGAGCCATCCAGCCATATATATATATATATATATCTATATCATCTATATCTATATCTATATCTATATATATATATATATATATATATATAGATATGATTCACACACACAGAGATAAAATATTGTAAATTTGAAAGGGACTCCTAAAGATGGACAATTATATGTTGCATGTTCCAGAGTAGGCAAACCAGATAATCTCTACATCAACACTGTCAAAGAAACATCAAGAAATACTGTTTACCCACAAGCATAAATACATTACATATATTAGAAACCAGCACTTTCTCATTACTTTATTTTCCAGATCACCAGACTGGGCCACAGCAACGCGTGGCAGGGGATGGCTAGTAGTCAATAAAACAGAAATAGATGTTTTTTCCTGAAACTCCCTGCCTTTCTCCATTATCCAGTGAATATTGGCAATTTGGTCTCTCGTTCCTCTGCCTTTTCTAAACCCAGCTTGTACATCTGGCAACACTCGCTCCATGTCTTGCTGGAGTCTTCCTTGCAGGATCTTGAGCATTACCTTACTGGCATGAGAAATAAGGGTCACTGTACGGAAGTTTGAGCCGTACGCTTACACAGCTAAAAATCACAGCAGCAAGAATGCAAACTACAAGGTGTCCTGGTGCAGGGAGTGGTCTGAAGTAGCTGACAAAAAAAAAAGTTGTCTTCAGAAGATGAGATCAGATTTCTCCCCAGTGCCTAAATTTGCCATGCAATCAAACTTTTTTATGATTTATCCTTTTTTACGACATAATTAAGAGACTACATTATAATGGGATATTGTCTCCTTAAAAACGAACTCATCTGTTAAACACCAGTAATAAAAGAAAGTGTAACACTGTCACTTTTTATAATGAAAAATGGGAAGCAATTTTCACTTCAAACCTATTGAGCTTAGACAGCAGATTAAAACACAGATCTTTATGCTGACTATAAAAGTTTTTATGAACATGGGACCGCTACACTTTTAATGTCATTGGGGCTTTACCCTATTATTACAAATCTTGATTAGAATTTCCTTACCGATTCTTTCAAAATAATAAAAAATATTATTATATGTAGCACTACTTTTCTCAGTACTTTTAAAGAAATAAAATATGTGCTGGGAAGACTGAATTAAAACCATTGAAACAACCCTCGTAAGGAGAAATCTTTCCAGGACTAAAATTTCACAAACTTTTTGAATTCAGTCCTAAATGGGCTCACACGTCAGATCCCTCCAACCCACCAGCAATCATCTTCTTTGTAGCTGATTTTACCAAATTCTTTCAGACAACTCCAGATTTTATACTTTCCCCATAGGGCCACCATCAAGGGACATCTAGACTGACCCCCTTCTTCTGGGCAGAAAGGTACCATCCAAACTCTTCTGACATCAATTTGCTTCCTCTGTTGAGTTGGAAGGGATCCTTGAGACACATCTATATAGGTCATTACTTTTTTTACAGCCCAGCACAGAGATTGGCTTAGAGCAAATCAATTTATTCTCCCCAAAAGCAACAGCAGCAATAAGAGCAACAACAGCAATCCCCTTGAATGTCTGTCTATATGACACACAATTAACCACATAACTTCAATTTAGCACATATTTATACTATTAGTTTAGTCTTACTTGGCCACGGTAGTCCACGATCTGGTTACATCCCGTTTAGACTACTGCAACGCTCTCTACGTAGGGTTGCCTTTGAAGACAGCTCGGAAGCTCCAACTAGTCCAACGCTCGGCAGCCATGATTTTAACAGGAGCGGAGCGCAGGGAGCATACAACCCCCCTGTTGCGCCAACTCCACTGGCTACCGATCTGCTACCGGGCTGAATTCAAAGTGCTGGCGTTGGCCTTTAAAGCCCTAAACGGTTCCGGCCCACGCTACCTATCTGACCGCATCTCTGCCTATGAACCCACCAGGACTTTGAGATCTTCCGGGGAGACCCTGCTCTCGATCCCGCCTGCTTCTCAAGAGATAGGGCCTTCTCGGTGGTGGCTCCTCGGCTGTGGAACGCCCTTCCTACGGACATTAGACTAGCACCATCTCTAATGGTATTCCGCAAAAAAGTGAAGACCTGGCTGTTTGAGCAGGCGTTCGAATAATTAGTGCAATGATTGTTTAATGAACACTGGAATGGAACAATGGATGACGAATCTGGAACATGTTTTTGATGATGAGACGACAGTGAATGGGTATTGTAGTAACTGTTTATTAATTGTGTAATGTGTTAGGCTGTTAACTGTTTTTATACTGTAGCACTGAATTTTTGCTGTTCGTATTTGTTGTGAACCGCTGTGAGTCGCCTTTGGGCTGAGAACAGCGGTATATAAGTAAGGTAAATAAATAAATAAATAAATAAATAAAAGTATAATCATATTTATAAATGTGCAGTCGTGCAGTACTATTATTTTATTAATTTGTATCCCAGTACTGAACGCAGTGGGTGGTGCAGTGGTTAAACCACTGAACTGCTGAACTTGCTGACTGAACAATTGGCAGCTCGAATCCAGGGAGCAGGGTGATTCCCCGCTGTTAGGCCCAGCTTTTACCAACATTTGAAAATATGCAAATGTGAGTAGATCAATAGGTACTGCTTCTGCAGGAAGGTAATGGCGCTCCATGTAGTCATGCTGACCACATGACCTTGGAGGTGGCTATGGGCAACACCGGCTCTTTGGCTTAGAAAGGGAGATGGGCACCACCCTCCAGAGTCGGGCACAACTAGACTTCATGTCAGGGGAAATTTATTTCGTTACTTCATTTATACCCAACCTTTCTCTATATTCACAGGGGAACATAGAACCAAATCTCAGCAGATACCTATTTATTTATGTATTTGTTTACTTCATTTATACCTGCCTTTCTCCCTCTCAGGGGAGTCAAGGTGGCTTACAACTCTGGTACAATTCAATACCGATAAAAAACAATAACTTATCCCCATTGAAATGATTAATAATTAGTCAATGAACAGTAAACAGATTAAAACATATAAAGTGCATAGTTCCGTTTGTCCAAGATCCTTAACCCATTACGCAAAGTAAGCATTTGCAGTATAGTTGATTTTGCCCAGGGCGCTCTTGAGGCACTCTTGGGGGAAAATAGACCTTGACATATGCGAGTTGTAGTTGCTGGGATGTATAGTTCATCTACAATCAAAGAGCATTCTGAACTTCACCAATGATGGAATTGAACCAAATATAGCACACAGAACTCCCACAACGAACACAAAATATATATCAGTGATTGGTTGGGGGGGGGGGGGCAAAATACTGTTTGCTTACCGTTGAAAATTACCTAGGGCCACCTCTGGCCACCCTCCCCTTTTTCCCCTTCCCCAACCCACCAGTAGGTATTGTCCCTTTCCTGCTACCACCTACCCCCTTTTTTGAACCCGCCCCTTTTTACAAATCCCCCCTTTTCCCTCCCCAACTTTCAACTCGCTACTGTTACCCTCCCCTGCTACATTCCTCCGCAAATAATCTGTCTCTCTTATCTTGCCCGAGTTTTAAATTAGTTTTAATTAGTCTCTTTAATCATTACATTAGCACCGGGATTGTGGCGCAGCTGGCTGAGTGTCAGCTGCATTAAGATCACTCTGACCAAAAGGTCATGAGTTCGAAGCCAGCCCGGGTTGGAGTGGGTTTCCAACTAATTGTGTAGCCTGTTGTCGACCTTTGCAACCCGAAAGACAGTTGCATCTGTCAAGTAGGAAAATTAGGTACCACCTTAAAGTGTGAGGAGGCTAAATTAACTATTTATTTATTTATTTATTTATTTATTTATTTATTATTTAAACTTATATGCCGCCACTCCCCTGGGGCTCGGAGCGGCTTACAAGAATAGCTAAAATCTAACAAAGTTTAAAAGCAATTTAAAACAATTTAAAAACAACAGTATCAAACATTAAAAGCCTGTCGGAACAGGTATGTCTTACATGCCCTGCGGAAAGCTGGTAAGTCCCACAGGGCACGAACTTCAGGTGGCAGAGCATTCCAGACTGATGGCGCCACTGCTGTGAAGGCTCTGCGTCTGGTTGCCGTTAGACGCAAGGTCTTGACACTGGGGACTTCCAATAGATCTTGGTCCTCAGAACGGAGGATCTCTGGGGTTGGTAGGGGGTGAGGTGGTCCCTCAGATACATCGGCCCCAGACCATGCAAGGCCTTAAAGGTGAGTACCATCACTTTGAAAGTGATCCGGTGCTCAATTGGTAACCAATGCAGCTGTAGTAAGATTGGTGTTATGTGGCATCTCAATTGGTGTTATGTTTACTAATTTATGAGGCCATCAAAAAAAGACTCCAGCAAGCACGCCAGTAAAAAGCATGCGGGGAATGCGGAAGTTCTTCATCAGTGTCGCAGATGGATGATGAAAGCGACAGCTCCCCTGGTGGCCAGAAAAAAAGTTAAATAGCCTCTGTCTATGTCTGTATATGTTGTATGTCAAAATTGGCATTGAATGTTTGCCATATATATGTACACTGTAATCCGCCCTGAGTCCCCTGCGGGGTGAGAAGGGCGGAATATAAAAACTGTAAATAAATAAATAAATAAATACATGCAGCCCGCCCATTGTCATTGTGATTGTGTCTATTGTAATTTTATATTGCTATATATTTACATTTTTTTAATGATGTTGCAGTTTACTGTTTGCGTTTTAGGTTGTGTTTTGGTTTTATTCTTATTGTAATTTGTTGTTCGGGCTTGGCCTCATGTAACCCGTTCCGAGTCCCCATTGGGGAGATGGTGGCGGGATATAAATAAAGATTATTATTATTATTATTATTATTATTATTATTATTATTATTACATTCCCCCACACTGATTTTTATGTCACCGAAAAAACTTTCAATAAAGATATATTTAAAAATTCCTGAAAGATCATAAAACTGTTACTCTAAAATCCACAGATAATTTTGTAATATTAAATTACCCTTGGAAAGATGGTTGACATACAGGGGCGGCTCAACCCATTAAACAAAGTAAGCCTTTGCAGTATAGTTGATTTTGCCCAGGGGCGCTCTTTAGGTGCTCTTGGGGGAAAATAGACCTTGAAATATACGAGTTGTAGTTACCGGGATGTATTGTTCACCTACAATCAAAGAGCATTCTGAACTCCACCAATGATGGAATTGAATCAAATATGGCACACAGAACTCCCATGACTTAACAGGAAATATATATCAGTGATTGGTTGGGGGGTGGGAAGACTGTTTGCTTACTGTTCAAAATTACCTAGGGCTGCCTCTGTTGACATACTGGGTTTTGAGTAACATCTGTACAATTCGAATGAGAAGTTTTCCATGGGAAGCTATTGTCCAGAAAAAGCTATCTTTCCTTCTGAAAGTATTGTAATAAAGCATGGTGGAAGCAGGCAGACACACAACCCTTTCCATGGAAAGTCCCCAAGTCTTTGCTACTTTCCGTGTGTCTTCTATTTCCCAGCACATTTCTAGGTGTAGCAGGAAAACAGTGGGGCGTACACCTTCCCAACATGAAGCCCTGCATGAGACATTAACAACAGTTTATGCAAGATTAATAGTCAATTAATAATGAATTTGAAACTTACTCAACATAGTAAGTGCCATAAATGGGATCATCAATTTTCTCCCAGCCATATGGTAGCTCTGAAAAACAAAGAATAATACCTTTCAGTAAATACAACACTGGATGCCAAGATTCCTAATAATAATGAAAGAATAATGTTGTCATCTGTGGCAACTGTATAACGTAGTTAAATATAGTGCTCAAAACCAAGGCCAAATTTTAGAAATATTCCATGGCATTAACAACTAGCATTGGCATGAAAACTAGCATGGCAATCCAGAGTAATCAATGCCTAAGAAGAATAAATTTTAGTTTCTCCATTACTGTGCAGTTGTTTGCCAGATACAGTAACACATCATCTGTGATATTATTATCTGGGGAAATTAGGGAGAGTGTTTGCAGAGTTGGAAGAAACTAGCTACAAGCAATTGTAATTAATTCATTTTTGCGGCAACTAAGGCAGAACTAACTTATGGTACAGCTGTAACATAATGAGGATAATGGTAATTCTTTTGCAAAGCAAGACAGTTTTTACTGGTTTTATAGTTACATGTGATCTAAAAGTGTCTTCACTATTTTAGATACATAATCTGTAGCATTCTGATATTTAATCTAAATAAATAAAAATGTAATGTTCGTTTGTGGTATTCACAGAACTCAGAAACCACTGGACGAATTGACACCAAGTTTGGACACAATACGCCTAACAACCCAATGTATGTCCTTCACTCAATTTTTTTTGATTTCATCATTTGGGAGTTGTAGTTCTTGGGATTAGTAGTTCACCTACAATCAAAGAGCATTCTGAACTACACCAATGATGGAATTGAAGCAAAGGTGACACACAGGACTCCCATGACCAACAGAAAACACTAGAAGGGTTTGGGGGGCATTGACCTTGAGTTTGGGAGTTGTAGCACACCTACATCCAGAAAGCACTGTGGACTCAAACAACGATGGATCTGGACCAACCTTGGCACGAATATTCCATATGCTCAACTAGAAACACAGATGGAGCTTGGGGGAAATAGACCTTGACATTTGGGAGTTGTACTTACTGGGATTTATAGTTCACCTACAATCAAAGAGCATTCTGAAGCCCATGAATGATAGAATTAGGGCAAACTTCCCACACAGAACCCCTATGACCAGTAGAAAATACTTAAGGCCACCCAGTCCAACTCTCTTCACCAGGGCAAGAAAACGTAATCAAATATTGTTTACCCACAAGCAGAAAGAAATTACATATATTAAAAACCAACACTTTCTAATTACTTTATTTTCCAGATCACCAGATTGGGCCACAGCAACGCGTGGCAGGGGACGGCTAGTAAGAAGATAAATTAACTATTTCAATCTTTTAATCAACAAAAGACCAGTTATTTTTATTAATAATAATAATAATAATAATAATACCACTTTATTTATATTCCGCCCTTCTCACCCTGAAGGGGACTCAGGGCAGATCACAAGTACACATACACAGCAAACATTCAATGCTGTTTGTATAGACCAGGGGTCCACAAACTTTTTAAACATTAGGAAGAACTTCCTGACTGTGAGAGCTGTTCAGCAGTGGAACTCTCTGCCCCAGAGTGTGGTGGAGACTCCTTCTTTAGAGGCTTTTAAACAGAGGCTGGGTGGCCATCTGTTGGGGGTGCTTTGAATGCAATTATCCTGTTTCTTGGCAGGGGGTTGGACTGGATGGTCCATGAGGTCTCTTCCAACTCTATGATTCTGTGATTTTAGTGGAGCAAAAGAGAGCTCTGATCAAGGGTAATGCCTATTCAGGAAATACAGCTATCACTCGGAATTAACTTCCTTTGACTTTGTATCATAGCCTGTACTATTTTTTTAAAAAAAGATATTTTATTATATTATAAACACAAACAATAAGCCAAATACTAAGTGTTACACATATAAATCCTAAATAATTCAACAAATATTAAAGGCATTATGCTAATTTACACTGGTGTATATTACATTTTCTCCACCTTCCCTCCCTCTCCCTCCCTCCCCCCTCCCTCTTCAACCACAGTATATTTCTAGCTAATCTTGCAGATCCAGCCACTGGTAGAGTCTTTGTATTTTTTCTTTGATGTGATCGTTGGCTCCTCCATTCTTGGTGCTTGGTTAGTCATAATTCCCGTAATATCTAACAACACTTGGTCATACATATAATCATTCCAATTACTTAACGTCCATTTCGATTTGTCTTTCCATCCTCTAGCAATCACTGCATGGGCTGCTCTTATTGTTACCTTAAATAACTCCTGGCAATTACTTATTATACTCGGATGATCCAACACTCCCCAAAGTAGCAAATCATTATTAATTTGAATTTTTATCTGGAATATCTCCTGAATTTTTCCTTGTATCATTTGCCAGAATTTTTTTATTTCAGAACACTCCCACCACATGTGTGAATAAGTACCTTTTTCTTTATTACAATGCTAACACTTTGAATTCTTTCCTTTTACCATAGAAGCCAATTGTGCATAGAGAGGTCAACCCTCCTGTTCAAGGAGCTCCACTGGCTGCCGTTTATTTTCCGAGCGCAATTTAAGGTGCAGGTGCTTACCTACAAAGCCCTAAACGGTTTGGGACCATCCTACCTGTGTGACCGCATCTCCGTTTATGAACCCACGCGCTCACTTCGATCATCCGGAGAGGCCCTGCTCGTGATTCCACCTGCGGTTGGTGGGGACGCGAGACAGGGCCTTTTCTGTGGTGGCCCCGACTCTGGAACACCCTCCCCAAAGATCTTACACAGGCCCCTACATTGGCAGTCTTTAGAAAGAACTTGAAGACCTGGCTGTTCCGATGTGCCTTCTCAGATTAGGAAATCTCCAATACCAAGTCCCAGAAGCACTTTACTAGAATTGAGATTGCCACACACTGCACACTGCACTTACCCGATAATCCTTACATATCACCTGTCACATCAGCACTTTTAACCTTGTACCCATTACTCTGGCCCAGCCCAGTTTTATAGTGTTTTGTTGTATTGTTTATTGTTTGTTGTTTAATATGCTTTAACTGTTTTTAATTTGCTTTAGGTTTTGTATTGTTATGTTGTGTTTTGAGGCCTTGGCCTATGTAAGCTGCATCGAGTCCTTCGGGAGATGCTAGCGGGGTACAAATAAAGTTAATGATAATAATAATAATAATAATAATAATAATAATAATAATAATAATTGTTCGGGAGTTCTATACCATCTTAATATCATCTTTTTTTCTAATTCATTATATTGTTCTATTTTTATTTTATTCATGTTCGTAATTATTTCCTCTATTTCTTTTGTCTATAATGATTTAACTCCATTCCATTTGTTACTTACTGCTCTAATCATAAACTCTTTTTCTTCTACCATTAAATTATATATTTTCGCCACTGTTCCTTTACTTGTCTTTTCTCTTGCATTTAGCCATTTATCTAACTTTAGTTCTTCAGTGGGCTGTGCACCCTCTTTTTTTTTTACTTTTTCCCAAATCCCTCTTAATTTTAACCAACTTTCTTTTCCTTCTTTTTCCAAAAACTCTGGCCAATTAATTATCTCTCCATCTTGTTTCCACATATCTTTTACCCTCCTTAATCCCTTTTCTTCTAAGTTATTTGCTAACCTTTTGGAGAGTCCCATGCTCTTAATTGGAGCCTTTCCTGATATTTTATATGCCAATAGTTTTGGCCATTTTTGCCAACAGTCATATGCTACCTTTCTCGGCCCTGTTAGATTTTCCTTTATTTTGTTAATATCTCTGGTCTATAACCCGTATTTTCTCCATCCTACATTTATTTCATTCTCTACTTTTATCCATTTATCTTCTCCCTTTAAACTTATTTCTAGTAGTGCTCTTAATTGGAAAGCCTCATAATAATATTGTAGATTTGGAAACCCCCATCCGAGAGTTCTTGCTGCAGTCAAGGAGAAAGACTATTTTCAACTCACAATCTCTCTCTCTCTCTCTCTCTCTCTCTCTCTCTCTATCTATCTATCTATATATATATATATATATATATATATAAATGCTCTGTGCATAATGAGTACCTTAAAAACAAAAGAACCAATGAACGAAATCACACCAAATTTGGCAACAAAATGTCTCACAACACAAGGAGTGACCATCACTCAAAAATTATGATTTTGTCATTTGGGAATTGTAGTTGCTGGGATTTATAGTTCACCTACAATCAATTGAACCAAACTTGGAATTGAACCAAACTTGGCACACAGAACTCCCATGACCAACAGAAAATACTGGAAGGGTTTGGTGGGCATTGACCTTGAGTTTGGGAGTTGTAGTTCCCCTACATCCAGAGAGCACTGTGGACTCAAACAATGATGGATCTGGACCAAACTTGGCACGAATACTCAACATGCCCAAATATGAACACAGATGGAGTTTGGGGAAAATAGACCTTGACATTTAGGAGTTGTAGTCACTGGGATTCACAGTTCACCTACAATCAAAGAGCATTCTGAACCCCACCAACGACAGAATTGGGGCAAACTTCCCACACAGAACCCCCATGACCAACAGAAAATACTTAAGGCCATCCAATCCAACTCCCTTCACCAGGGCAAGAAAACGTAATCAAAGCCCTCCCGAGAAAGAGCCATCCAGCCATATATATATATATATATATATATATATATATGATTTGCACACACACAGAAAAAGTATTATAGATTTGAAAGGACTCCTAAAGATGGACAATTATATGTTGCATGTTCCAGAGTAGGCAAACCAGACAATCTCTGCATCAACACTGTCAAAGAAACATCAAGAAATACTGTTTACCCACAAGCATAAAGATATTACATATATTAGAAACCAGCACTTTCTAATTACTTTATTTTCCATATCACCAGACTGGGCCACAGCAACGCGTGGCAGGGGACCGCTAGTAATAAATAAATATCGCCATAACTGAAACAAAACAAATAAGAAACAACTAGTATTGGGAAGAGGTGTTTCTCTAGATCTATATTAACTCTGCACAACCCCTTTTTTAATGCCAAAAAACATTTGCTACAGGTTATCCACAACATTTATCAATTTGAGAAACTGTCTGTCCTCAGTAAGCTTCCCAGATGGCTTCCCAATTAAACATACAAACAATCAAGTATAATTAAAAATGAAAATATATATCATACATTTGTTTTTAAAACAGGAGTAAAGGAGAGAGAAAGAACAGCATAAAATATAGTACATTCAATGCATAGCATATTCTTCAACATAGCTAAATATACATTAGACCTCTAGATTACTGTGTGATAAAAACTATATCTGACTTAAGATGGATGTTACGTCAATTACGACTAAAAGAAAATGTGTACTGAACGTTTAATAGGTGATATTATGGCCATCACTAGTGTATCCATTAGATTGTCTACATGTTATGTCTCGTCTGAGCTTGGTCCAGCAGTTTCAGCCCTCACTCCAGAAACTGTGATTATATGACAGCTTTCCGGTCCTTGAAATCTACCCTATCTAACCATTTGCTCATTTAGAAGGTTATAGGATCTGGACATGTGTCCGTCAAAAGCTCGTTCAATGGAAATAATACCATGCTTATCGCTGACAGTTTAACAACGGTCACAAACAGAGTGATATACCAGCACTTATCTAGCAGCACTTATTCCATCCACGATTGACAGGAGACTGTTCATAAGAAACAAGGGCAAACAGATTCCACTAAAAGCAATGCCTATTATGCTTACGTAATCCACAATTGCAGTTTTAAATGTATTCAGAGACATAGTCAAAGATAAAGTGTTTGAAGCTAACTGCTTTGAGACTGAAAGAAGTTGTGCTACAAACTTATTGATTTCAGTTAGTCTCTAGCTGTTTTGAATCCCTTTGTAAACTGTTTTAAATGTGTTTAGCATGCAAAGTAGCTTGACCCCCAGATTTGACATAAAGGAAGTTGTTAACTTGATCTACAGAAATATTCAAAAGGCAGAGGAGGAACAGGACCACATCTCTTTCTCTCCATGTTGTTCCACTTGGTAATATTAGCAAATGGATATTTATCAGTTCGGCCATGCTGTGAGCAGCTGTACACAATGGGTGGTCTCAAAGATGATAAAGATCTGGGTCAAGTGAACATCTCTAGAGCAAGATCTAAATCATATCTTTGCTAAACACAGCTAAGACCAGGAGGGTGTGAGGAGGCAACTTATGGCAGTCAGATACGTTTTACTTCAGTTTTAGTGGTAAACTAGCTGTCCCCTGCCACGCAGGCATGTAGCCGGGGGGGGGGGGGGGGGGCTGAGGGGCTTCAGCCCCCCCCCCCCGAAATTCTCATGGTGGTTCACAAAAAGGCCTTACTGGTGCATTATTTAAACTGTTATGTTTATTCATATCATGATCTGATCACCATACTCAATATATCCCATATGCATGGGGGTATTGGGGTAATGATACAAAAGGTTTGCTAGGGTAGACCCTCTTTCACTCAGACTCAGCCACCCCCTCCCCCCCCCCCCCCCCCCCCCCCCCCCCCCCCCCCCCGAAACGAATTCCGGGCTACGGGCCTGCTGGCAAACGTGTTGCTG
>NW_026847549.1:117949010-117964225 GCF_025583915.1 Anolis sagrei ordinatus | reverse complement strand
CTTGGCAGGGGGTTGGACTGGATGGCCCATGAGGTCTCTTCCAACTCTTTGATTCTATGATTCTAAGTCTGTGCCTAATATTGTGTGATTGTACCATTTCACCCAGCCTCTGCTGCTAGAAATGCAGAATTCTGGGCATTTATTTAGCAACACAACCCCATCATCAGGCTGAGAGGCTTCTGTGTAGCCAAGGTTCACATGCCCGCAAGGGGGTTTGGGCTGGCAGAGCGTGGCAAGAATCAGACGCCCTGTTCTCGCTGCCTCCACCTCCTCCCTCTCTGCTACGCACAGACATCTATCCAGGCACTTGCTAAATATGACTGAAGCATGTGCCCTACTTGTTCAGCCACCGAAAGACACATAGAAAGAGATCACGTTCATCGGCATCCACCTCTTGGATTTGGGGGTGGGGCAACAATGCTCTCGATAGGCAGGGTCAGCTTAGACTATGTTTTCTATTTATTTTAGAACGGAGAAGTCACACTCCAAGTTTTTACCCTATCCTCCATCCCCACAAGCAACCTTTCAGGGTCAAGATGCTGCATAAGGCCAAAAATCCCCTAAAATCCAAGTATCTTGGTCTCAGTTATATCTTCACACCAACCAACAGTAAGACTAAATCGTCCGTCTTTACCCCCCCCCCCCCCTTATTGTGTGAAAGGGAAGGGAGGAAACATCAAGAGTTAACAATGGACGCAATTAAATGTGCACCGCCAATCATCACTCCCCCACCCGGCCACCACGGCCACCTCCATTTCTCGCTTCTCCCCATCTGGAGACAAGCACAGCATGCAAAACAATGGCCTGCCCAGCCAGCCATTCAGGACAATGCAGCATTGAGTGCCCAGGCGACAGGAGGCACAAGGACTGCCAGCCACCGAATGCTGCTATTCTTACATGCACCCAACACACCCACACCAACAATGACACATATAGTTCCCTCCTCTCTAGCAAGAGGAACTGGGGAGAGAAACAGACAGGGAGCAAAACGAGAGGCTGAATTTGCGAGTAAGGGGTAGGGAGGGAAAGAGAAAGGCAGGAACGAAGGCTGATGGAGGGAGGGGGAAAGGCAGGTGTGCTTTGTGTCACCCATGTCTGGATTAGGCAGATACTGGGAATTCAGACCAAAACTCTCACATTCTCCTTCCAGAACGGCAGAGAGGTTAGGTTTGTTGCACAAAGATAAGCAAAGATGATTTAACAGTAGGTTTGGATTGCGGGCTTTTGCTTCTCTCACCCTGATGCAAATAAGGGCATTCAGAAATACCATTTCAGATGCTACAAACAGCGTTTCTCTGTATATATCCCTAACTGAAGAGGGAATTGGTGCCCAGCATTGATGCCATACTTGCCATCAGGGGTGGCTCAACCCATTACGCAAAGTAAGCATTTGCAGTATAGTTGATTTTGCCCAGGGGCGCTCTTGAGGCACTCTTGGGGGAAAATAGACCTTGACATGTGCAAGTTGTAGTTACTGGGATGTATAGTTCACCTACAATCAAAGAGCATTCTGAACTCCACCAATGATGGAATTGAACCAAATATGACACACAGAACTCCCACAACGAACAAAAAATATATATCAGCGATTGGTTGGGGGGGGGGGCACCAAAATACTGTTTGCTTACCGTTGAAAATTACCTAGGGCCACCTCTGCCTGCCATTCCCTTTCCTGATGGACACATGAGCAGCAAAGTTCAGGTCCTCTGGTCAGTTGTCCAAAAGAGAGCCCTCACCACAATTTCCCTTATTAGCAGGATTTTAATGATGTGTTGTTGTTCTCTTTAATTAGAATGCTTCTGAACTACAAGAAGCACTACCGGAATACCAAGCAAAAACTGGGCACTAGAAACAATATCATACGAAAGCTGACTGGCACAACCTGGGGATCACAACCAGATGCAGTGAAGACGTTGGCCCTTGCGCTTTGCTACTCCGCTGCTGGGTATGCATGCCCACTGTGGAACACACCACACTAAAACAGTGGATGTGGCTCTTAATGAGACATGTCGCATTATCATGGGGTGTCTGCACCCTACACCACTGGAGAAATTATGAATCCGAACAAGCTACATGAATTTAAACCTGGTAATATAAATGTAAATGTAATATAAATATAAAACGGTTCTGGCCCTACTTACCTCTCCGAACGCATCTCCTCCTATGAACCAACTAGGACATTAAGATCATCTAGGGAGGCCCTGCATCACAGTCGCGCCTGGCGGGGACGAGAGACAGGGCCTTCTCAGTTGTGGCCCCTCGGCTGTGGAACGCCCTTCCTACAGATATCAGATCGGTCCCCTCCCTGTTGGCGTTTCGGAGGAAAGTGAAGACCTGGCTGTTCGAACAAGCATTCGATTAAGCAGTGTAATTGAATATAGGAATACGGAATAATGGATGATGAGATTGGATTCTGATTTTACTGATGAGACGCTAATGATTGTTATATTGATGTTTAATCGTTGATGATGCTACTGTTTTTAACTGTCCCATATTCGTTTTGTGATGTTTTTGCATTGAATTTTGCTGTTGTTAACGACTTTGAGTCGCCTGAGGGCTGAGAAAAGCGGTATATAAATGAAGTAAATAAATAAATAAAAAATAATAAATTACANTGTTATATTGATGTTTAATCGTTGATGATGCTACTGTTTTTAACTGTCCCATATTCGTTTTGTGATGTTTTTACATTGAATTTTGCTGTTGTTAACCACTTTAAGTCGCCTGAGGGCTGAGAAAAGCGGTATATAAATGAAGTAAATAATAAATAAATAAATAAATAAAATAATTAAGCACAACGTATTCACATAGAGATTCAACTGTTCACTGCTTCTTAGCAGCGGACCTGGAAAAGTCTAGCTACAACTCCCAGACCTCCAGCCAGCATGGCTACTGTCCATGATGGTTGAAGGATTTTGAGAACTTCAGTCCCAAAAAGAACTGTTCTAGACTTTGGTATTGTCATGACACTTTTTTCCCCAATATTCCGTATTTTCCTATGGGTGACCTTGGGGAGCAAGTCACACACTCTTGGCCTCAGAAAGCCCGTGACAGGTTTGACTTAGTGTGGCTATAATTTGGAAAGGACTCAAAAACACACAATGACAACTTATATCGATATCCTTTGTTTACAAAAATAAAACAGTCAACAGTTATCCGACAACTTTAGGAAATGGGAAGTTTCTTGTCCGGAACAGTAATTTAATACTTTTCAGAACTGATAACGCTATGCACCCCTGCTCCTGTTTTGTTCAGTGGATGCCTTTTTCAAAGAACTTTGATGCAAAAGAAAGCTTTTCATGACTAATGTAATGTCTGCAATAAAAAAAATCCATTTTACTTCATTCATATTCCCTTATGTACACTTTTCCCTTGCATAGTAGAAACAGTATACGCTTGAGTGAAGCATACTTATTCTATAAATGCCTTTCAGCTTTAATATATTCAATGGTTTTATCTAAGGTTTATTTGGTTTGACAAAGTTATATTATATCCAAATTAGACTTGACTAAAAAAATTGCTATCAGTTTTACATTTTTTTTTAAATCCTCTCATGGTTGTGGAAGTTGTATTTTCCTCTTTGCTAGCACAACTGAATAAAATGTGGTCTGGAAACTGGATCCTACCTGGTGAAGGGGAAAGAAATCCTTACAGTTTCTGTGGGACTCAGACTCATGAGAAATATGGGCTGGATCTTGAAATATACGAGTGTTCATCTGTTTGTGCAATTCTTTCACAGTGTCCCTAAAATATGTTTTCGAGTGTTGGTGGATCCAATCAGATGTGGGATTGTGTATGCTAATGGGAGGCCTTTAAGCAGGCATCCTCAAACTGTGGCCCTACAGCTGTTTGGGCCTTCAACCCCCAGAATTTTTGACCACTGAACAAGTTGACTAGGCCTTCTGGGGGTTGGAAGCCCAAACAGCTGGAGGGATATCAGCTTTAAGTGAGAATAAATGAGCTAAATTTGGAGTTGAGGACTTATGTGAACAGAGTAAGCAAAACATAGAGGATTGCTAAGGTACAGTGGAGGAGCCCCCGGTGGTACAGTGGGTTAAACCCCTGTGCCGGCAGGACTGAAGACCGACAGGTCGCAGGTTCGAATCCGGGGAGAGGCGGATGAGCTCCCTCTATCATCTCCAGCTCCTCATGCAGGGACATGAGAGAAGCCTCCCACAAGGATGATAAAAACATCAAATCATCCAGGCGTCCCCTGGGCAACGTCCTTGCAGACGGCCAATTCTCTCACACCAGAAGCGACTTGCAGTTTCTCAAGTCACTCCTGACACGACAAAAAAAAGTGGAGGGAAAAAGTATTTAGTCAGATACCAATTGTACAAGTTCTCCCACTTAAAAAGATGAGAAAGACCTGTAATTGACATCATAGGTAGACCTCAACTACAAGAGACAACATGAGAAAACACATCCAGAAAATCACATAATGTGATTTTTAATGAATTTATTTGCAAATTATGGTGGAAAGTAAGTATTTGGTCACCTACAAACAAGCAAGATTTCTGGGTCTCACAGACCTGTAACTTCTTTAAGAGGCTCCTCTGTCCTCCACTCATTACCTGTAGTAATGGCACCTATTTGAATTTGTTATAAGTATAAAAGACACCTGTCCACAACCTCAAGCAGTCACACTTCAAACTCCACTATGGTGAAGACCAAAGAGCTGTCAAAGGACACCAGCAACCCACAAGAACCTAGTGATTCCAGCCATGAAAGCCTTCGACAATACAATAATTAGAAAATGGAAAAGGTACAAGACTACTGATAATCTCTCTCGATCTGGGGCTCCGCACAAGATCTCACCCCGTGGGGTCAAAATGATCACAAGAACAGTGAGCAAAAATCCCAGAACCACACGGGGGAACCTAGTGAATGACCTGTGGAGCTGGGACCAACCTAACAAAGGCTACCATCAGTAACACACTACACCACCAGGGACTCAGATCCTGCAGTGCCAGACATGTCCCCCTGCTTAAGCCAGTACATGTCCGGGGCTGACTTAAGTTTGCTAGAGAGCACTTGGATGATCCAGAAGAGTATTGAAAGAATGTCATATGAATGTCATATGAAACCAAAGTAGAACTCTTTGGCAGAAACACAACTCGTCGTGTTTGGAGGAGAAAGAATGCTGAGTTGCATCCAAAGAACACCATACCTACTGTGAAGCATGGGGGTGGCAACATCATGCTTTGGGGCTGTTTCTCTGCAAAGGGACCAGGGCGACTGATCTGTATACATGAAAGAATGAATGGGGCCATGTATTGTGAGATTTTGAGTGCAAACCTCCTTCCATCAGCAAGGGCACTGAAGATGAAACATGGCTGGGTCTTTCAGCATGACAATGATCCCAAGCACACCACCAGGGCAATGAAGGAGTGGCTTCGTAAGAAGCATTTCAAGGTCCTGGAGTGGCCTAGCCAGTCTCCAGATCTCAACCCTATAGAAAACCTTTGGAGGGAGTTGAAAGTCCATGTTTCAACAGAAAGGAAGAGACCATGAAAATGAACAAAATCTGGCTACCAGTATTAAAAATTCTAAAATTACAACAGCAAAACAGCAGAGAGGAAACAACCAGGCACATCTTAACACCTCTCAACAAAAGATTTTACCAGGCTCAGCCAGGCCTTCAAATGCTAATGAAGGTGGTCAGTTGAAACATTCACACCTAGCTCCAGCAGAGAAGAGCTCTTTGCCCCACACCAGCCATTCCACAGATATATAAACCCATTGTCCTAATTCCAACAGACCTCACTACCTCTGAGGATGCTTGCCATAGATGCAGGCGAAACGTCAGGAGAAATGCCTCTAGAACAGTGGTTCTCAACCTGGGGTCCCCAGATGTTTTTGGCCTACAACTCCCAGAAATCCTAACAGCTGGTAAACTGGCTGGGATTTCTGGGAGTTGTAGGCCAAAAACACCTGGGGACCCCAGGTTGAGAACCACTGCTCTAGAACATGGCCCTATAGCCCGAAAAAACCCACAAGAACCTACCTACACATTGTTTTGTACTCTTAATTTGCCTAGGCTCTGGGGAAAATGTGTTCTTAGGAACACTTTTGTGCCTCTCAAAAGTTTCAAATCTTACCTTATTTTGGTCATTTTCTCATGTTGTCTCTCATAGTTGAGGTCTACCTATGATGTCAATTACAGGCCTCTCTCATCTTTTTAAGTGGGAGAACTTGTACAATTGGTATCTGACTAAATACTTCTTTCCTCAATGTATATCTCACTGACACAACATGAGTGAAAAACAACACCATAATAGTCCATAATAACGGCATACAGAACAGCCATCATGACATTGCTATGGTTTCCATGTTGACTTCCCTGTCATAGCCATGCATCAATGCAAACACACTAACTGATTGGATTGCTTACTTATTTCACTACCTGCTATTGCTAATCACTGTGATAATTACTTGCTTTAAAAGGCAAATACATTTTCATGTAGACATGCATTGCAAATTCTTTCAGTTCTGTGTGGGGGTTCTGTGTGGGAGGTTTGGCCCAATTCTATCGTCAGTGGGGTTCAGAATGCTCTGTGATTGTAGGTGAACTATAAATCCCAGCAACTACAACTCCCAAATGTCAAGATTCTATTTTCCCAAACTCCACCAGTGTTCACATTTGGGCATATTGAGTATTCTTGTAGAGTTTGGTCCAGATCCATCATTGTTTGAGTCCACAGTGATCTCTGGATGTAGGTGAACTACAACTCCAAAACCAAAGGACACTGCCCACCAAACCCTTCCAGTATTTTCTGTTGGTCATGGGAGAACTGTGTGCCAAGTTTGGTTCAATTCCATCATTGCTGGGGTTCAGAATGCTCTTTGATTGTAGGTGAACTATAAATCCCAGCAACTACAACTCCCAAGTGACAAAATCAATTTTTTTTGTGTGGAGGACATAGATTGCTCTGTGTGCAGTGGAGTGTCCAAATTTGGTGTAAATTCCCCCAGTGGTTTTTGAGTTCTGTTAATATCACAAAGGAACATTACATTTTTATTTATATAGATTATTCTACACTTCATAGTTTATTGAACAGTGGTATGTGTCTCTCCCTCCATCCAAACTTTTTCAAAATGAAATGTAAAGTGAGTAGCATATACCCAGGTTTAGCGTTAAATACTATTCTGAGGGTTTCGACAGAATCAAAGTATAAATTTGAACAACTCCCTTGAGGCTAGTTTCAGTTTAATTTATTTTGACATGGAGACTAATTTCTGTGTCTGCAAAAGCACACAGGACATAATCAATCAATCAATCAATCACTTATTATGGTCCTAAACCAGCATAAAAGAAAAAGACAATCTTTACCATAAAGTGGCACAAAATAAAAAGCAAAAAGTAAAAATGACACTCTACTTAAGGCCAATGTTTGTACACAATCTGCAGCTCTATATATCTCACTTGGCAACCTGAATATAGCATAACCCCCTAATTCATGGATTCAGTATTGATGGTTTCACTTGTCAGAATTAATTTAATTATGTATGTGTTTTAAATGTGCTTCTATGTATTACCAAGATGGATTCCACTGTGTATTAGAAATGCTGTGCAGAATGTTTATTACATGAGGCTGTGATTATGTGACCTTGAGAGAAGTAAGATAAGGTTTGCTCTTGCTGGGAACAGAAGGGAGTAGCCAGTCTCAGCAAGAGAAGATAAGCAGATGTGAAGAAGCTTTCATTTTGACTTTTTCCTGAATTGTAGCTTGCTGTAGTAAGACATGTCTATTGAATGTGCTTAGTAAACTTAGTTTCTTTTGAAACTCAAAGCCTGCAGAGTCCTTATTTTGCAACACAGTGTCTGCTGATTTAGCAATTCCTTCCGCTGTACACCGCCAATCTCTGACAATTCGGTTATGGGCCCAGTCCCAGTTCCAGAAGAACCCAGGAATTGCTATTGATCCAGACCTGAAACTCTGACTTCACTTACACTCTAAAAATATTGCTTCTTGGAAGTATTTGTGGGCTTCTTTAGGTCCTCCAGTGAGATTCTATGGCATGCTTTTGGCCCAATTATAGTCAAAATATAAGATTCACTATTAGCCATGGTTTAAAGTATCTACTGGAGGAGGAGGGGGGGATGACGGTTATTGGGATGTATCCCCCATAGATACAGGGTACTGCACTTTTAAAATGACTCGAAGAACTTCCTGACTGTGAGAGCCGTTCAGCAGTGAAACTCTCTGCCCCGGAGTGTGGTGGAGGCTCCTTCTTTGGAAGCTTTTAAACAGAGGCTGGATGGCCATCTGTCAGGGGTGATTTGAATGCAATATTCCTGCTTCTTAGCAGGGGGTTGGACTGGATGGCCCATGAGGTCTCTTCCAACTCTTTGATTCTATGATTCTTAATTGTCATTATCTACTGATGATTATCATTTTGTTTACAATTCACAACTGCAATTGAAAAAAATCTTGTGACTTTATCCATAATCTATGCATCCTGGTTGGTGAGCAGAAAAGAAGGAAACACTTCTTCTGTCCTGCCAGGAAAATCCAGTAGAATAAGTATAATTAAAGCAAGAGATAGACCTTGGTAAAAAGGGTGCTATAAAAGCACATGTTTGAGAGTTTCTACTGCCTCATTTGTATAAGAACAAATAAGTTTGTTTTATAGGATCCTGTTATATTTTCTTTCCAATATAGCAGATGGTAGCACATTAAATCACACTAATGTAAAAGATTTTCTATACTTAGGAACTGTTTAGTTTGTCAGGTAATTACGGCAGCCAAAGAGTATTGTAGAAATTCCATGAATTGGGTTTTTGATGATTAAACTCAAGTGATTTTGCAGCTCTATGTCACTTATTCATTGTTCGGCAGCGGATTGAGCATTATGGTAGCTAAGTGCTATTAAAGCATTAGATGTAAATCCATATGTTTGAAGTTTCTTATTTGGCAACTGTTTCCCGGCAAATTAAAAACTCTTAGTATTAGAGGCGGCAGTCCAATTGGGAAAAAGATGGCTTTGGTGGATAAATTGATCTTAAGAATCCATGCATAGGTTTTAGTAGAGATTAGGCCTGCCCCAAGATGCAAAGCGGTGTTAGGAACTCAACAAGGGACGTCAAATAAACCTCTGAGAAATTTAGTTTGCAACACTTTGAAAAAGTTGAAATTATCAGCCAGCACATCAACGACTTAAATCAAGTAATAGTTTTCTAAGATCTACAGAGACACTCGCTGAAACATCGCAGCAAGCGAGAGTCCAAAAATGGCAGGCTCAAACACAGAACTTCAATCAATGGCTGATACCCAATGAGAGACTCCCTCCTGGGCACACAGAAAACTGGGCGACTTGGAAGGCGCTGAACAGACTGCGCTCTGGCACCACGAGATGCAGAGCCAACCTTAAGAAACAGGGCTACAAAGTGGAATCCACAACATGTGAGTGTGGAGAAGAGCAAACCACAGAACACCTACTGCAATGCAACCTGAGCCCTGCCACATGCACAATGGAGGACCTTTTTGTGGCAACACCAGAGGCACTATACAATATCCCAGAGTACTTGTAGAGTATCAGCACAGACACAAAACAATCTATGTGTAATATCAAAGTGTAATATCAAAAGAGCATATCGTATGCAATTTACCAAAATCCCCAGTACATAGCTCAATTCAAAATCAAAAAGAGCAACCGCTCTCAAATGTAACAGTTCTAGGTCTGAATAAGAATTCCACTGTATGTAGGCTTCAGGAATACATTCAATGAGAAGGAGGAAAACTGCATTCAAAGCATCCCCGACAGATGGCCATCCAGCCTCTGTTTAAAAGCCTCAAAGAAGGAGCCTCCACCACACTCCAGGGCAGAGAGTTCCACTGCTGAACAGCTCTCACAGTCAGGAAGTTCTTGCTAATGTTCAGATGGAATCTCCTTTCTTGTAGTTTGACGCCATTGTTCTGTATCCTAGTCTCCAGGGCCGCAGAAAACAAGTTTGCTCCCTCCTCCCTGTGGCTTCCTCTCACATATTTATACATGGCTATCATGTCTCCTCTCAGCCTTCTCTTCTTCAGGCTAAACATGCCCAGCTCTTTAAGGCGATCCTCATAGGGCTTGTTCTCCAGACCCCTGATCATTTTAGTCGCCCTCCTCTGGACACATTCCAGCTTGTCAATATCTCTCTTCAATTTTGGTGCCCACATGCTTCCTATGGGACTTATGCCTATCTCTGTCTTTTCTCTATTTAGGGCTTAATAATGTATCTATCTCACCCCATCTCACCCCCATTATCATGTAAAATATTTTAGCAATAGATCATTATTTTACGACGGATATTATTTAGAAAAAGTCACACAATACTGAAATGTGCTTTGTTTGTTTCATAACAGATAAACGTTATTTCAGTTGCCCGTTACTGCTGTCAAACATCAAGGAGCAATCATAACTTCTACTTCATCATCATAATCCAACAGCAACAGTTATATTTATGACGGCGTTTGGATTGAGTCATTCCAGGTTTAGAAACCATGTCGAACAATCCCCATGCATTTTAAATGAGAAGGAAACATGCGTGCGTTCGGAAGCTTATTTCCCTTTATTTGAATGGCAATGCCATCTGCCAAACGAACACACTCGTTTGGCCTCTAAATGCTTTTTTCCTTCTGACAGCATCATCAGAAAAGGAAGCCTTCATAACAAAGAGGCATCTGGTCTTAATCCAAAAGTGACACATTTTGTTTGCATTCAAAGGGATACGAGGGCATTTTGCAAATGGTGCGTCCAATTAAGACTCCACTTTGTTAAAAAATGGCAGAAATAATAAGATCCTTAACAAATCATTTTCTCTTTTTTTTCTACAGAAGATAAAAATAAAATGGCCATTAAAAGATCTAAGCATATTTTGAATTGATTGTAATTAATTCATATTCCCTCTTTGTCTTAAGCATTAGCATGCAGATTATGTCTGGGGTGTGTTGGAGAGATGGAAAAATACATATAAAAGTCCTTTTGATTGAAATCATTTGCATTGTTTGCACATTTTCTCAATATCATCTTTTGTCCTATAAAATGTTAACTGACACTGAAACTGCTGTATAAATTCAAGACGCTATAGTTAATCTACTCAACAGCGTTACTCAACATTCTCAAGTATTTCCCCCCAGTTAAATTCTAGCCTGTTCCGCTAGAACCAATTATGAAGTTCTTGGGTTGTTGTAGGTTTTTCGGGCTATATGGCAATGTTCTAGAAGCACTGTCTCCTGATGTTTTGCCTGCATCTAGAGGTTGTGACCTCACAACCTCTGAGGATGCTAGCCATAGATGCAGGAAAACTTCAGGAGGAAATGCTTCTAGAACATGGCCATTGTTCTGTTGCGCGCTGAGCCTGTAAATAGTTGTCTTTAAAACAGGATGTGCAACTTTTGCCCATCAGGAAGACAGGGGGCCTAAAGAGAAGTTCTCAGAGGTTTCCACCACAACCAGTCTTTATATGCAAGACCAAGATCAAGCCACGAGATTAAAGACAAAGATCCACCCAGAGGAAAGGTGTTCTTGCCATACATCAAGGGAACCACTGAGCGCACAGTGAAGCTGATAGGAAAACACAACATACAAACTATCTACAGACCCATCAAGAAAATCCAACAAATGCTACGTTCAGCAAAGGACAAGAGGGATCCTCTCACCTCTGCAGGAGTCTACCGTATACCATGCAGCTGTGGACAAGTCTACATAGGGACCACCAAACGCAGCGCCCAAACAAGAATCCAGGAACATGAAAGGCAGTGCAGACTACTCCAACCAGAGAAATCAGCCATAGCAGAGCACCTGATGAACCAACCTGGACACAGCATATTATTTGAGAACACAAAAATGCTGGACCATTCACAACCACCATGTCAGACTACACAGAGAAGCCATTGAAATCCACAAACATGTGGACAATTCAACAGAAAGGAGGAAACCATGAAAATGAACAAAATCTGGCTACCAGTATTAAAAAAAACTCTAAAATTGCAACAGCACAACAACAGAGAGGAAACAAACAAGGACATCTAATCACCTCTCAACAAAAGTTTGCTCCAGGCACAGTCAGGCCATTGTATGCTAATCAAGGTGGTCAGTTGAAACATTCACACCTAGCTCCAGCAGACAAGAGTCCTTTGTCCCACCCTGGTCAATCCACAGATATATAAACCCTTTTTCCTAGTTCCAACAGACCTCACCTCTGAGGATGCTTGCCATAGATGCAGGCGAAACGTCAGGAGAAACGCCTCTAGAACATGGCCATATAGCCCGAAAAAACGCACAAGAACTGAGTCTTTATATGGTTTGAGAAGTACAACAAAGTATTTTATTAATGAACAATCAAACAGAAACTTCTCTTGTCTTCAGTAAAGTTAAGCAAATAATTCCAAGCTTTTAGGTAACTGGTGAATTCCTAATCTTGCCTACGAAGGACAGGCAACTGTATTCAATAACTTCTTCTTTACTTTAAAGGAAAATCCCCTTTTTAACTTCTCCCAGGCTGACTGTAAACTTAAACCTAACTGATGTGGGCACCACTACCAGGTTGAACTGCGTCTCAAAGCACCGAGTGGACCTACCAGCAAGGCCTGTAGTCTCTTCAGCTGGAGTTCTTTCATCTTTAGGGCTGTTTCCTTGGAAAGTCTCTGGAGACTCTTTTCCTTCTGTTTCTGTTGGAATTTCTGTAACCCTGGAAATTCTTAGGAGACTCTTAAAGCTGTTCTCCCCTGGAAATTCTCAAAGCTGTGGGGATGCTTCCCTGGAAGTTCTTAAAGGTTGAAGCTTTTGTACAGGGGAAGCTTTACACATGTCCTGTACATAGCTAACTTTGCTGAGACTAACTAAAAAATGGCTCCCTTCCCTTCCCAATTGCCCTGAGCAAGGGACAGGACCAAAACTTAACGATGATGGACAGGTGACTTGCCCTATGACTGCAACCAAAAGAAGCCACCTATCTGCAGAGTCCCTGAAACCTGGGATTGCAAACAAACATTTAATACAAAGCAAATAAAGTTGGAGCTCCTGGTACAGCCGCACCAGAACAGCCATATAGCCCGAAAAACCTACAATAACCCAGTGATTCCAGCCATGAAACCCTTCAACAATACAAGGAGCAGTATATGTTGTGGTGGGCATGCTTAGTTCAGGCCAGGCCATCTCTGCCTTACTCCTGTGCAAGATGGAACACACTGACATGGCTCCTGTGTCTCGTCACAGCAGAGGAAGATCAATAATGGAAGACAAGTTGTTTTCTAGATTAGCTTGTCTGCATTATTGATTTTCACCTGGAGGAATCCCTGTTAAGTTTCTAAAGAACCGCAGGGAACACAGTTTCAAAACAAGTACAATGAAGTAATCAACCTTTCAGCTATGTACCATGAAGCTTGAATGGTTTTGTCAATAACATGTGCCATATGTAAGGCATGGATAAATCTGTTCTGCTTGCCACGACTTCTGAATTTTTCATGTGCAAGCTTATTCTCTTCTGGTTCCATCTCAAAATTTGAATTTCTGTTCCCACCCAAGACCAATGAACTACAAAAATGTTGGGTATGGCAGAGATGAACAAACAGACAATAATCATTGTTGTTGTTGTTGTTCATTCGTTCAGTCGTCTCCGACTCTTCGTGACCTCATGGACCAGCCCACGCCAGAGCTCCCTGTCGCGTCACCACCCCCAGCTCCTTCAAGTCAAGCCAGTCACTTCAAGGATGCCATCCATCCATCTTGCCCTTGGTCGGCCTTCTTCCCTTTCCTTCCATTTTCCCCAGCATCATTGTCGTCTCTCTAGGCTTTCCTGTCTTCTCATGATGTGGCCAAAGTACTTCAACTTTGTCTCTAGTATCCTTCCCTCCAGTAAGCAGTTATTTCCTGGAGGATGGACTGGTTGGATCTTCTCGCAGTCCAAGGCACTCTCAGAACTTTCCTCCAACACCACAGTTCAAAAGCATCGATCTTCCTTCGCTCAGCCTTCCCTAAGGTCCAGCTCTCACATCCGTAGGTGACTACAGGGAATACCATGGCTTTGACTAGGCAATGGATCTTGTGTTGCCAGTCTGATGTCTCTACTCTTTACTATTTTATCAAGACTGGACATTGCTCTTCTCTGATTTCCTGGCCACAGTCTGCATCTGCAGTCATCTTTGCACCTAGAAATACAAAGTCTGTCACGGCCTCCACATTTTCTCCCTTTATTTTCCAGTTGTCAATCATTCTTGTTGCCATAATCTTGGTTTTTTTTATGTTTAGCTGCAACCCAGCTTTTGCGCTTTCTTCTTTCACCTTGATTAGAAGGCTCCTCAGCTCCTCCTCGCTTTCGGCCATCAGAGTGGTGTCATCTGCATATCTGAGGTTGTTCATGTTTCTTCCAGCCATTTTCACCCCAGCTTTGCATTCATCAAGCCCCGCACATCGCATGATGTGTTCTGCATACAAGTTAAAAAGGTTGGGTGAGAGTATGCAGCCTTGCCGTACGCCTTTCCCAATCTTGAACCAGTCTGTTGTTCCATGGTCAGTTCTGTCTGTCGCTACTTCGTCCTTGTACAGATTCCTCAGAGAGAGACAAGGGGGCTTGGGATGCCCATCTCACTAAGAACTTGCCACAATTTATTATGATCCACACAGTCAAAGGCTTTAGAATAGTCAATGAAAACAGAAATAGATGTTTTTCTGAAACTCCCTGCCTTTCTCCATTATCCAGCGGATATTGGCAATTTGGTCTCTCGTTCCTCTGCCTTTTCTAAACCCAGCTTGAACATCTGGCAACTCTCGCTCCATGTATTGCTGGAGTCTTCCTTGCAGGATCTTGAGCATTACCTTACTGGCATGAGCAATAAGGGCCACTGTACGGAAGTTTGAGCAGTCTTTCGCATTTCCCTTTTTTGGTATGGGGATATAAGTTGATTTTTTCCAGTCTGATGGCCATTCTTGTGTTTTCCATATTTGCTGGCAAATGGCATGCATCACCTTGACAGCATCATCTTTTAAGATCATTATTATTAATATAATGTTAATTATTAATGTAATAAATAAAAATGTAATGTTCGTTTGTGCTATTCACAGAACTCAAAAACCACTGGGGGAATTGACACCAAATTTGGACACGATACACCTAACAACCCAATTTATGCTCTCTCCACTAAAAAAAAAAATAACTGGAAAGAACTTACTCCCCACAAGGCTAAATGCCTATATAGAGCCTGTGTTAAAAGAACCCCCTCACCTCGTTC
>NW_026847549.1:117845722-117943597 GCF_025583915.1 Anolis sagrei ordinatus | reverse complement strand
GCACAATGGCAGAGCCAGGGAGATAGACAGACCTTCGTACAAGGGGCGGGGTGGGGGGTGAACTCCTAAGGACAAAAATGTTGAGAGAGCAATAGCATAAGATTATGTAACTACTCTCCGAAAGCACAATGGCAGAGCCAGGGAGATAGACAGACCTTCGTACAAGGGGCGGGGTGGGGGGTGAACTCCTAAAGACAAAAATGTTGAGAGAGCAATAGCATAAGATTATGTAACTACTCTCCGAAAGCGCAATGGCAGAGCCAGGGAGATAGACAGACCTTCGTACAAGGGGCGGGGTGGGGGGTGAACTCCTAAGGACAAAAATGTTGAGAGAGCAATAGCATAAGATTATGTAACTACTCTCCGAAAGCGCAATGGCAGAGCCAGGGAGATAGACAGACCTTCGTACAAGGGGCGGGGTGGGGGGTGAACTCCTAAAGACAAAAATGTTGAGAGAGCAATAGCATAAGATTATGTAACTACTCTCCGAAAGCGCAATGGCAGAGCCAGGGAGATAGACAGACCTTCGTACAAGGGGCGGGGTGGAGGGTGAACTCCTAAAGACAAAAATGTTGAGAGAGCAATAGCATAAGATTATGTAACTACTCTCCGAAAGCGCAATGGCAGAGCCAGGGAGATAGACAGACCTTCGTACAAGGGGCGGGGTGGGGGGTGAACTCCTAAGACAAAAATGTTGAGAGAGCAATAGCATAAGATTATGTAACTACTCTCCGAAAGCGCAATGGCAGAGCCAGGGAGATAGACAGACCTTCGTACAAGGGGCGGGGTGGGGGGTGAACTCCTAAGGACAAAAATGTTGAGAGAGCAATAGCATAAGATTATGTAACTACTCTCCGAAAGCGCAATGGCAGAGCCAGGTCTTTAGATTCTTTTTAAAGGTTTCTAAAGTAGGAGCTTTTCTAATCTCTCCAGGCAATGAGTTCCAGAGTCGGGGTTATACAGTTGCCAGATCCTTCCAAATCTAAACTGAGACCTTGTAAAAGACTACATAAAACCGATGAAAATAGATCTCATCTGCTGAAGACATTCAATTTTAAGGGGAAAAGAAGACGTAGGGGAAGCAGAACAGTTGTAACATAATATTAATTCCAAGTAAACTTAATAACCATCAAAAGCATGAAGGAAGTCAACAAATATCTATTTTTCTCTTTTTCACAGTTTTTAGAGTTTCAAATTTTTCAAAAGAAAACCCTTTCTCTTTCTCTTTCTTCTCTTTCTTTCCCTTCTTTCTTTGCTCCTTTTCACTCTTTTTTCCTACTTACTAGGTTAAAAGGAGGGTGGCGGCTACATGACACTAGCTGTAAATCTGCTCAGATTCGCTGCAATGGATGAAAAATACAGGTTTAAAAACTACACTTATAGCCCGATTCCAGCCAGAAAATGCGCATATACATACACACATCACTGAAAAAGATTATTTTATTTTTCCTTGCAGTCATGCTGTCCACATAGGATCCCCCGGTGGCGCAGTGGGTTAAATCCCTGTGCCGGCAGGACTGAAGACCGACAGGTCGCAGGTTTGAATCCGGGGAGAGGCGGATGAGCTCCCTCTATCAGCTCCAGCTCCTCATGTGAGAGAAGCCTCCCACAAGGATGATAAAACATCAAATCATCCAGGCGTCCCCTGGGCAACGTCCTTGCAGACGGGCATTTCTCTCACACCAGAAGCGACTTGCAGTTTCTCAAGTCGCTCCTGACACAACAACAACAAAAAATGCTGTCCACATGACCTTGGAGGCGTCTATGGACAATGCTGGCTCTTCGGCTTAGAAATGAAGATGAGCACCACTCCGCAGAGTTGGACACAATTAGACTTAATATCTTTACCTTATGAAAGGATTAAATTTACCCAAACAGTGTAACCTAAGAAAAGCAAGAGTAAATTCAAGTCGCAATGGACTGAAAAAGCAAAGTAGATACAAGAAGCAAGAAGAAAGTTAGTTTTGTTGGAAGACCACTGAAAAGAACAGACTGTATCCTGCTCATATTTAATTTAAGAACACCTTCTTATCCATATTTTTACTTTGTTAGCAGGATGTTTTTAAGATAACATTTATCTTTACAGCTTTCTTGGGTAGTGGTGAAGGGGTGTTAATGGACTATAACATGCTGCTGTGCTACAACATATGGCTAAATTGTCTGTTTTTGTCAGCAAACGTCTCAGTCTAACAACTGATGCATACAAATGGGTTTATATAAGATATTTTTGTTGTTAGAAGCAGGAAGCAATGCAAGAACATTGACAGTGCACAATATGTGTGGAATTGGTTGTGAAAGTAAGGCCCCTCCAGACAGACCCAAAATGCGGGACCTGTGACAGATTTACCTGAGATGTCTAAATGATGCCTCAGTGAAACCCAAATCAATCCAGATGAAACTGGGATTTCCCAGTTTACTCTGGATTAATAAAACACCTGGAAAGATCCGGACGTTAATGTAAGGTCTAGATCTTTCCAGGTGCAAGCCCTGTGGGATTTGACTCCCGGGATGACTTCCATGATCCCAGGGGCAAATCTCCAGTGTGTTCCTGGTTCTTCTGGTTGCAAGAGCCTGAAGGAGCAGGATGGCATCCTCACCTTCCTCTCCCAGCCCTCATTTACTCCAAAAGCTTATGTGAGGGATCTGGCCACATGCTGAGGCCCGTCTGGAGAAAGCTCCTGGAGTGTGAAAATGGCAAGTCGAGAGGCTGGGGAAAAATCCACCCCTCCCAACCTCTTGACACATCATTTTCACATTCTGGGAGCTTTCTCTGGAGAGGCCTGGGCATGCAACCAGACCCTTCATCTAAGTTTTTGGGGTAAATGGGGGCTGGCTCCATGCCCTCCTTGGTCCACCAGAAGGCCACCCCCCACAAGGAAAGTGCAGTTTTTGAGGTGGGTGCAGGGGCTCAATCCCAAGCGGAACTGGGATAAAATATCTCAGTTCCTCCTGAGCTCGAGGTCCCTTCCACACAGCTGTATAAAATCTAAACTGAAATGGATTATATGGTGGTGTCGAGTCTGATAATTCAGTTCAAAGCAGATATTGTACATTGTCTGCCTTGATATTCTGGGTTATGTGGTTGTGTAGAAGGGCCCATAGACTAATAGAGTTGGGAGGGCCCCATGGGGCATCAAATCCAATTCTCTGCTTAATACAGGATCTCTAGATCAGTGGTTCTCAACCTGGGGTCCCCAGATGTTTTTGGCCTTCAACTCCCAGAAATCCTAACAGATGGTAAACTGGCTGGGATTTCTGGGAGTTGTAGGCCAAAGACATATGGGGACCCCAAGTTGAGAACCACTGCTCTAGATAAAGCATTGCCAACAGATAGCTGACCAGCCTTTTTGAAGATAGCTAGTGAAGAAGATCCCACCATCTCTCTAGGCCAGTGGTTCTCAACCTTTGTTCCTCCAGGTGTTTTGGATTTCAACTCCCAGAAATCCCAGCCGTATTTCCAGCTGTTATGAATTATGAGAGCTGAAGTCCAAAGCACCTGGAGGACCAAAGGTTGAGAACCACTGCTATAGGCAATTGATTCCATTATTGAACTACTCTTGTTTCAAAGTAGTTCCTTCTAATGTTCAACTGAAATCTCACCTCAGGTCATTAGATCTGGTTGTCCCCTTTGGGACAGTAGAGACAGGCCTGTCCTGTCCTATATTGACAGATTGAGGTTTTTAAAGAGTGTGGTCATGTCACCCCTCAGTCTTTTCTTCAAGCATACTTAATAGTTTCATAGTGAAATGTTACATATTTCTTCCTTTTATGTGGTAGAGGATTTCCAGGTAAGGTGGATTTTGTCGAAGGCTTTCATGGCTGAAATCACTAGGTTCTTGTGGGTTTTTTCGGGCTATAGGGCCTGTTCTAGAGGCATTTCTCCTGGGGTTTCGCCTGCATCTATGGCAAGCATCCTTAGAGGTGGCAAGCATCCACCTCACTACCTCTGAGGATGCTTGCCATAGATGCAGGCGAAACGCCAGGAGAAATGCCTCTAGAACATGGCCCTATAGCCTGAAAAAACCCACAAGAACCTAAGGTGGATTTTGTTCCTAGAAGACTATGTATCAGACAAAAGGCCTAGATGGTCCACTATAGTGTTTCCCAAAATGGGCTAGCACACAATTCCAATAATTCCACAAGCACGATACAATGGCAATAGGATCAAAACCCTTCTTGATAGGCATGTTTTTCCACGCATGGACATGAGAAGTATCTAAAAGATACTGGAGAGAAGTCCTAGAGAAAATACAGAAAATTATTATTATAATATTATTATTAACTTTATTTGTACCCCGCTAGCATCTCCCAAAGGACTCGATGCAGCTTACAAAGGCCAAGGCCTCAATAAAAAATAGCATAACAAATACACAACTTAAAGCAGATCAAAACAATTAAAGCAATATCAAACAACAAAACAATAAAAACAATACACCAAAACACAATAAAACTAGGGCCGGGCCAAATGTAATGGGCACAGGTTAAAAGTGCTGATGTGACAGGTGGTATATCGGATTTTAGGGTAAGTGCAGTGTGTGGGCAATCTTAAACTCTAATAAAGTGCTTCTGGGACATGTTGCTGGAGTTTTCCTATTCTGGAAAGGCACATTGGAACAGCCAGGTCTTCAAGTACTTCCTAAAGACTGCCAACGTAGGGGCCTGTCTGATATCTTTGGAGAGGGTGTTCCAGAGTCGGGGGCTACCACAGAAAAGGCCCTGTCTCGCGTCCCCACCAAACGCGCCTGCGATGTAGGTGGAATCGTGAGCAAGGCCTCTCTGGATGAGCGAAGATAACACGTGGTGTTCATAAAAGGAGATGCGGTCACGCAGGTAGGATGGTCCCAAACCGTTTAGGGCTTTGAAGGTAAGCACCTGCACCTTAAATTGGGCTCGGAAAATAAACGGCAGCCAATGGAGCTCCTTAAACAGGAGGGTTGACCTCTCTCTGTAGGGAGCACCAGTTAACATCCTGGCCGCCGCCCGTTGGACTAGTTTAAATTTCCGAGCCATTTTCAAGGGCAGCCCCACATAGAGCGCATTACAGTAGTCCAATCTAGATGTGACCAAGGCATGGACCACCCCGGCCAGATCAGCCTTTGCGAGGTACGGTTGCAATTGGCGCACAAGTCTCAATTGTGCAAAAGCCCTCCCGGACACCACAGACGCCTGAGCCTCAAGCGTAAGTGATGAATCCAATAGGACTCCCAAACTGTGGACCTGTGACTTCAGGGGGAGTGTAACCTCGTCCAACACAGGTTACCACCCTATACCCCGATCCGGTTTATGATTGACCAGGAGGACCTCTGTCTTGTCAGGATTGATCTTTAGCTTGTTCATCGTCATCCAGATAAACACAGTGGCCAGGCACTCGTCCAGCACCCGAGAGGCCTCCTTGGAGTTCGGTGGAAATGAGTAATAGAGTTGTGTGTCATCTGCATAGAGATGGCACCTAACT
Organism: Anolis sagrei ordinatus; assembly: GCF_025583915.1. Classification (NCBI taxonomy): domain Eukaryota; kingdom Metazoa; phylum Chordata; class Lepidosauria; order Squamata; family Anolidae; genus Anolis; species Anolis sagrei. The sequence continues at coordinate 117,938,142 of NW_026847549.1, read as the reverse complement.
CCAAAACTCGGGATGACCTCTCCCAGCGGTTTCATGTAGATGTTAAAAAGCATGGGAGACAAGATAGAGCCTCCAGGAAGGACCGGAGCCACGACAAAACCGTGCCCCCGAGACCCATCCCAGAGAGTCGACCCAGAAGGATACCATGATCGATGGTATTGAAAGCCGCTGAGATGTCCATGAGAACCAACAGGGTCACGCTCCCCCTGTCCAGCTCTCTACGGAGGTCATCCACCAAGGTGACCAAGGCCGTCTCAGTGCCGTGACCAGGCCTGAAACCAGACTGTGACTGATCTAGGTAGTTCATGTCATCCAAAAAGCCCTGGAACTGGGAGGCAACCAACCGCTCCAGCACCTTACCCAAAAAAGAGAGGTTGGAGATTGGTCTGAAATTGTTCAGCACCGTGGAGTCAAGGGAGACCTTTTTAAGGAGTGAACAAACCACAGTTTGCTATAAAAATTAAAATGAAACCCAAATATTTGCTTTTGGGAATGCTAGATATAGAAAATGAAAAAAAGCTCTTTTTGTTAGTTATCATTAAAGCATTTGGGCAGGTGGGTGAGAGACATGGTCCTGAATGGGCACCAAAGGTGCATTTGTTTTACCAAAAGAGATGCTTCTTGAATAAATTTGTCAGAAATAATTAGCTTATTTTAGAGCGAAAGAATTTCTCCCCATTGCTAAGAGAGAAACAGAATAAATATAACATGTGCATACACAGACATGTACAAGCACACATGAATCAAGATTGATAGGAATCAATACAGTTGGCTGCATTTGTGGATATGCCCTTGGAAGACATTGTTATGGCAACTGTCACAGAGAGTGCCTGCACATCAACCTTTACCAGTACACATTACCCATTGCACATAATGAATGACATACACTCCTGTCTAATCCAAAAGGGAACATACAATGTCATAATATACACACAAAATTAGATAAGGAAAGTTCATAAGACATGGAAGAAAAACTATGATGGAAAGATTTCAATTCCATTTTTGCAATGAGCTTAGGGATTATTATTATTATTATTATTAACTTTGTTTATTCCCCGCAAAATCTCCCGAAGGACTCGATTCAGCTTACAAAGGCCAAGGCCGCCAACAATACAAAATACAATACACAATAAACTCATAAGCAAATAATAAAATATCAAGCAAAACAGTAAAACAGTAACAATGACACCGTGATGCAATTAAAACCAGGCCGGGCCAAATATAATGAACACAATTTAAAAGTGCTGGACTTGACAGGTAATATGAGAAGGTATTTGGAGGTAGGTGCATGTGCAGATAATCCTGATCTCTAATAAGGTGCATTTGGGACTTAAGCTAGGAGTTTCCTATTATGGGAAGGCACACTGGAACAGCCAGGTCTTCAGGCTCTTCCTAAAGATAGCCAACGTTGGGGCTTGTCTGATGTCCTTGGGGAAACAGCCATGTCTTCAGGCTCTTCCTAAAGACTGCCAATGTTGGGGCTTGTCTGATGTCCTTGGGGAGAGAGTTCCAGAGTCGGGGGGCCACCACAGAGAAGGCCCTGTCCCTCGTCCCCACCAAACGCGCCTGCGACGCAGGTGGGATCGTGAGCAGGGCCTCTCCAGATGATCGGAGAGAGCGTGCGGGTTCGTAAAGAAGATGCGGTCGCGCAGGTAGGCAGGTCCCAAACCGTTTAGGGCAGTGTTTCTCAACCTGGGGGTTGGGACCCCTGAGGGGGTCGCGAGGGGTGTCAGAGGGGTCGCCAAAGACCATCAGAAAACACAGTATTTTCTGTTGGTCATGGGGTTCTGTGTGGGAAGTTTGGCCCAATTCTGTCCTTGGTGGGGTTCAGAATGCTCTTTGATTGTAGGTGAACTATAAATCCCAGCAACTACAACTCACAAGTGTCTATGTTCTTCTTCCCCAAACTCCACCAGTGTCCACATTTGGGCATATTAAGTATCTGTGCCAAGTTTGGTCCAGATTCATCATTGTTTGAGTCCACAGTGCTCTCTGGATGGAGGTGAACCACAACTCCCAAACTCAAGGTCAATGCCCACCAAACCCTCCAGCATTTTCTGTTGGTCATGGGAGTTCTGTGTGCCAAGTTTGGTTCAATTCCATCATTGGTGGAGTTCAGAATGCTCTTTGATTGTAGGTGAACTATAAATCCCAGTGACTACAACTCCCAAATGACAAAATCAACCCCCGCCCCAACCCCACCAGTATTCAAACTTGGGTATATTGAGTAATTGTGCCAAATTTGGTCCAGTAAATGAAAATACATCAGATATTTACATTACAATTGATATCAGTAGCAAAATGACAGTTATGAAGTAGCAATGAACATGATTTGATGGTTGGGGGTCACCACAACATGAGGAATTCTATTAAGGGGTCATGGCAATAGGAAGGTTGAGAACACCTGGTTTAGGGCTTTGTAGGTAAGCACCTGCACCTTGAATTGGGACCGGAAAATGAACGACAACCAATGGAGCTCCTTGAACAGGAGGGTTGACCTCTCTCTGTAAGGAGCACCAGTTAACAACCTGGCCGCCGCCCGCTGAACTAGCTGAAATTTCCGGGCCGTTTTCAAGGGCAGCCCCACGTAAAGCGCATTACAATAGTCCAATCTAGAGGTGACCAAGGCTTGGACCACCCTGGCCAGAATTTTTGTATTCTGGAACACTTTCCCAAAAGGACTGATGATCCAAAAGAACCTCATTTTGTAGCTATCCATTCTCGTGAAATAACTTTAAACTGCCAATGCAACACAGTCAGATTTTATTGCAGAGGTAGCGTCAGTCTCTATATATTGCCCATTTTCTATTCCACACCATTTCCTGTGCAGTTTGTTATATAACAAACAATAAATTAACACTGGTCTTTTAACTTCCCAAGATTGCTTAAAGCTGCACATATCCCATCTTGTTGAAGTCTATATCCCATTGAACTGTTAATTAAACTCACATAGTTGGTTGGTCTTCATCTAATTATGCAGGTAACATCAAACTGACTTATTAGAGTTCTATCTCATTAAACACGTCTGTCGTCAATAATTACGGGAAAATAGGATGAAAACAAAAATGGAAGATAAACCTTAGTGGCTAAAATAAATTGAAGTTGGAAGGAATTGCTAGTTTAAGCACCAAAGATTTTTTTTTCTACTGTGAAGCACTCATTTTTATCATCCTGTGCCCTGGGTTGAGTAGGTTGTATTGTTATTAGCCTAAATGGTCTAATTAAAGTACTGTTTTGATCTATAGCTGGAATTGCAATGAAATGGGACACACTCTAAACAAGTATCTCAGAATGAACTTTATTAGGTCAAACGCTCAGGGATTCCAGCAGAGGAATACACATCAATGATACATATACTTGGGTAACTTGGGGAGGGGGAGAAAAAGGAAGCACTTAGATTTCGGAATAGCTAGAACCTGCACTATTAAGATACTAAGGACTGGTTCAAATGAAACAGCACTCCAATGGTCTTGTGTTCTGAGCTTTTACTTACTTACTTAGGCGATCCCTCGTTGGCCGAATAGGATAGTCTTCCAGGATCAGTATTCTGGTGGGTCCATAGGTGACTATGGAGCCCTATTCTTGCTCTACATCTTCTCCCGCAGTGAGGGCATTGATTTCCAGGTGGAAGGCGGTCTCGGTCGGGGTTGGCTTGATGTGCCTTCCTCTTGGCATGTTTCTCTCTTTCACCTTCCATTCGTGCCTCTTCAAATTCTGCAGCACTGCTGGTCACAGCTGATCTCCAGCTGGAGTGCTCAAGGGTCAGGGCTTCTCAGTTCTCATTGTCTATGCCAGAGTTTTTAAGGTTGGCTTTGAGCCCATCTTTGAGCCCATCTTTTCCTGTCCTCCAACATTCAATTTTCCATTCTTGAGTTCGGAGTAGAGCAACTGCTTTGGGAGACAGTGGTTGGGCATCCGGACAACATGGCCGGTCCAGCAAGCCTTCTCTATTGCATCCTTAACATAGTCTTAACATTTTCTTCATGAACCATGTAGAAGGAATGCAGTATAGCATAATTTTTAATTACTATGGCTCAAAGCTATGAATTCATGGAGTTGTAGTCTTACAAGATCTGTAGCCTTCTTTGCCGGAGTGCTGGTGCCTCACCACACTACAAATCCCAGGATTCCATAGCATTAATTCTACAGTGTAGATGGAGCCTCAGTCTGTATATTGTATCGCAAAAAGTTGCAGCGTATATATATATATATATATATATATATATATATATATATATATATATATATGAGGGAGAGAAAGAGAAAATGTATATATAATGAGCAGAAGTGAAGCTGACAGATGTAGTGAAGATTGAAGGTTTGATGTGTATAACCATGGTGCATAGGCCAATGAAGGAAAGTATAGTTGAAGGCTTTCATGGCTGGAATCACTGGGTTGTTGTAGATTTTTTGGGCTACATGGCCATGTTCTAGAAGCATTCTGTGACCTCACAACCTCTGAAGATGCTTGCCATTGATGCAGGTGAAACGTCAGGAGAGAATGCTTCTAGAACATGGCCATATAGCCCGAAAAACCTACAGCAACCCAAGAAAAGTATACATTAACTTATCCTATGTTGGCTGGAAGTAAATGGAAGCCAGTTATTTGGGCAGTAGACCTATGACTCACTTTCAGTGAAGCCTCACTGAAATCAATGATACTTATTTATATGACTAGAAATATAGAGGATTATCCTGTTATCAGGTAATAAAATATTTTTATTCCATTTGAATAGTTGTATGTTATGTACATACACATTCTGTATTCACTGTCATCAGCTGTATAAAAATCTTAATAATTTTAAATGGACTTTAGATTTGCTTAATCTTCTGTCACGTTTTAATGTTAGATATGCAATGGTTGATGGGTTATGTTATTACTTAATTTTTGTTTATCTGTTATAATTTAAATTTTGTTATAGTTGTGAACTTTCTTTATGGATCTGGGGGTTGTTTATTTCTCTTTGTTAGTGTATTCTGGCATTGAATTTTTGCCATTTTTTTGTTGGAAACCACCCTGAGTCCCTTTGGAGATACAAGGCGGCATATAAATAAAGTTTTTTAAAATAATAATAATAATAATAATAATAATAATAATAGGTAACTAGAGCATTTGATCTAGGCATTTTCTGTTCTTTATAGAAACAGTCCTATCCTTGACATCTATCTGCCCAGAAATACAGAGCCAGCAATGAAAGGAAGTAGAAGGATGTGATAAAGGACTCTTATCTGAGACAGGAGGAAGCTTTTGCTCCAGCTAACAGGAAAACAATTTAATTTTCTTATCAAGGCCGATGTTACTGCAGATTGAGATATCCAAGTTATGCTGTGAGTTAAATGCATTGCTGAGTTACGTGTAATTCGATGGCACTCTGTTTTCTTCTTTTAAAAAATCCCTGATGACTGCTTGTTGCATATTCTATTTTCTGAATCAGACTTTTTATTCTGCTTTCATTCATTTTCCATTTAGTTTACAATGTTGTCTTCATTTATTTATTTATTTATTTATTTACCTTACTTATATACCGCTGTTCTCAGCCCGAAGGCGACTCACAGCAGTTTTAGAAAACAGGAAATGCTCAGTGACTAACATCTCTTTCCAAACTGCAGCAGGCAACATTATAGCTCCTCTTTGGACTATTTGCCAAATGCAGGGAATATATTAAGAGAGAAATCTCATCCGAAATTTAAAAAATGAAATAAAAAGGCATAAATGCATTTATACAACACACACATTGTATATATCTATATATCTATCCATCTTTCTGAACAATGGTTTTCTGGTAGGTAACTGGATTACTGCAATGCACTTTATGTGGGGCTACCCTTGAAGATGGCCCGGAAACTACAACTTGTCCAACATTTGGCAGCCAGATTAATAACTGGGGCGACTTACAGGGAGCGGTCAACCCCTCGTTTAAGGAGCTCCACTGGCTGCCGTTTATTTTCCGGGCCTAATTTAAGGTACAGGTTATCACCTATAAAGCCCTAAACCCTTTGGGACCCACCTACCTTCATGACCGTATCTCTCTCCATGAACCAACCCGGGCCCTTCAATCTTCGGGGGAGGCCCTTGTTTCACCCGTTAGTCTCACAAGCTCGTCTTGTGGGCACAAGGGAGAGAGCCTTCTCCTCTGTGGCTCCTCGACTTTGGAACTCATTACCTGGAGAGCTCAGGAAAGCCCCTACACTAGAAACCTTTAAAAAGAACCTTAAAACCTGGCTCTTTTGCTGCGCCTTTGGCGAGTAGGTGTATAACATGACACTACTGCTCCCCTCAACGCTTCTGTCACTAGAGTATATGCCCCCTAATGGGAAGTTTAGTTTCACAACCCTATGTTTCTTTATGAGCTCCCTGCAAATAACTTCCTCCTATTCTTATCTCATTTGAGTTTTTAAACATTTTATCCTGCAAATGTGGCCCGTCCACTGATACTGTGATTGTGTTTATTGGAATGTTATTTTGTCATTGTATTCATATGTTTTTAAATGTAATTTGGATGCTGTTGCTTGTTGCTTATGTTTTGGTTTTATTTTGCTGTAATATGTTGTCCGGGCTTGGCCTCATGTAAGCCGCCCCGAGTCCCCATTGGGGAGATGGTGGCGGGGTATAAATAAAGTTTATATTTATATATATAACAGTGATGCTAGTAACATCATAAATGACAACTAATCTATATCACACATGGCTATAAATAATCATTTCTCAGGTTTAACCTGTAGACTATATTTCTGTCCTAGGATTACTTCATGCCTTTTTTTAAAAAAGTGTGTGTTTTGAGAGCCGCAACAATACTATTACACTGCTACCAATACAATTAAAACAGCATTAAAAGTGATTGCCCATCTCCCAATAGTAGTATAGCTGTAGCTTTCTTATCTTTATCAGCATATACACACACACACACACACACACAATATTATATATATATATATATATATATATATATATATATATATATATATATATATATATATATATATATATATATATATATATATATATATATATGCATGCATGCATGCTCTGGGCATAATGAGTACCTTTAAAACAAAAGAACCAATAAACGAAATCACACCAAATTTGGCAACAAAATGTCTCACAACACAAGGAGTGACCATCACTATAAAAATTATGATTTAGTCATTTGGGAGTTGTAATTGCCGGGATTTACAGTTCACCTCCAATCAAAGAGCATTCTGAACTCCACCAACGATGGAATTGAACCAAACTTGGCACACAGAACTCCCCTCACCACAGAAAACGCTAGAAGGGTTTGGTGGGCGTTGACCTTGAGTTTTGGAGTTGTAGTTCACCAAACTTGGCATGAATACTCAGTATGCCCAAATATAAACACAGATGGAAGTTTTGGGGGAAATAGACCTTGACATTTGGGAGTTGTAGTTACTGGGATTTATTGTTCACCTACAAGCATTCCAAACCCGACCAACAATGGAATTAGGCCAAACATCCTACACAGAACCCCCATGACCAACAGATAATACTGTGTTTTCTGGTGGTCTTTGGTGACCCTTCTGACACCCTTCTGGTGACCCCCCCCCCCGGGTCTTGACTTTCCATGTTGGGAAAGGCTGCCTTAAGGCCATCCAGTCCAACTCCCTTCACCATTGCAAGAAAACATAATGAAAGCCCTCCTGACAAAGGGCCATCCTGCCATTCACACACAAACACACACACACACATATATGACAGATGCAGTATCAAAGATTTGAAAGGGGCCCCTAAAGAAGGACAATGATATGTTGTTTGTTCCAGAGTAGGCAAACCAGACAATCTCCACATCAACACTGACAAAGAAACAGCAAGAAATACAGTTTACCCACAAGCATCAAGACATTACATATATTAGAAACCAACATTTTCTAATTACTTTATTTTCCAGATCAACAGACTGGGCCACAGCAACGCGTGGCAGGGGACAGCTAATATATATATATATATATATATATATATATATATATATATATAATCCCATGTCAGTGATTGTTTCCTTGCAGTCATATTAAAATGCATTGAGATGACACTTAGGATTTCCAGATGGTTTACCAATTGCTATGTCATTGTAGACACTACAAAAGACCATTATATTAGGCTATAACATAATGTTGACATTCAGCTATAAGACAAATATAATCAGAGTACTCAAAAATAATTTGTTTCTGAAGGGATTAACTTGCCTGCCCTGCAAATAATTAAGAATAGCTTAGGAGAATTAGAGCTGCCCTTAAAGAATTAGGCAGTGAGATTCTTTTGAACAGATAAATACATGGGGAGGATCCCTAAACATACAGGTAAAGAAATAAATAAATAGATCTTACTAAAGCTAAAGCTGAAATTATAAATATGTACTCCACTTAGGCAGAAAAAATGAAATGCAAAGATAAGAATGGAGGATGCCTGGCTCGAGGGCAGTACGTATGAAAAAGATCTTGGGGTCCTCGTGGACAAGAAGTTAAACATAAAGCAACAATGTGATGCGGTGGCAAAAAAAAAAGCCAATGGGATTTTTGGCCTGCATCAGTACGAGCATAGTGTCTAGATCAGGGGTCCTCAAACTTTGTAAACAGAGGGCCAGGTCACAGTCCCTCAAACTACAAACTACAAGAGAGGAGATTCCATCTGAACATGAGGAAGAACTTCCTGATTGTGAGAGCCGTTCAGCAGTGGAACTCTCTGCCCTGGAGTGTGGTGGAGACATCTTCTTTGGAAGCTTTTAAACAGAGGCTGGATGGCCATCTGTCAGGGGTGATTTGAATGCAATATTCCTGCTTCTTGGCAGGGGGTTGGACTGGATGGCCCATGAGGTCTCTTCCAACTCTTTGATTCTATGATTCTATACTTTATACCAGGGGTCCACAAACTTTTTAAACAGAGGGCCAAACTGTTGGAGGGCCAGATTATAATTTGAAAAAAACATGAATGAATTCTTATGAACGCTGCGCATATCTTATTTGTAGTGCAAAAAACATTTTAAAATAATACAATAATTAAAATGAAGAACAATTTTAATAAATATAAGCTTATTAGTATTTCTTTTTTAAAAAAAATATTGTGCTTTTTCAATATTTACAGCGAAAGTGAGTGAAAACATGTGTTTTAAAGACTAACGAGTAGGAAGAAGAGATAAGAGAGATAGATAAAAAAAAATATTTTTTTAAAAAAATTGTGACTTGTGAAGTGACTTCCCAAGGTCTTTTGAGAGTGTTATCTTTTTGTTACTTTACATTCCTCCTTTCATAAAATCACAGAATCAAAGAGTTGGAAGAGACCTCATGGGCCATCCAGTCCAACCCCCTGCCAAGAAGCAGGAATATTGCATTCAAATCACCCCCGACAGATGGCCATCCAGCCTCTGTTTAAAAGCTTCCAAAGAAGGAGCCTCCACCACACTCCAGGGCAGAGAGTTCCACTGCTGAACGGCTCTCACAGTCAGGAAGTTCTTCCTCATGTTCAGATGGAATCTCCTCTCTTGTAGTTTGAAGCCAATGTTCCGCGTCCTAGTCTCCAAGGAAGCAGAAAACAAGCTTGCTCCCTCCTCCCTGTGGCTTCCTCTCACATATTTATACATGGCTATCATATCTCCTCTCATCCTTCTCTTCTTCAAGCTAAACATGCCCAGCTCCTTAAGCCGCTCCTCATAGGGCTTGTTCTCCGGACCCTTGATCATTTTAGTCGCCCTCCTCTGGACACATTCCTTTGATCTTCCCGGCGTGACTTCACCTGTTTACCTTTTTCAACCTTATTAGTATTTCAATGAGAAGTGTGGGCCTGCTTTTGGCTGATGAGATAGTATTGTTGTTGTGTGCTTTCAAATCGTTTTGGACTTGGGTTGACCCTGAGTGAGGGCTGGGTAAATGACCTTGGAGGGCCATATCCGACCCTCGGGCCTTAGTTTGAGGACCCCTGCTCTAGGTGAATTAAATTTGCTTTTTTTTTTGTCGTGTCAGGAGCGACTGCAAGTAGCTTCTGGTGTGAGAGAATTGGCCGTCTGCAAGGACGTTGCCCAGGGGACGCCTGGATTATTTGATGTTTTTATCATCCTTGTGGGAGGCTTCTCTCATGTCCCCGCATGAGGAGCTGGAGCTGATAGAGGGAGCTCATCCGCATCTCCCCGGATTCGAACCTGCAACCTGTCAGTCTTCAGTCCTGCTGGCACAGGGGTTTAACCCACTGTGCCACTGGGGGCTCATATTAAATTTGCTGATTGCTATATAGGAGTTAGGAGTGTATGTAATTTGTCTATAGGGTCAGGGGCCAAACTAAGGATTCCTAGCTACTCAAAGTGCAATTGCAAATTCATTAAAATAGTCACTAATTTGATAATTAATAGGCATATTTTTGAACAGAATAATGTGGTCTTCACCTTGGGGGATTTAGGAAAGCTGTCCACTGTATAATTACTTGTTACGCAAGCGCTGTCCATAATTGGAACACATTGGCAACGGTTTGCAGCAGACATTGCTAGAAGGACTACACAATTTCCTCGTCGAAAATTAAAGAGCAATGGTCATTCCAGCTATCCTGAATAGCAGGCGTATTGGTACAAACGGCTGGGAAATTGGTACCATTTCATCTCTGACAGGGCTAATCTCACCGTTTCATATGCAGCTAATCCCTGTTAGTTGAAAATGGAAATCACAGAAGTGTGAATGCAGAAGATTCAGTGCCTGGAAGGCAAGAATGGCAACCCAAGGTAGTGCTGCCCCTTGAACCATGCAGGTATCTGAGTATTTTACACCCCAATGCACAGGTGCTCCAAAGACCTGCAACTTTGCATTTTACTCTCTTTAATTCTCAACAATGTGTGAACTAGACTCAATACTGATATCTTCTCCACCATTCAGCTGGCAAGTCTCCTGTTCCCAGCTCCCTTCAGCAACCATGTAGTGTTGTTAAAACCTTAGTAAAATAACTGGATTAATTTGAGGACTGTACCAATCCGCAAATCACTGTGAGCCAGGAAAGGCATACATGCCTTCAGACAGCTTAGTTCACTGAGCTGGATAGAACTAAACCAGCTCAAAGGCAAGCAGGCTAGCATCCACTGTTTTGTTGAGTCTAGCCTAAAATGGTGCTGTCCCACATGCATATTTGTATTAAATGTTTGTGCATGATATCTGCTGCAAAACTGCCAAAGCATTGTCAAGGGAAACTAATTGGTCCTTGTACATCAATCTTGAATGCCGGCAGTCCTTATCCCAAGGCTACTATTTCACGTCGACATATGTAACAAATATACATGTCAGCAAATTCCAAATCTTCCACAGCGAGCCTATTAATTTTGTCCTTTATCGGGAATTTCCAAACAACATCACCAGTAAACATCAATGTGCCTTTATCATACAGCTGTTTCACGGGGACAGCATATCGCTCACAAGAATTTTTTTGTTGATAAGAGTGAATGGTGAATATGTGGAATTAACCCTCTGGAGAGGTGGAAGGAACCTTTTAGCACATGTGGTGGTCATGTATAATTACTTGTTATGACTTAGATGAAGGGCTAGAAGGCATGATCATCAAGTTTTCAGACGACACCAAATTGGGAGGGATAGCCAATACTCCAGAGGACAGGAGCAGAATTCAAAATGATCTTGACAGATTAGAGAGATGGGCCAAAACTAACAAAATGAAGTTCAACAGTGACAAATGCAAGATACTCCACTTAGGCAGAAAAAATGAAATGCAAAGATACAGAATGGGGGACGCCTGGCTCGAGAGCAGTACGTGTGAAAAAGATCTTGGAGTCCTCATGGACAACAAGTTAAACATGAGCCAACAATGTGATCTGGCGGCAAAAAAAGCCAGTGGGATTTTGGCCTGCATCAATAGGAGCATAGTGTCTAGATCTAGGGAAGTAATGCTACCCCTCTATTCCGCTTTGGTTAGACCACACCTGGAATATTGTGTCCAATTCTGGGCACCACAATTCAAGAGAGATATTGACAAGCTGGAATGTGTCCAGAGGAGGGACTAAAATGATCAAGGGTCTGGAGAACAAGCCCTATGAGGAGCGGCTTAAGGAGCTGGGCATGTTTAGCCTGAAGAAGAGAAGGCTGAGAGGAGATATGATAGCCATGTATAAATATGTGAGAGGAAGCCACAGGGAGGAGGGAGCAAGCTTGTTTTCTGTTTCCCTGGAGACTAGGACGCGAAACAATGGCTTCAAACTACAAGGAAGGAGATTCCATCTGAACATGAGGAAGAACTTCCTGACTGTGAGAGCCGTTCAGCAGTGGAACTCTCTGCCCCGGAGTGTGGTGGAGGCTCCTTCTTTGGAAGCTTTTAAACAGAGGCTGGATGGCCATCTGTCAGGGGTGATTTGAATGCAATATTCCTGCTTCTTGGCAGGGGGTTGGACTGGATGGCCCATGAGGTCTCTTCCAACTCTTTGATTCTATGATTCTATGTAGAAAAGCCAAAAGTTTTTGGAAGGAAATACAAGAAAACCTACAAAAGATACTAAAAATTAACATTCCACTCAAAACAGAAATATTTTTATTGGGGATAATGGAACCAAAATTAGACAATAACATAGACAAACTTTTTAAAATTAAAAACCGCTGCTAGACTACGTTATGCAAGAACATGGAGAAAAAGGGGAACTCCCCAAGATTGATGATTGGAACAAAAAGATTATGGAGATAAGAAACATGGGTAGGCTAACCTATCTACTACAAAAATATAAAGGGAAAATAGAGAAAGAGACAGATTGGACTTTGATAACAGACTATTTAAGGCAAAATAAATAAATATGTAAATAGACTGAATAGGAATCTCCCACACACCAACCAGGAGACTACGGAGAAGAAAGGGAGAAATGAAGAAGAGAAGAAATAGAGAGACCCTCATGAAGAAAAGGAGAAATCTCTCCTCAAAATAGCCCGGAAGCAAGACCAAAATTCTATAAATTCTACTTTTCACTTCTTTCCACTTTTTATTATATGTATGTATGTATGTATGTATATATATATATATATATATATATATATATATATATAGATAGATAGATAGATAGACACACCCTAGTTAGAACAGCAAAAATTAAATGGGTAATTTTAATTAAAATGGCCCAATTTGAACCCAAGTTATTGTTCTCAGTCTCCTTTTTTCGGGGATGGGCAGGCGAATACCTATATAACCCTGATTACTTACTGTAGTTGACAGAGGTACTGTTAGCTATTCTGACAAAATAAAAAAATGACAGAAATAATTCTACTTGTCCTCTTGTATAATTTATCTGACTTTTAAAACCATTTATTTTCAAATTCAGGACGGACCCCTAACTATTATGGGTAAGATAGAATTTCTAAGTACCGTTTGTTCTATCTGGGATAGCCTGCTTTCACAGATGATTTCTTATTGCACAGATCACTAGCAGAGAATCATAACAGAACACTCTTTCTTTCAGAATACTGTCATTACTCAAACAATGGAAAACAAAACACTTCAACTCTTCTGTTTACTATCTCTGCACCATTCTGATTTGTTTGAACAACAGCCATGAAAAAAGATGAAGTCGCTAAGGTATATTTCACCATGATCAAGATCACTAACACATCACACACCCCGATCAAAATATGGGTTTAATATTGAATTGACGTAAACACATAGGACTGAAACCCATTTTAGTTGTGTAGAATCACAACTAAACCCATGTTAGTTGAGTACAATCATTTCAGTCTATCTATCTACATGTTGACTCACCACTCAACAGTTCATTGAATGTGTCTACTTTAGTTTGTATTAACTAATAGAATACCAGCCCTAGCTGGGTAATATCTCCATTGCTTAGAAATTAAGTAAATTATTCAGGTCTTAAGCAAGCTCACTAGAGTAATTGGCACCTTCTCTGGTTCTGAGGAAAGTGGAGAGAATTGAAACTAGACACACTTTTCAACTTCTGCAACCATTTAGAACCATTGAGAACCACTGCTTTAATTGATTAACTTCACAATTCAGCAGCAGATCAGTTGCACAACTTTAGCACTTTCCAGTAGCTTCTTCCTGCACAGTATTTTCAGTCAACTGCTCCCACAGACTGCAGTCACTCTGGAACTCTTTTACAGACACTTGAGCACATGCCCGGCCATTGTCAGTTTTACTATTGTCTTTCCCCCAGTCTAGATGATATTACAGACTTACCACAGCACACAGTTATATCTTGTCTTAGCAGACAGATTCTTTTAATTATATATAGCCTTCGACGAACAACATCACAGCACAAGGAGAAAAATATACACTGTACATGACTTCCTTATATACAATTCATTTACACATAGCAATCACCGATTGGTTCCCAACTCATCGACTCAACTCAAGCCCAGGATTGCCTCATTCACAATCACCTGGACTAGGCCAGAACACATTCCCCAAATGATTCCCTATATACAGTCAATGCATGACTCAGCATTTCCAACAGAAGCCCATAAGCAGTGCATGACTCAGATATATTACATTACAATACATTGCAAAACCTGACAATCTAGACTATCTGAATGCCCATGTTTCCCTATATGAATGCACTAGATTCTTACAATCCACAGGAGAGGTCATTCTCTCAGTCCTGTCATCATTGTAGGTTTGTTTGGTGAAGTCATGCGAGAAGATTTTCTCAGCCTTCCATCCTTAGGAAATCCCTTTCATCAGAGGTTAGGCTAGGCCTTTTCCTGGCAGGTAAAGTCCTTTTGATTTATTTATTTATTTATTTATTTATTTATTTGGTGCGCTTATATACCGCCAATATCTCAGCCTGTATGGCGACTCATTGCGGTTTACAGCATAATTAAAACTACAATATTACAATTTAATATAAAAATTACACTATAAAATACATACATATACATACATAGTATTGGGCCACCAATACAGTCCAGAACATCTCATTATTAACGTCAACAATCCAATTCGTCGTCCGAGGTTGCTAATCCATGAACAAACATCATCAAGTCAAGTTAGCCAAAAACTTGCTGGAACATCCAAGTTTTAAGTTTTTTCCGAAATGCCATTAGCGAGGTGGCTGATCTTATTATTATTATTTAAGCAAGTTTTTAGTGTGGAATTCTTTGAAGGGAAACTGCTTGTGATGGGAGGTACTTCATTTTAACTTCTGTGTGATTTTTAAATGAATTTAATATTTTAATGTGATAATTTTTAATGTTTTCATTGTTTGGCTTTAATTCAGTGTGGGTCCCCAGGTGTTTTGGCCTACAACTCCCAGAAATCCCAGACAGTTTACCAGCTGTTAGGGTTTCTGGGAGTTGAAGGCCAAAATATCTGGGGATCCACAAGTTGAGAACCACTACTTTAATTGATTCTTTAACTGAGCCATGTGGGTCTCATTCCAGGAGAAAGGTGGGTCAGTGTAGCGAAATTTCTACTCTATGTTAAAGTTTTGCTGTATAGCTCTATGTTTACATATGGCAGATAGGGAAGAATAGGAACAGACAGGGTGGCAACAGCAGATATAGGCTTCATTTGCATATGTGAAGCCGATTGGTCATATACAGATTAGTGTAGGCCCAGGATTTGAAAAGGCTGCTAGACCAAAATGACAGTTTGGGAGAGCAGAGCTGAACATTCCAAAGGGGCGGGGCCAAGATTCTGAAAGAGGCAGTTAAAGTGAGGGAGTTTGAAAATGACAATTAGGAATCTGTGTGTGAAGAGGAGAGTTGGTTTTTGAGTGCTTGATAGAAATAAGCAGTTATGAAGATATGTTAAAGACTTCTGATATAGAGAAGCAGTTAGCTTGAGTTTTAAGGAACATAAAGAAGGCTAGTGTTGCCTGAGTTCAGAATATAATTCGGCCAAGAGTGTGTAAAGCAAGTAACATGTTTGTGAATATGAAACATTGATAGTTTATTCAGAAAAGTTAACCAAGTAAATGATACTGACTGTAAGCCTCAAGATTGCAACAAAACACAAATGTAACCACAAGCGTTGGAGCCAGAAGTTATAAATAAACTGTGTTACTTTGTTATACACAAGAGTGTTTCATTGCCTGTGATATAAAGTACAAAGGTTTAACAGCATACAGAAAGTCCCAGCCAATATAAAAGAAGAATCTGAATCAGCATAAGGCAGCAAAGTGTTTTTTTTAAAAGGAGGAAATCGTCTCTCTCCCTCGCCACAGTCAGGTACATCTAGCTATTCTTTTGCTTCAGATAGTGACAAATGCAAGATACTGCACTTAGGCAGAAAAAATGAAATGCAAAGATACAGAATGGGGAATGCCTGGCTTGAGAGTAGTACGTGTGAAAAAGATCTTGGGGTCCTCGTGGACAACAAGTTACACATGAGCCAACAATGTTGATGCGGCGGCCAGTGGGATTTTGGCTTGCATCAATAGCAGTATAGTGTCTAGATCCAGGAAAGTCATACTACCCCCCTCTATTCTGCCTTGGTTAGACCGCACCTGGAATATTGTGTCCAATTCTGGGCACCACAATTTAAGAGACATATTGACAAACTGGAATGTGTCCAGAGGAGGGCAACTAAAACGATCAAGTGTCTGGAGAACAAGCCCTATGAGGAGCGGCTTAGAGAGCTGGGTATGTTTAGCCTGAAGAAGAGAAGGTTGAGAGGAGACATGATAGCCATGTACAAATATGTGAGTGGAAGTCATAGGGAGGAGGGAGCAAGGTTTTTTCTGTGGCCCTGGAGACTAGGACGCGGAATAATGGCTTCAAACTACAAGAAAGGAGATTCCATCTGAACATTAGGAAGAACTTCTTGACTGTGAGAGCCATTCAGCAGTGGAACTCTTTGCCCCGGAGTGTGGTGGAGGCTCCTTCTTTGGAAGCTTTTAAACAGAGGGTGGATGGCTATCTGTCGGGGGTGCTTTGAATGCGATTTTCCTGCTTCTAGGCAGGGGGTTGGACTGGATGGCCCATGAGGTCTCTTCCAAGTCTGTGATTCTATGATTCTAGGTGAAATAAAATGTGAGAAATGGTGAGGCACAAGCCAAGATCATACTTCAGAGTAGTATATTTGCCAAGGCAGAGTGTCTGTTCCATACTGCTGATCGGTAAGTTGGCAATCATTTCAGCTCTCTTACATCTAGAAGCTACCCTTGCATTATTAATTTAAAAATATATTGTTGAATTTAGTGTTGTAGAAACTGTGTGATTTTGATCAATCCAAGAGATTCCTAGATTTAATAACAATGAAGTCTGGTTGATGAAATAATGGGAGAGATTGATTGTCCCACTTAATACAATAGTTCTGCTCTGTTTATTTGGCCATAACAAAATGGAAGGTCCTTTCTCTCACTTGAATTTGCATTTTTGTCTATTCAAAACCTGGGAAATAATGTGGGGCCATTTACTGTATATACTCGAGAATAAGCCTAGTTTTTCAGCCCCCTTTTTAGGCTTATACTCGAGTCAAAGTTATTTATTATTTTACTTTGTTATTACTATTATTTTTAGTACATTTATTATTTTCCTCTATTATTGGTATTATTACATTTGCATTATTTTACTCTATTATTAGTTTATTTTATTTATTTTACTCTATTTATTATTATTATTACATTTATTATTTTACTTTAGTACTATTGCTATTACATTTATTATTTTAATCTATTATTATTGGCATTATTACATTTGCATTATTTTACTCTATTATTATTTTATTACATTTATTATTTTACATTATTATTGTTATTACATTTATTAATTTACTTTCTTTCTTATTATTGGAAGGATTATTGCAAGCACATTGATACTGAAAAAGGTTAGAATAATGGTTTAATCAAAGTTGGTCAGTCTTATTTTAAATTAGAGTTTTATGTAAACACTGAAAAACATTTAACCTACTGTTTCCTCAATTAATGTAATTTTATTGGTATCTATATTTATTTTGTACTAGCTGTCCTCTGCCACACGTTGCTGTGGCCCAGTCTGGTGATCTGGAAAATAAAGTAATGAGAAAGTGTTGGTTTCTAATATATGTAATTCCTTTATGTTTGTGAGTAACAGTATTTCTTGTTGTTTCTTTGTCAGCGTTGATGTGGAGAGTGTCTGGTTTGCCTACTCTGGAATATGCAACATATCATAGTCAGGGTCTCTTTCAAATCTGTGATACTATATCTGTGTGTGAGAGAATCATATCTATCTATCTATATTTATGACTGGATGGCTCTTTGTCAGGAGGGCTCTGATTACATTTTCTTGCCCTGGTGAAGAGAGTTGGACTGGATGGCCTTAAGTATTTTTTGTTGGTCATGGGGGTTCTGTGTGGGAAGTTTGCCCCATTTCTGTCGTTTGTGGGTTTCAGAATGCTCTTTAATTGTAGTGAACTATAAATCCCAGTAACTACAAATCCCAAATGTCAAGGTCTATTTCCTCCAAACTCCATCTGTGTTCATATTTAGGCATATGGAACTTTTGTGTCAAGTTTGGTCCAGATCCATCATTGTTTGAGTCCACAGTGCTCTCTGGATGTAGGTGAACTACAACTCCCAAACTCAAAGTCAATGCCCACCAAACCCTTCTACTGTTGCTCATGGGAGTTCTGTGTGCTGAGTTTGGTTCAATTCCATCATTGGTGGAGTTCAGAATGCTCTTTGATTGTAGGTGAACTATAAATCCCAGTATCTACAACTCCCAAATTGTCAAAGTCTATTTCCCTTAAACTCCATCTGTGTTCATATTTGGGCATATGGAATATTCGTGCCAAGTTTGGTCCAGATCCATCATTGTTTGAGTCCACAGTGCTCTCTGGATGTGGGTGAACTATAATTTCCAAACTCAAGGTCAATGTCCACCAAACCCTTCCAGTTTTTTCTGTTGGTCATGGGAGCCCTGTGTGCTAAGTTTGGCCCAATTCCATCACTGGTGGAGTTCAGAATGCTCTTTGATTGTAGGTAAACTATAAATCCCAGCAACGACAATTCCCAAATGACAAAATCAATTTTTTTGAGTGGAGGACATAAATTGGACTGTTAGGTGTCTTGTGTCCAAATTTGGTGTCAATTCCCCCAGTGGTTTTTGAGTTCTGATGGTAGCACAAACGAACATTACATTTTTATTTATATAGATTACCAGTAGCTGCTGCATTTCCCACCCTCGACTTATATGCGAGTCAATACGTTTTCCCATTTTTGGTGGTAAAATTATGTGCCTCGGTTTATATTCAGGTCGGCTTATACTCGAGTATATACGGCAGTTATTCCTTCATTTTATCCAAACCTCTGTTTGTTTAGATGCAAAGTAGTAGCAAGAGTACATCTAGCGATTCCTTTGCTTCGGACTCAATTTTCTTTTTATTTGGATATAAAGAGGGAACAAGAGTACGGTATTTATTCCCTCATCTTCTTTGTACTTCTGGCTGTCTTGGGTGCATGGATGTAAACAAGCAAAATGAGGGCACTTAGTTATTCTCTCACCTTGACTGAACTCTTTTTTGTGCTAGTTTAGAGTCAAAGAAGTAAGGCGGGCACATTTAGTTATTTTCTTGCCTTTTTTGGAATTTTATTTGTGCAGCTTTGGAGACTAAGAAATAATTACCATAAAGCTGGTTTTAAGGATTTAAACTGGTTATTTTTTTATAATACTGTACATGTTTAGTTCCATTTTAATATTTTAATTGCATTGTATTGGTTTTATTGTGAGCTGCTTTGAGTCTCTTCTTCAGAGAGAAAAAGAGGGATACAGATGATGATAATAGTTTAAATTTCAAGGTTTGGATTTTTGAATGTAAAAGTAAGCATACAAAGAATTAAAAAGATAATAATGTAATTTATATATACACGTCTGGAAATTTTTGAATGGATGAATTTATTTCAATCAACTGAACATGTTCTGTCGCGTGCTGGGTCTGTAAAGAATTTCCTTCCTTTGCCCAGCGGGAAGCCAGGGGGCCCAAGGAGAAGTTCTCAGAGGGTTTCCACCACAAACAGTCTTTAGATGGCTTGTGAAGTATAACAAAGTCTTTTATTGATGAACAATTAAACAGAAACTTCTCTTGTCTTCAGAAAGTTAGACAAATAATTCCAGGCTTTTATGCAACTGGTGGCTTCCTAAACTTGCCCACGAAGGACAGGCAACTGTCTTCAATAACTTCTTCTTTACTTTAAAGGAAATCCCCTTTTTAACTTCTCCCAGGCTGACTGTAATCTAACCCTTACTGATGTGGGCTCTGCTACCGGGTCGAACTGCGTCTCGAAGCACCGAGTGGACCTACCAGTAAAGGCTTAGATATTCTCCAGCTGGAGTTCTTTGGTCTGTTTTTCTGGAAATCTTTGGAGACTCTTAAGATTGTTTCCCCCCGGAAAGTCTTAAAGGTTGAAGCTTTTGTACAGGGGAAGCTTGCACACGTCCTGTACATTAGCTTTCCTTGCTGAGACTAACTAAAAATGTTTCTTGTGGGTTTTTTCGGGCTATAGAGCCATGTTCTAGAGGCATTTCTCATGACGTTTCGCCTGCATCTATGGCAAGCATCCTCAGAGGTTGTGAGGTAACTAAAAATGGCTCCCTTCCCTTCCCAATTGCCCTGAGCAAGAGGGACACACGACCAAAACTTAATGATGATGGACAGGTGACTTGCCCTATGACTGCAACCAAAGGAAGCCACCTATCTGCAGAGTCCCTGAAACCTAGGACTGCAAACAAACATTTAATACAAAGCAAATAAAGTTGGAGCTCCTGGTACAGCCGTACCAGCACAACATCAATCCACTCTCTGTTTAAACTGAAGTTAAAGAGAGGAGTAAGTAGAACGGTAAGGGTGGGGAGTGTTGTATTGTGTCAGCTCATGAGCTCCCTCTATCAACTCCAGCTCCTCATGCGGGGACATGAGAGAAGCCTCCCACAAGGATGATAAAAACATCAAATCATCTGGGCATCCCCTGGGCAACGTCCTTGCAGACGGCCAATTCTCTCACACCAGAAGCGACTTGCAGTTTCTCAAGTCGCTCCTGACATGACAAAAACAAAACAAAACAAAAAAAACCCCTGAACATATGACTTTATCGCAATTGTTAAATGCTTTTGCTTATTGTTTAAGATTTTGTTTTGATTTTCGTTACTGCTTATGTATTGTTTTAATTATGACTTATGTTTAATTGTGGTTGTATTATGGTGATTGTCATGTAAAAAGGTAAAGGTAGTCCCCTGACATTAAGTCCAGTCATGTCTGACTCTGGGGTGTGGTGCTCATCTCCATTTCTAAGCCGAAGAGCCAGCGTTGTCCATAGACACCTCCAAGGTCATGTGGCCGGCATGACTGCATGGAGCGCCGTTAAGTTCCCGCTGGAGCGGTACCTATTGATCTACTCACATCTGTATGTTTTGCAGAAGCTAGGGCTGACAGCGGAAGCTTACGCCGCTCCCCGGAATCAAACCTGCGACCTTTCGATCAACAAGCTCAGCAGCTCAGTGCTTTAACCCACTTTGTCATGTATTCGGCATCATATCTGTGCGTATTGTAAGCCGTCCTGAGTCCCCCCTCGGGGGTAGAGAAGTAACGGGGTAGAAATACCAGAAATAAAGAAATAATAATAAATAATAAAGTGAATTGTACAAATCAATTAATTATAATATCTGACATTGTTTTGTGAGAGGGTTAAGATAATATAAGGATTGACTTGTCTTCTTACTTTCCAAATCTTGAAGACGTGGTTGTTCCAGTGTGCCTTCCTGGAATAATGATCCCATAGCACTTTGTCCTCCAAAACACTTTACACTTTTAGGTCTGCTCGTCGTATGTCTTTCCACAAACGGCACTATCACCTTTTCGTCCATGCTCCAGCATTATTCCCAATTTTAATTTTACATTTGGCCTTCCCACAGTTTTTAATTGTATGTTGTCTTTTGATAATGTTGTATTATTGTCTATGTTTTTATTTTAATTGCTTGTATTGTTGTGATTATTGCTTGTATTGTGTGTATCATGTAAGCCGCACCGAGTCCCTTGGGGAGATGGTAGCGGGGTACAAATAAAGTGTTGTTGTTGTTGTTGTTGTTATTATTATTATTATTATTATTATTATTAAGTTTCTCTCTGTGTGCGCGCACACATCTACATACTCGTATACAGTGGGAAGAAAATATCATGAAAGTACTGGTGCCAGACGAAGACAGAAGAAGAAGGGAAACCATTAAAGTTTTCCTTTGGAATCATACTTCATTCTCTTTTTTAAAATCTGTGGTGTTTGCACATTGTTCTATTTCCTTCCTCACTCCTGCACACTATTGCTTAGCCTCAACATTTTGTCATTGGAGTATATGTCCCCCCTCCCCTTATGGGAAAGTTTGATTCCACAAACCCCATTTTAATGAGCTCTCTTCTGCAAATAACCTGCTTCTCCTTTATCTCATCCGAGTTTTTAATCAGTTTTTAATTAGCTTTTCTTTTAATCATTACATGTAGCCCGCCCATTGTCACTGTGATTGTGTTTATTGTAATTTTATATCGTTGTGCATTCATATGTTTTAAGTAATTATGATGTTGTTTATTGTTTGTGTTTTCGGTTTTATTTTGCTGTATTTTGTTGTTTGGGCTTGGCCTCATGTAAGCCGCCCCAAGTCCCCATTGGGGTAATGGTGGTGGGGTATAAATAAAGATTATTCTTCTCTCTTATTGTTCTGGTACAGCTGTACCAGGAGCTCCAATTTTGTTTGCTTTGCATTGAATGTTTGTTTGCAGTCCTAAGTTTCAGGACTCTGCAGATAGGTGGCTTCTTTTGGCTGCAGTCATAGGGCAAGCCACCTGTCCATCATCATTAAGTTTTGGTCCCGCCCCTTGCTCAGGGCAATTGGGAAGGGAAGGGAGCCATTTTTTAGTTAGTCTCAGCTAGGTTAGCCAATGTACAGGACGTGTGTGAACGTCGCCTGTACAAAAGCTTCAACCCCTAAAGAATTCCCAGGGGAGAACAGCTTTAAGAGTCTCCTAAGAATTTCCAGGGTTACAGAAATTCCAACAGAAACAGAAGGAAAAGAGTCTCCAAAGACTTTTCAGGGAAACAGCTTTGAATATCAAAAAACTCCAGCTGAAAAGACTACAGGCCTTGCTGGTAGGCCCACTCGGTGCTTTGAGGCGCAGTTCAACCCGGTAGTGGTGCCCACATCAGTTAGGTTTAAGTTTACAGTCAACCTGGGAGAAGTTAAAAAGGGGATTTTCCTTTAAAGAAGAAGTTATTGAAGATAGTTGCCTGTCCTTCGTGGGCAAGTTTAGGAATTCACCAGTTACCTAAAAGCTTGGAATCATTTGCTTAATTTTACTGAAGACAAGAGAAGTTTCTGTTTGATTGTTCATTAATAAAGAACTTTGTTATACTTCACAAGCCATCTAAAGACTGTTTGTGGTGGAGAAACTTCTGAGAACTTCTCTTTGGGCCCCCTGGCTTCCCGTTGGGCAAAGGTTGCACATCCTGTTTTAAAGACAACTATTTACAAGCCCAACGCGTGACAGAACATTATTACTCCTTTTCTCTCCTGTATTACGTTCATTGTGCATTCTCCTCCATACCTTGGTTGGGCTGAATAATGTGTGAGTGGTTTAGATACCTTAATTGGTATTACATTTATTTATTTAAAAATTACCAAATCTGATATAATTTAAAAGTTTGAAACTGGAACTACTTATTTTTTTAGATTCATAAGGGCTTCCAAAAGTTTACTGATTCTTCTGCAATTTGCTTGGGTAGTACTCGAGTGACTGTCTTCAATGAGTACTGACCAGGAGATGCAGTGTGCCGGCTAATATACGAGGGTATTTTTAAAGTTAGGTCCGTTTTGTTGTAGACACTGGTAGTTCGCACACATACTGCAATGAGCACGTGCGTCGTGTACCAGCATGCCTTGGGAACAACTGTGCTCAGTTTCCGCTCTGTAGCTAACCTGTACGTTTCTGTTCTGTGCTTTAAAAATGTTTAAGACTATCAACTCACCCTCTGCATGTGAGGTTCGCTTAGTGATACGGTTTTTGTCAGCAAGGGACCTGCCTGCTGCAGAAATTCATCAACAGATTTGTGAAGTGTACGGTGATACTGTTATGAGTGAAAGCAAAGTGCGTAAGTGGGTACGACAATTCAAAGATGGCCGTGACAACGTCCATGATGAGGACTGCTCCGGTCGGCCTTCTTTGATTACAGACGATTTGGTGGCTTCAGTTGAAGCGAGGATTTATGAAGAGGGTATTTTAAAATTGGTTCAGAGGTATGATAAGTGTTTGAACAAACTTGGCAACTATGTCAAAAAATAGAGTGAAGTATGTACTTTCTGAAAATAAATTTCCTTTTTTGAAATAAACTTTCGTTGTGTACTTATGTTCCAACGGACCTTACTTATAAAAAAAATACCCCTCGTAGCTGGCCAGAGGGGAGGAGTCTCCCTTCTAGCCCGCCTCATCCAGCCAGGACCAATCAGAGCAAGCCAAAAGGCTCACCTGATTGGCTGCCTGCTCTGCTGAGTGTGCACAGAGGAAGGATGGCGGGGGGGGGGGGGGGGGAATGCCCCATGCCGAAAACTCCCAGCCCATTCAGTTGGGCAGGGCTTATCTCGCTGATCCACAAATGGAAAGATGCTTTTGGGTATTACCCAGGTATGATGATTTAAACATACAATTAATATAAGACTACAAGGGGAAGTGTTTATTTTGAAAATAAAGCCAGGCAGGTAGATGTTGAATTGAATACTATAATGGAGGAGACTAATTCATTAGCATATAAGTGGGGTGAATTTAATTAAATCTTAATAAGTTAAGCAAAACTATGTATACCTTCAGGAAGAGAAATACTTATTGTTAAAAAGGGTAATGAAGCTGGAAAAGAAAAAGAAAACATTTGCATTTGTTAGAACGCTACAGATTAAGGAGAAGATCAACAGTATTTCAGAACCAAACAAGGAGGCACAATTTGAAATTTCACGAGATTCCTGGGACAATAAAAGGAAAGGATTTGCTATATCTTTTTCTTAATTTTCAGAGTATTTTTTTTAGAAGATCGAACTTTAAACAGTCTTGCAGCAGAAGAGGTTAAAACAGCCTTCTGGATATCTAAGCTGGATAAAAAATTAAAGAGACCTAGAAATATGTTAATTTTATTACATTAATTTAGTTTTATTACCTTTATTCTCTTCCTCTGTCAGAGGAAAGCTTCCTCCGTCGGAAGAAGGGAACCTTGGGATCCAACCCATTAGATTAAGATCTGTATGAGGAAGAGGAAATTGATGACTGAGGGCCATGAAATCATAGTACTCAATTACATTGATCCAGATACTCTTGTGAAGTTTTAATTAACAAACTTAGGTATCATATGGTTAGTAATTCAAATAGTTCAAGTGTCTTGTCAGTTGGTTAAATCTTAAAAAGAATTACAAATTGCACGTTTGAAGACAATTGAATAATTTGGTTTCTTTTAATAACTTTATTGGATAACGAATTCTTATGTTTTAATGATCATGTAGATAGACTGAGTTTTGGGCATTTTCTGGGTAATGGGGTTAGTGTTACTGCTCCTCACTAAACTACAAATATAATCCTACTAGAGTCACTGAAAATTTACTTTCCTTCCATCAAAGGGACCAATCTTAAAATTATGAGGCACAAAACATTAGTATTTTTTGCACTAACAGACGATTGCAATAAAAAAAATACAATCAATCTTCAATATCCACGAATTTAAGCATCAATGTCTAGAATTCTTAAAAAAAACAAACCAAGAAGCAAGCCTTGCTTTTGCCATTTAATATAAGGGATATCAATTCATTATGCCGTTTCCTATAATCGGACTTGAGTATCCATGGATTTTGGTATTCACAGGGGGGGGGGGAGAGCCGCCCCTGGGTGAGTGGGTAGTGAACCAAAATCCAGTGGATACCATAGGCCAGAATGGGTACACAGTACCCTCTCTCCTGGCATTGGTGCCATCACCCCCCCCCAACTCAATTTTCAACGGTAAGCAAACAGTATTTTCCCCCCCCCCCCCAATCACTGATATATATTTTCTGTTCGTCGTGGGAGTTCTGTGTGCCATATTTGGTTCAATTCCATCATTGGTGGAGTTCAGAATGCTCTTTGATTGTAGGTGAACTATACATCCCAGTAACTACAACTCATATGTCAAGGTCTATTTCCCAAGAGCACCTCAAGAGTGCTCCTGAGCAAAATCAACGATACTGCGAATGCTTACTTTGCGTAATGGTTGAGCCGCCCCTGGGTGAGTGGGTAGTGAACCAAAATCCAGTGGATACCATAGGCCAGAATGGGTACACAGTACCCTCTCTCCTGGCATTGGTGCCATCACCCCCCCCCCCAACTCATCCATAGATCAATGGGGATTTTTTCTCCTAAACTTGTTTTGTCTGAAAAACCGTATGTGATATAGGCCCTTTCACATTATACAATAATACGGGGATAGTTTCATTTTAACAGCCATGGAAGTACTCAAAGGCATCCTGGGATTTTACATTTCAGAGAGGGCTCATTAAAATTTCCAGACAGGAAGCTCCTCTAGATGGTTTGGAATTCTGATCCCAGATGTCTCAGAATGGAAAATAATCAAGAACTACAGGAATTGAAGCAAAAAACCAAGGTGGGCCAAAGACTAAAAAACACTCCTCTCATCAAACTACAATTGCGTGTGGATGGGCGACACAATAATAATATTATGATTATTACGAGGGGTATTTTTTAAGTAAGGTCCGTTTTGTTGTAGACACTAGTAGTTCGCGCGCATACTGCAATGAGCGCGTGCGTCGTGTACCGGCATGCCTCGGGAACAACTGTACTCAGTTTCCGATCTGTAGCTAACCTGTACGGTTCTGTTCTGTGCTTTGTAAATGTTTAAGACTATCAACTCACCCGCCGCATGTGAGGTTCGCTCAGTGATACGGTTTTTGTCAGCAAGGAACCTGCTTGCTGCACAAATCCATCGACAGATTTGTGAAGTGTACGGTGATACTGTTATGAGTGAAAGTAAAATGTGTAAGTGGGTATGACAATTCAAAGATGGCCATGACAACGTCCATGATGAGGACCGCTCAGATTCCTTGCTGACAATAGCCGTATCACATGCGGTGGGTGAGTTGATAGTCTTAAACATTTTTAAAGCACAGAAAAGAACCGTACAGGTTAGCTACAGAGCGTAAACTGAGCAAAGTTGTTCCCGACGCACGTACTCGTTGCGGTATGCGCGCGAACTACTAGTGTCTACAACAAAATGGACCTTACTTAAAAAATACCCCTCGTAGTATTATTATTATTATTATTATTATTATTATTATTATTATTATACTCTATTATTATTGGAGGACATGTAAGCATATTTACATTGAAGAAGGTTAGAATAATGGTTTAATCAAAGTTGGACAGTCTTATCTCGAATTACAGTTTTATGTAAATATTCAAAAACATTTAACCTACTGATGCCTAAATTAATATAATTTTATTGGTATCTATTTTTATTTTGAAATTTACGAGTAGTTGCTGCATTTCCCACCCTCGGCTTATATTCCAGTCAATCCATTTCCCCAGTTTTTTGTGGTAAAATTAGGTGCCTCGGCTTATATTCGGGTCGGCTTATACTCGAGTATATACGGTAATTTAATCTCCACAATGTTGCAAATGATTTTTCCAGTCTTGTTCTACAAACCAATCACTAACAGAAAAATTGTGAGTTATACAACAATGGAAACAATTAAATTACTCCTTCTCTGTATTCAAGTATGCACAGAGGTCCACGCTCTTGTAACATCCCGAATAGATTACTGCAATGCACTCTATGTGGAGTTGCCTTTGAAGACTGTTTGGAACTTCAATTAATCCAACAGGTGGCGGGCAGATTACTCACCAGAGCGTCATAAAGGGAACATACCACCCCTCTGTTATGTCAGCTCTACTGGCTGCCAATCTAGTTCCGAGCAGAATTCAAAGTGCTGGTTTTAACCTACAAAACCCTATACGGCTCCGGCCCAGCGTATCTGTCTGAATGCATCTCCTTCTACGTCCCACCTCAGAGTTTAAGATCTTCTGGGGAGGCCCTGCTCTCATCCCCACCTCTATCACAAGTGAGGTTGGTGGGGACGAGGAGCAGGGCCTTCTCGGTGGTGGCCCCTTGCCTGTTGAATTCGCTTCCTGGGGAAATTAGGTCATCGACATCCCTCCTCTCTTTCAGAAAGAAACTAAAAACATGGATATGGGACCAGGCCTTCGGGTAATCTGGCAGACAGACAAAGGACAATGACGACTAGAATTGGATAGGATTATGACAATGAGGAATGAACTTACGGATTTTGAGCTTGGTGAACGTTGATCACTAGATTGGTTTTTATTAGTTGTATTGTATAACTGGATTATTTTAATTATTTTATAATTATTACTACTATGTATTTTATCTTACTATGTGTATTTCTGGCATCCAATTGTGCCTTTTGTAAGCCGCCCTGAGTCCCCCTTCGGGGGTTGAGAAGGGCGGGGTAGAAATGCTCGAAATAAATAAATAATAAATAATACTCTCAATACGATTTATTATTGTCGACTGAACTGTAATCTCTTTTGTTTCTGTTTCATTTCTTATAATAACTAAAAAGCCTCCACTGGCTAATAATTTTGCTATCAAAGGCAGGGGGGGGGGGACATACTATCTTCTGTCTTTGTGTTATAGCCTAAGCTAAAATTTGCCACTGAAATTATGCAAATAAACAGCATCCAACTGAAGATGCAAAAATAACATTAAAAGTCAGTGCATTATTGAACAAAATTACTTATGTGAGTGTTCCATGTTTCTACTATGTATTTATCATATAACTCCTGGAGAGCTCTATAAATACCTCATGCAAAAAAATCCAACTAGACCTGTAACTTGTTGGGAAAATTATAGATAACCTATTATTAGCACCACAATACACTTCAATGCCTTTTCAAAAACATTCATTTTGGCAGTAAATTTTCTATTTGTTACTCGCGGTTCTTCTTTGTCGTTTCAACTGGCCAATTTAAAATAACAGATACAAACAAAATACTTTTTTCTGATAATAGAAATTACAAGGTAACTTTGTTTAAAAAAAGAAAGAACGAAAGTAAAAAGGAAATTTCAGCACTTTGTTTTTAATGATACCACACAGAACAAAATAGTCATAGGAGAAAATAATGAAATATTTCTTTTATATCTTGTTTATCAATTTACAACACACTGTGCTTTAGTTCTCTCAGAAGAATGTGGATAACAACTGGTGTTGTTTGATCACAAAATTTAAGATGACTTCATCATCTATGTAATGTTGGCGGAATCCACTAAAGGTTTAAGGCAAGCCTTAACAACGTATGTTTTGATTTTGCACCATTTGCTCAGGCCTTGCTGAGTGTCCTGCACAAATTTTACAGGCATGGTTTAAGACTTGAGTGAGTCCTCATGGACAAGAAGTTCAACATGAGCCAACAATGTCATGTGGTGGCAAAAAAAGCCAATGGGATTTTGGCCTGCATCAATAGGAGCATCGTGTCTAGATCTAGGGAAGTCATGCTACCCCTCTCATTGGTGGAGAATGACAGGAACGCAAACCCTAATGGCCAAAGTGCAAATTTTAATTTGTATTTTAAGTCAAGTGCTCAGCTGGGTCAACAGTGATCTTTTGCTTTTAAAAGACCTAAAGAAGGCATTGTGATTTTGTGAATTTTTGATTCATGGCCTTTGAAATGATTCCTGTATTATCCTCAGATATAGACAGAGGCAAAATTATGGACTAATGTTCTGTTGTTTATTCATTCAGTCGCTTCCAACTTTTCGTGACCTCATGGACCAGCCCATTCCTGTCGGCCATGGTCATCCCCAGCTCCTTCAAAGTCAAGCCAGTCACTTCAAGGATTCCATCCATCCATCCATCCATCCATCCATCCATCCATCCATCCATCCATCCATCCATCCATCTTATCCTTGGTCTGCCCTTCTTCCTTTTTCCTTCTGTTTTCCCCAGCAGTATTGGGGAAAACAGCAGCTTTCCTATCTTCTCATTATGTAGCCAAAGTGCTTCAACAGACTAATAAAAAGTGGCTTTTATTCAAAAACGATTTCTTCTTTATGGTAAAGAATCTGAATAGGCCTTCTTCTGTTTCTCTTCTTCAACTTGGCTCTAAAGCAATGGTGGGCAACTTCTAACATTTCAAATGCTGTTGCCCTGCAATCCCCTATATACATTAACTAGTGGTCCCCTGCCACGCGTTGCTGTGGCCCAGGCTGGTGATCTGGAAAATAAAGTATTGAGAAAGTGTTGGTTTCTAATATATGTAATGTCTTTCTGCTTGTGGGTAAACAGTATTTCTTGCTGTTTCTTTGCCAGTGTTAATGTCTGGTTTGCCTACTCTGGGACATGCAACATATCATTGCCCTTCTTTAGGGGTCCCTTTCAAATCTTTGATACTGCATCTGTCATATACATATATGTGTGTGAATGGCTAGATGGCTCCCAAATGTCAAGGCCTATTTCCCCCAAACTCCATCTGTGTTTATATTTGGGCATATTGAGTATTCGTGCCAAGTTTGGTCCAGATCCATCATTGTTTGAGTCCACAGTGCTCTCTGGATGTAGGTGAACTACAACTCCAAAACTGAAGGTTAATGCCCACCAAACTCTTCTAGTGTTTTCTGTTGGTCATGGGAGTTCTGTGTGCCAAGTTTGCTTCAATTCCATCATTGATGGAATTCAGAATGCTCTTTGATTGTAGGTGAACTATAAATCCCAGCAACTACAACTCCCAAATGACAAAATTATAATTTTTTGAGTGATGGTCACTCCTTATGTTGTGAGACTTTTGTTGCCAAATTTGGTGTGATTTTGTTCATTGGTTCTTTTGTTTTTAAGGTACTCATTATGACCAGAGCATTTATATATATATAGATTCAGGTGTTTCACTGAAGGAATGGGAACAATATTCAGTTTCTTAGTTCTACAGTGCTTGACCATAATATCCTTCCTTGTTCCAAGAAAGAATAAGAACTTGAAGGATGGACCTCCCTGATCTCTTAAATTAGAAACATCATGATTTGCTCTCTGAAGAATCAAATTAATTTGTCTTTCTTTGAGAAGTCACTGAAATAAATTCCCCTTTCATGTTCCATGCCTTTCGTCTGCAGTGTTTCTAATATATCTTTATAACCGGGTTATCCAGTTGCACTTATCTTTTGAAAGTCGTAATAGGTGCAAAAGTCTGGCAAATTCAATTCAGTATAACATGTGATTTGAATTTGCTCTTTCAGCTGATTTTTTAATCCACTAAATAGCACCATATAGGCAATTCGTCGTATAATAATGTTATCAAAATTTTATTTGCTCTGTATTTCTAAGGAAACATATCCAAATTGTACTTTATATAACAGAGTTACAGAGCAATTGGAACAACCACTTCTCCATTTTAGAGCATCAGAGAAAGATATACAGACACATTCTAGCTTGTCAATATCTCTCTTCAATTGTGGTGTCCAGAATTGGACACAATATTCCAGGTGTGGTCTAACCAAGGCATCAATAGGAGCATAGTGTCTAGATCTAAGGAAGTAATGCTACCCCTCTATTCTGCTTTGGTTAGACCACACCTGGAATATTGTGTCCAATTCTGGGCACCACACTTCAAGAGAGATATTGACAAGCTGGAATGTGTCCAGAGGAGGGCGACTAAAATGATCAAAGGTCTGGAGAACAAGCCCTATGAGGAGCGGCTTAAGGAGCTGGGCATGTTTAGCCTGAAGAAGAGAAGGCTGAGAGGAGATATGATAGCCATGTATAAATATGTGAGAGGAAGCCACAGGGAGCAGGGAGCAAGCTTGTTTTCTGCTTCCTTGGAGACTAGGATGCGGAACAATGGCTTCAAACTACAAGAGTGGAGATTCCATCTGAACATTAGGAAGAACTTCCTGACTGTGAGAGCCGTTCAGCAGTGGAACTCTCTGCCCCGGAGTGTGGTGGAGGCTCCTTCTTTGGAAGCTTTTAAGCAGAGGCTGGATGGCCATCTGTCAGGGGTGATTTGAGTGCAATATTCCTGCTTCTTGGCAGGGGGTTGGACTGGATGGCCCATGAGGTCTCTTCCAACTCTTTGATTCTATGATTCTATGAATAGAGGAGTAGCATTACTTCCCTAGATCTAGACACTATGCTCCTATTGATGCAGGCCGAAATCCCATTGACTTCAAGGAATCTACAAAGTTCAACACAAGAATAAATACTTTTTTACAACATCTGAGGACTTTTTCTTCAAAAATCTTGGGCAACAGAAGACAGATTTTATATTACTATCAAGTTGAGTATTTTTTAAACATTATGCGAAATCCAACATCTGTCCAATGCAAAATAAAACAATTGAAACCAATAGAACCATGTTTGGGCCTCTACTTTTGGCTGAAATAGATGGGGAAATACTTCCCAATTTCAATAGCCAACTACAGTAATTGGATACATAGGGAGAATCTGCCTTGCTCTATGCCAAAGCTTATTGCTCAAGATTAGGTATATTGGTATACTGGCTATGCTACTCTGCTGCTGAGTACGCATGCCCAGTGTGTAACACATCTCACCACACTAAAATGATGGATGTGGCTCTTAATGAGACAAGCTGCATTATCATGGGGTGTCTGCACCCTACACCACTGGAGAAATTACACTGTTTAGCCGGTATTGCACCACCTGACATCCGTTGGAAAGTAGCAACTAATAGTGAAAGGACCAAGGCAGTGACATCTCCAGCCCACCCCTTGTTTGGGTATCAGCCAGCATGCTACAATGTGGAGTCAACGACATGCGAGTGTGGTGAAGAGCAAACCACAAACCACCTACTTCAATGCAACCTCTGCATGCACAATGGAGGATCTTCTCACAGCAACACCAGAGGCACTCCAAGCCACTCTAACACCAACTCTGCTGGACCGGCCATGTTGAAAACCAAAGTGCTGTTCCAGCAGTCACCAGCCAATCCCTTTCCAATGCCAGAGATACAGCTTAATGGTGTAACATTAGAAAATGTTGACCCTTTCTGCTACCTTGGCAGCCACCTCTCCACCAAAGTCAACATCGACACCGAAATACAACACCGCCTGAGCTCTGCGAGTGCAGCATTTTCCGAATGAAGCAGAGAGTGTTTGAGGACCAAGACATCCATAGGGATACCAAGGTGCTTGTCTATAAAGCTATTGTCCTCCCAACCCTGCTATATGCCTGCGAAACGTGGACTGTCTACAGACGTCACATGCAACTCCTGGAACGATTCCAACAGCTGCCTCCGGAAAATCCTGCAAATCTCTTGGGAAGACAGGCGGACAAATGTCAGCATGCTGGAAGAAGCAAAGACCACCAGCATTGAAGCGATG
The DNA here is from genome assembly GCF_025583915.1 of Anolis sagrei ordinatus. Classification (NCBI taxonomy): domain Eukaryota; kingdom Metazoa; phylum Chordata; class Lepidosauria; order Squamata; family Anolidae; genus Anolis; species Anolis sagrei. Next base: position 117,904,828 of record NW_026847549.1, on the reverse strand, counting down.
GTCCTCCGCCATCAACTTCGCTGGACTGGCCAAGTTGTCCGGATGCCCGACCACCGTCTCCCAAAGCAGTTGCTCTACTCCGAACTCAAGAACGGAAAACAGAATGTTGGTGGGCAAGAAAAGAGATTGAAAGATGGGCTCAAAGCCAACCTTAAAAACTCTGGCATAGAAACTGAGAACTGGGAAGCCCTGGCCCTTGAGCCCTCCAGCTGGAGTTCAGCTGTGACCAGCAGTGCTGTAGAATTTGAAGAGGCACGAATAGAGGGCGAAAGAGAGAAACATGCCAAGAAGAAGGAGCATCAAGCCAACCCCGACCGAGACCGCCTTCCACCTGGAAACCAATGCCCTCACTGCGGAAGAAGATGCAGAGCAAGAATAGGGCTCCACAGCCACATATGGACCCACCAGAATCCTGGAAGACTATCCCACTCGGCCAACGAGGGATTGCCTAAGTAAGTAAGTACTCCAAGTGGCCAGCTACTGGTCAAAGGACATTTAATAGAATACCAAGTCGGTGAACTTTTTGTTTTGTTTTGTTTGTTTGTTTGTAATGCAATACAACTGTTTTGGTTCGCTCCTGACACGATAAATAAATACAAACCTAAAGAGTACTAGATGAGAGACTCCTTAGAACTATATTTTCCCAATTATAAACTTATTATCTCTCAAATACTCTGCAGTTTGTTTTTCAGAAATATACTCAATTTTGAAATGAAATGCCGCCTATCTCAGCTGAATTGCAGTGGGGGAGCAACCATATCTATAATGCAATATATATTATAATATAATGCATATATCTGTCTGTCTCTCTATCTATCATCAATATCATCTATCTATTGTATATATTTTCAGCTCTTTTTCATGCCCTCAAAGGAAGCACAGACAGCTCTTCCTGCTGATGGATTATAAACAGCAGCCGGGGTTCCTCCCTGTCTGACAACTTACCAGAACTGCCATATGGTCACACCATTTAAATGCTCCAAAAAGATTGTCCAAATGGCAAAGAGTACTATTCCACTCTTTGCTAGCATAATTAAATAATGCAGTTTTCCAATCCCTGTCACTCTGGATGTGTGCACAGTGGGGAAATGTATAATCAAGTGAACTGCTACAGTAATACAGTTCTTTTCCCTGCCCCATCCTTTCTTTCTTTGCAGCACAAGAATGATTTATCCCTCTAACTCTTTAAAATGGTGTGTGCGTGTGTGTGTGTGTGTGTATGGGACTCATTAAAAATGAGTTGGGTGCCAAAACTATTTCATTGTTGGTATATTCTAGTCATTATCTTTTCTCTAAGTTTTAAGACTGAAAGCCATCTTCAAGGAAAATTGTGGCTCATTTTATATTTTACTAGCTGTACCTACCATGTGTTGCTGTGGCTAACCTTCCCTCCCTCTTTCTCTCCTTTCTTTCTCTCCTTCCTTCCCTCTCTCTTTCCTTTATCCCCTTTTTTTCTTTCCCTTCTTCTTTCATAGAATCATAGAATCAAAAAGTTGGAAAAGACCTCATGGGCCATCCAGTCCAACCCCCTGCCAAGAAGCAGGAATATTGCATTCAAATCACCCCTGACAGATGGCCATCCAGCCTCTGTTTAAAAGCTTCCAAAGAAGGAGCCTCCACCACACTCCGGGGCAGAGAGTTCCACTGCTGAACGGCTCTCACAGTCAGGAAGTTCTTTCTCATGTTCAGATGGAATCTTCTTTCTTGTAGTTTGAAGCCATTGTTCCGTGTCCTATTCTCCATGGAAGCAGTAAACAAGCTTGCTCCCTCCTCCCTGTGGCTTCCTCTCACATATTTATACATGGCTATCATATCTCCTCTCAGCCTTCTCTTCTTCAGGCTAAACATGCCCAGCTCCTTAAGCCGCTCCTCATAGGGCTTGTTCTCCAGACCCTTGATCATTTTAGTCGCCTCCTCTGGACACATTCCAGCTTGTCAATATCACCTTTGTGGTGCCCAGAATTGGACACAATATTCCAGGTGTGGTCTAACCAAGGCGGAATAGAGGGGTAGCATGTCTTCCCTAGATCTAGACACTATGCTCCTATTGATGCAGGCCAAAATCCCATTGGCTTTTTTGCCGCCACGTCACATTGTTGGCTCATGTTTAACTTGTTGTCCACGAGAACTCCAATATCTTTTTCACATGTACTGCTCTCGAGCCAGGCATTGTCCTTCTCTACCTGTTTCTTTGCTCCTTTGCTCTTTGGTTCCATCCTTCCTTGTCTCTCCTTCCTTCCTTCCCTCTCCCTCCCTCTTTCTCCTTCGTTCCTTCTCTCCTTCTTTCCTTCCTTCTTTCACTTTTTAATTTCCTTCTTTCCTTCCTTCCTTTTCTACCTTTCTTTCTTTCCTTCCTTCTCTCCTTACCTCCTTCTTTCCCTCTTTCTCTTCTTCCTTCCTTCCTTCCTTCCTTCCTTCCTTCCTTCCTTCCTTCCTTCCTTCCTTCCTTCCTTCCTTCCCTTTCTGTCTTTCCTTCCATTTCTTTCTATCTTTCATTTCTTTTTGTATATATGTGGTTTTGCGCATGCATTGTAATGTATATATCTTTTTGCTTTTTAAGTCTCTTCTGCTGTGTTTTTCAGTGTTTTTATGAGTGATGGTCACTCGTTGGCCTGATAGGTGTATTGTGTCCAAATTTGGTGTCAATTCATCCAGTGGTTTTTGAGTTATGTTAATCCCACAAAGAAACATTACATGTGTGTGTGTATATTAGCCGTCCCCTGCCACGCGTTGCTGTGGCCCACATGGGGGTTCTGTGTGGGAGGTTTGGCCCAATTCTATCATTGGTGGGGTTTCAGAATGCTCTGTGATTGTAGGTGAACTATAAATCCCAGCAACTACAACTCCCAAATGTCAAGATTCTATTTCCCCAAACTCCACCAGTGTTCACATTTGGGCATATTGAGTATTTGTGTAGAGTTTGGTCCAGATCCATCATTGTTTGAGTCCACAGTGATCTCTGGATGTAGGTGAACTACAACTCCAAAACCAAAGGACACTGTCCACCAAACCTTCCAGTATTTTCTGTTGGTCATGGGAGAACTGTGTGCCAAGTTTGGTTCAAGTCCATCGTTGGTGGGGTTCAGAATGCTCTTTGATTGTAGGTGAACTATAAATCCCAGCAACTACAACTCCCAAATGACAAAATCTTTTTTGAGTGAAGGACATACATTGGGTTGTTAGGTGTCTTGTGTCCAAATTTGGTGTCAATTTGTCCAGTGGTTTTGAGTTCTGTTAATCCCAGAAACAAACATTACATTTTTATTCATATAGATTTTGGGGAGGGCGGTGATGACACTATTAGTCCAACACATCTGAAAAGCATGAAGTTCAGAAGGGTCAGCATAGGCTTCTCACAGACTACTGTTAAAGTGGACATAGATTACTATTCTTTATTGGGGAGTTTCTAGCTATTCAGTGCATGCCCATGACGAAGAAATGTTAATAGATAGAAAATATTTGTTTCCAGCTGAATACTGAATATTGGAGCTTTTGTAGGCTTGTATATTTTTTTTTTACTGATGAGACACGTCAGTTGCAAATGAAAAGAAATTGTTTGATGTAAGATGCTCTTTAACATTTATTGGAAAATACATAAACCGCATAATATAAAGTCAATGCAGAGTCAAATTGCATTAATAAAAAATACAGGAAATACAGCACTTACATATCATTTTAATGTTATTTCCATATTAGCAGTAATAAGTGTGTGAGATAAAATGCTTAGAAAATGTGTCAGTAAAATTAAAGGTAATGACAGGTTGCATTACATACAGTCAGCCCTCCACATTCACTGGGATTAAGGACACAGCCCTCCCCCTACTAGTGGAAAACCCCCAAATACAAAACTAACTTTTAAAAAAACTGACAGAATACCTTTCTAGGAAACCCCAGGTTCCCTAGACTCTATGACCAATTGCTGGTGGAAGTTGACCTCTGAATTGCACTGGTGGGCCAAGAGATTCCTAGAAAAAACGTATTTATGTAAATAATCAAATCCAGAAAAGTGAAACCCACAAATATGGAGGGCTGACTATTTACACCAGGGGTCCTCAAACTTTTTAAACAGAGGGCCAGGTCACAGTCCCTTAAACTGTTTGAGGGCCAGATTATAATTTGAAAAAAACCATGAATGAATTCCTATGCACACTGCACATATCTTATTTGTAGTGCAAAAAAACACTTTAAAACAATAAAATAATTAAAATAAAGAACAATTTTAGCAAATATAAACTTATTAGTATTTCAATGGGAAGTGTGGCCTGCTTTTGCTTGATGAGATTGTTGTTGTTTGCTTTCAAGTCATTTCAGACTTAGGTTGACACTGAGTGAGGGCCAGGTAAATGACCTTGGAGGGCTGTATCTGGCCCTCAGGCCTTAGTTTGAGGACTCCTGGTTTACACCATAAGAGCCATTAGCTACAAACACAGAAATCTCTTCCCATATCCGGTTAATGACTTGTGTGTGTAAATAAGATTATTTTTGGATGGTCACAGACAGGCATGTAGCCAGGGGGGGGGGGGGGGCTCTTGGGGGGCTTCATTTTAATTACTGTATTGTTTTATTTTTATTTTATTTTTTTGCACTACAAATAAGATATGTGCAGTGTGCATAGGAATTCATTCATGTTTTTACTGGTACATTATTTAAACTGTTATGTTTATTCATATCATGATCTGATCACCATGCTCAATATATCCCATACGCATGGGGGTATTGGGGTAACGATACAAAAGGTTTGCTAGAGTAGACCCTCTTTCACTCAGCCTCAGCCTCCTCCCCCCTCCCAAATCAAACTCAGCTCCCCCCGAAACAAAATCCTGGCTACGGGCCTGGTCACAGAGAACGGTTCTCTTGCCCGTTAATTCTGCTCCATAATATGTAATTAGTGTGTTGTTGTTTATTGTCTGTGTTTGCAGTTTGCCTTTTCGATTTTATTTGCTGTTTGGGCTTGACCTTATGTAAGCCGCCCTGAGTCCCCATCAGGGAGATGGTGGCAGGGTATAAATAAAGATGATGATGATGATGATGATGATGATGATTATCCCACACCTGATAGCCTTCAAGGCTCTTGCTTCATTTTACCAGAGGAAAGAGGAGGAAAGTGTGAGATCAATTCAGATCATAAAAATCTGGTTGCTCTGAGATTCTGGGGAAAGGAAAAGGCTGCCACCCTCCAATTGAAAGAACACTCTCATTTCTTAGAAGAGACCAAACCACTTCTCCATTTCCAACAGACCTCACTACCTCTGAGGATGCTTGCCGTAGATGCAGGCGAAACGTCAGGAGAGAATGCCTCTAGAACATGGCCTATAGCCCGAAAAAACCTACAAAAACCACTTCTCCATTATTTGAATTGCTTCCTCCTTCCCTTTAACCTTCTCAGTAAGTGACAGCAGCAGAGGATCCTTCCAGGGCTTTCCAGTCGCCTGGCAATGCAGAGCTGATGCATAGAGCTCCTCTCACATTTAGGATCTCAGCTTTTCTGTTTTTATTCACTGCTACAGGCCCCAGGACTTCATGACATGAGGAATTTTTAGTGTCCTAGGACACTAGGATAGATACTTTTGAACTGTGGTGTTGGAGGAACGAGAGTGCCTTGGACTGCGAGAAGATCCAACCAGTCCATCCTCCAGGAAATAAAGCCCGACTGCTCATTGGAGGGAAGGATACTGGAGACAAAGTTGAAGTACTTTGGCCACATCATGAGGAGACAGCAAAGCCTAGAGAAGACAATTATGCTGGGGAAAGTGGAAGGCAAAAGGAAGAGGGGCCGACCAAAGGCAAGATGGATGGATGGCATCCTTGAAGTGACTGGACTGACCTTGAAGGAGCTGGGGGTGGTGACGGCCCACAGGGAGCTCTGGCGTGGGCTGGTCCATGAGGTCACGAAGAGTCGGAGACGACTGAACGAATGAACAACAAGGACACTTTTGCCCTAGTTGAGTGATGGAGCCCCACACTGCCCATCACACAATTTAGCATCTCTTTGGTCACGATACCATTCCTTAACTGGGGTGGCAACCTCCTAGAGTGCTGTGTCAGCAACATGGCTCCCTCCATTGCAAAATCCAGAGTTTTGGCCTCTAAAACTGCCTTCAACTTAGATATGAGATAGGCCTATGATCTCATCACACAGGACCTTTTCCCCATCCTAGGATACTGCTGAGATGAAGTCAGGACAGAACCCGACAGAGCCCATCACATGACACAATTCTACTTCTGGTGGGGCTATGTCCCAGTTATGTCTCAGCAGCATGTTCAGAGGTGGTCCTGAGAGTACAGGTGATTACCCATGTTGTCATTCAAGAAGCCAGGGACAGCACAGGACAAATCCGGAGGCAGATGGGAAACACTACGTGATGATAAGAAAGCGATGCACGGTGCTGCCTGACAATTTCCCCCACTGCTCCACGAATTCCCGCGGTGTCCCCTTATCAGACTCTGCCTGATAAGGTCCCTAAACACAAATATATATGGTAAGTCAAGGTGGCCCTGACTTATGGAAATCCTATGCATGAGAGACTTCCAAAGGATTCTATTATTATTAATAGTCAGAATTTAAAACACAATTAAAAATCTGACTCTTCTGGTGAGCTTACCCAGTCAGTTGTAAAACATGGTTTACGATTTAAATTCTATTATGGTGGTATTTTAATTTTCATCCCATTTATATAGTAATATATTTTAATATATGCAAATAATAATAATGACGACGATGACGATGATTATTATATGTTTGCCCTGCCAGAAGACATCAGCCAGCATTTGGAAACAATAAATATTGACAAAATCATGATCTGTCAACTGCAAAAGGCCACCTTACTTGGATCTGCACACATCATTCGGAAATACATCACACAGTCTTAGACACTTGGGAAGTGTTCGACTTGTGATTTTGTGATACAAAATCCAGCATATAGATCTCGTTTGCTGTGACAGACTGTGTTTTTGAGTCAGTACAACAACAACAACAACAACAACAACAACAACAACAACAATAATAATAATAGGGAAAACTCAGCCGCTATCAAGACCTCAAAATCGAACTGCAAAGGCTCTGGCATAAACCAGTACAGGTGGTCCCAGTGGTCATCGGCACACCGGGTGCCATGCCAAAAGATCTCAGCTGGCATTTGGAAACAATAAACACCGACAAAATCACAATCTGTCAACTGCAAAGGGCATACTTGGATCTGCACACATCATTCAAAAATACATCACACAATCTTAGACGCTTGGGAAGTGTTCGACTTGTGATTTGATGATACGAAATCCAGCATATAGATCTTGTTTGCTGTGACATACTGTGTTTTTGAGTCAGTAAAATAATATTTTTTTTTGTCATATCAGGAGCAACTTGAGAAACTGCAAGTCGCTTCTGGTGTGAGAGAATTGGCCGTCTGGAAGGATGTTGCCCAGGGGATGCCCGGATGTTGTGATGTTTTAACATCCTTGTGGGAGGCTTCTCTCATGTCCCTGCAAGAAGAGCTGGAGCTGATAGAGGGAGCTCATCCGTGCTCTCCCTGGATTTGAACCTGCAACCTGTCGGTCTTCAGTCCTACCGGCACAGGGGTTTATAATAATAATAATAATATATTGAATACTCAAGGCCATGGCTTCCTTTATTAACTTTCTTTTCTACTGCATTGCATTCTGTTTATTCCAGCATTATTATATTTTTCAAATTATACATTTTGTCATGATGACTTCAAAATATGAAAGCCCCAGTTTAGTCATTTTGGTCGCTGGCAAAAGTTCAGGTTTGATTCTCTCACAGAATGAAAAAAGATTATCTCACAGAATGAAAAAAAATGCTAGAATTACTTGTGGCTTTCTTTGAAAAGAAAATTAGTGAAAACTACACCTCTGCAAAAAAAAATAGCATTGTATTTGACAATCCTTACTTTTATGTTTAAAATATATGTTTACACCCAAGGATCTTATGTAGTTCCTTCTTACCTGCCCTTTCATGACTTAGTTTGGTTAGAATTGCAATGGCTCAATGCTTCTGAGTCTGGGATTTGTAGTTTGGTGAGGCACCAGCACTCTTTGGTAGAGAAGACTAAGACCTTGTAAAACGACAGCTTCCAGGATTCCATAGCATTGAGCCATAGCAATCAAAGTTGTGTCAAAGTGCATTACTTCTAAAGTGCAGATGCATACTGAGATGCCTTCCAACTTCTTGACTGGAGAGTTAGCATGTTGTAATGGATGGTTTGGACATTGGGGGACCAGGGTTTGAATCTCTACTTGGCCATGGAAACCGTCTGGGTAACAATGAGCAAGCTTTCAGCCTCAGAAAAGTAAGAATGAAATCCATATAAGGAAATTCTACCAAGAACACCCTGTAATAAGTTCATCTTAGGGTTCCCTTAAGACAGAAATGACTCAAAGTCATACAACAACTTCTTGACTACAGCCATTTTGATGAATGATTGGGTGAAGGTATAGAAAGTATTTAGCTACCTCAATATCTTTATCACCTCATTTTAAAGTTATGTACATTTTCTGTGATCGTTATTTCTGCCTTCTTTATATTCAACCGTAATCTGCTTTTTGCACTTTCTTCCTTGACTTTTATCAATAGTCATCCCAACTCTTTCTAATTTCCTCTGGAAAGGTTGCACCATCTGCATATCGTAAATTATTCATGCATCTTTCTGAAGTTCTTCACACTTTCATCCAAGTCAAATATCACTTCCCATATGATAAATTAAATAGATACGGTGATATGACACACCCTTTCGAACTGGAGTATAGGTTATGCAGCGGGATAATACAATGTCATGACATATCATTTTTTTCCACAGGAATTAGTATTTTTTCATGTATGTAGTCAAATGTTTTGCTATAATTGATAAAGAACAGCTTGATGTTCTTCATACATTTGTTTGTAGACTCAATTAGCCAACCACTGTTTGCAATACGATATCTATATATTTGTAATATGATGCAATATCTAATTTTATGAGTTTCATAAATGGCTAAAAATGAAAATGATGGGCTGTGTTGATTCATTTTTTAATTTTTTTATTGATTTTAATTATTAAAAACAAAAAGGAAACATCGAATTACAAGGAAAGAGAGGGAATATTTTGTAGAAGATAGAAAAGTAGGAATTTTCCCTCTAGAAATAGAGAGAAAGAAAAAAAAGAAAAAGAAAAACCCTCCCACACCCTTTAAAAAAGTTTGTTCACTTTCGCTCTTCCTTCTTGAGTTATTCCATTCATTGATAGTATGGTAAGTTCTTCAATTTCTCAGCCTTATCTCTTACAGTCAAGATGGGAGTGAACACCCACTACTTCTTCTATTTATCTTAAACCTTGTCTTTAATTTTCAGATTTCAGGTATGTATCATGTTCCAAAATTCAGTGGTTTTACCGCAAGTCCACCACATATGGTAAAAAGAACCTTCATTAATCTTGCATTTCCAACATTTTTAATCAACGTTTTAATGCACTGTTCCTAATTTTTTGGTGAGTTATGTACCGACGGTGCAACATTTTTAACCAGTTTTCTTGTAAATCAGTCGCATAGGTGAATTTCATTCTTTTTCTCCAAATTTGTTCCCACTCTCTCATTTGGATAGGTCTACCAATATTTTTTGCCCATCGTATCATGGAGTCCTTAATTTCTTCCCTTTCAGTTGCCCATCCTAACAATTTGATGTAAATATTTGTAATATTTTTTTCTCTCCCTTTAATATTTTATCCCAAAAATCTTCAGTTTCACAAAAACCCTTATTTTTATCACAATTGAAGTGCTCTTCAATTTGTATGTATTGGAACCAAGATACATTTTTGAAGTTTGATGTTATTTCTTCTTGTGTTTTCAGTTGAAAGACTCCCTCTTTTTTAATTAGAATGTCCTTATAAGTAGACTGTGTTGATTCATGACTAGTGTTGTGACTCAGCTGGAACACAGACTGATAGTATTGTGACTCAGATGGGGTCTCAGAGTGACTCTGATGAGGATGATAGGATTCAGGTTCACAATCAGGTTCAAAATGTTCCTGTTGTAGACAATAAGGAACAGGGTGTGCAAGTTCAGTTTCCCACAGCAGGAAATGATGTTTTTGATACTGAAACTAGCCAGGTGCAAATTGACTCAGAAAAGGAGGACAGTTCTCAGCCTGATAGTAAGCAGGAAGGCAACCAGGCTGACACTAATGAGCAGCCTGACCTTGATGAAACGGGAATCTTAGATCGGGCTGACCATTTTGAATTCAGAGTTTGAAGGAGTGTGAGAATAGCTAACAAGAAGGAGGTCAGATGCCAAAGAAACGCCTTCATGCATTGCAAAGGGTATTAAGCAGTGTGTTTGAAAACAAACTTTTGTCAGAGCAACTTTTTGCTCAACCAAACAGCTTGCGCTCGTTTGCCTGGATTATCTTGTACTTTTTGTGTCCATGGTCATGGGACTTTGTCATGTTCTCATGAGATTTTGTTTTGTTGGTGCCTCTTGGAATCCTGCTTTACAGTGCTATGTTATATTGATCTTTTAGAACATTACTTGCTTTTAAACACTTTTTATCTCTTACTTTTCAATAAACTACAAAGACTTCAGTCCGTGTGCAGTTTGGTGATTTCAGCAAGGTGAATCTACTCTGAGGTGCTGTTGCAACTCAGGGTAGTTTTCACCTTGCTCTAGACACCACCGCACCAAGGCTGTAGGTTTTTGTAGTTTATTGAGAAAAGCAAAATCAAAACAAAGAAATAGAAATGCAATAGTTCCATAGGCAAAACAGAGACTTAAATGTAAAGGCAAAGTTCCCAAGATCCAAAGGCAAAAACATGAAGCATAATCCCTTAGCAATGGTCAAACAAAAGTCCATGGTAAACAGTTGAAAACAAGACCCAAATCCCAGACTCAGGAAGCCAGAAGCGTGCTGTGCAAAACCAAGGAGAATCTCCAGAAGTTAACATGGGAAGAGCAGTGTTGGACTGACAACAACTGCCTGTCAGCTACAAGACTAAATATCCTTTGCAAACATGAAAGCATTGCGTTGACCTTGGGCACCTTTGGCTTCTCGCTTGCTGGCCAAGCGAGTGCTTCTCCGAAGCCTTAATTGCAAATGATCTTGTCTACTCATTAATTCATTATCTGCAAGGCTATGCAACCCCTTATCTGGGTCCAGCTGGGACAGATCCTCCACCTGGCCATGTGGGATTTCACTCTCGCTACCAGTCTCTCTAACTGCAGGAAAATTCCTTTCCCTGGGGACCTGACATGTTGTTTCTCCTTCAGCAGCCACACTATCAACCCCATCTGAAACAAGTACAGGAATCTGTAGTCCGTTAGCCTCCTCGTCATCCTGCAGGAAATCAGGCTCAGGAGGCCCAAAATCAGGCTCAGAAGGCCCAAACAGCTCAGCTTCAGACTCAGAGTCAAGTTGAGTCACAACAGGTGCGACAACTACATATGCCATAACACTAACAACAGCCAGTGAACCTTTGTTTTTTTTGTCTCGTGATCTTCCCATTTTCACCAGCCCAAGACACTATGGTCAATACTTAGGGATAGGCTGTTATTTAACAACATTGGGAGGAGATACATTCTGTCCAACCCTGCATTAAAGTCCAGAAAGAGCTCTGAAAAATTCACAGAACTTATGATATTCCATACAAAAGCACTGAGTTTGAAAAATTAGCAGGTAAATTCAGAAGAGAACCAAAAGATTATTGAAACAATTTCAGTATCAGTATGTACTCATGAGTCATCTCTATTTTAACCTTCAGCTTCCTTCATCTCCCTGGATAGTTCTTTTTTGTGTCATACGTACAATCTCCCTCCTTTCCCCCAACAATCATGGGCCTTTTGATACACACAAAAAAGGACATGAAATGCGGGAAGTCATTTTTGTCCCAACACTAGTGCCAAAACAATGCCTCTATAGCTGTCATTCCTACTGGGAGAAGTACACAGGGACAGATGAAGGAGAGCTAGTTGAATCTCTGACAAATAGAATATAGCTGCACATAACCAAGGTCACTGTCACTTAGCAAGGTGAAGTCTGCAGTTACCATTTCCAGAAAAATCCAGACACTAAATTTGCCTCAACATACAAACAGATATATATGAAATCATATGCAACTGTTTTCTGTTAGCAAAGGGACTCTCAAATTAATTGTTGCTATGAAGACATTTAGAGGTGAATCATATGGATGTTCTTTTACAAAAATATATTATCTTTAATCTGTAAGGAGATGAAAAGGCTATTGGATGAAAGGCTTAGTGAAATACATATCTCCATACATATTCATTCACAAACCTCAATAAGTAATGGAAGGGCTGGACAAAACTAGTTTTAGGACTTGGTTGCTTTTTTTGCCTGACTTAAATCATATTTTAAAATCTCTTAGTTGGTCTTTCACAAAAAAAAAATGAACCAAAGTTATTATTTACATGCAGTCTCCAAGTTACAAACAAGGAAGGTTCTATAGGGCTGTTCTTAAGTTGAATTTGTATGTAAGTCAGAATAGGTAAATTTTTAATGTTTAACTCCAGCCAAATGTGTGCGTGCGTATGTTTTGGATCACATACAGAAGGGTTAACACCTGTGTGACATGTATTTTGCTGTCTCTGCCCATGTTTAGAAGAGTTCACCTCACTTTCTGACCGTGTCATAAATGGATTTTGAAAAAATTGGCTTGTGGAAACAAGGATTAGTGATAAAGCTTCATTAGAGACATCTTTCCTTCATGATTACAGGTGTGAACTTCCTTCCTAGGGGTAGATTTTTCTCACTTCCTGTTATCTCACCCCTATTCTTAATTATGATTCATATGTAAGTCTGATGTTTGCAACTCAAGGAATGCCTGTATAGTTGTAGGTTTTTCCGGGCTATATGGCCATATTCTAGAGGCATTCTCTCCTGGCGTTTTGCCTACATCTATGGCAAGCATCTGAGGATGCAGGTAAAACGTCAGGAGAGAATGCCTCTAGAACATGGCCATATAGCCCGGAAAAACCTACAACAACCCAGTGATTCCGGCCATGAAAGCCTTCGACAATACAATGCCTGTATATTTCTTAGACCTCACAACCTCTGGGGATGCTTGCCATAGATGCAGGCAAAATGTCAGGAGAGAATGCCTCTAGAACATGGCCATATAGCCCGAAAAAACCTACAACAACCCAGTGATTCCGGCCATGAAAGCCTTCGACAATACATTTCTTAGTAACTTTATAGAGCAAATTATGTAAGTACCACAATGACTGAACAAGAAGGGGCTTTAACGAATTATTGAATTAAGTGGGATGAGATATCCTTTTAATGTCTGCTGCTTAGTAATTTTTATTGATTTATTTGCAAGCACCATACTGCACCCCCCTGTGGCCGGAATCGAGCACAACCTCCAGGATGCCGAAGTTGGGGAAAATGGCAACATAATATTTCTATCTATCGTATGTCTGTTTAACGGCATTGGATGTTTGCTGTGTATGTGTTCTGTGATTGGTGCTGAGTCCCCTTCGGGGTAAGAAGGTTGAAATATAAATGCTTCTCCTCTGTTACAAGCACAGTTTGTTTCTGAACCCAATTCAAAATGCTTACAATCTATAAAACTCTATAAGGCTAAGGTCCAGGCTACCTGGCAGAACATATTAAAACCTGTATGAGCTGGCCCAGGTTCTGGTATCCTTGTGTTGGTTCCACCATTATAACAATGGTGGGGAAGCAGTAGAGGGTCTTCTCAGTGGCTGGCTCTAGACTCTGGAAGTCCTGTCACAGGAGGACCCTCGCTCCCTGCTATCTTTCTGCTAAAGACAAAGATCTTTTTAGTGGTGTCTTTGTCACAACAGACAGTTTTTAAGAGGAGTTGGAGGGCCTGATCTTGGCAGCCCAAGAACAAGCCATTAGAACAAATGCCATCAAAACCAGAACTGAAGAATCGACGACAGAGCCCAAGCGTAGACTTTGCAAGGAAGTAGATGAAACAATAGATCACATCTTCAGCTGCTGCAAGAAGATCGTGCAGACAGACTACAAGCAGAGGCATAACACCGTTGCTCAGATGATTCATTGGAACTTGTGCCACAAATACCATCTGCCTGCGACAAAGAACTGGTGGGATCACAAGCCTGAAAGAGTCACAGAAAATGAACATGTCAAGCTACTCAGGGACTTCTGAATTCAGACTGACAGAGTTTTGGAGCACAACACTCCTGACCTCATGATCGTGTTAAAAATAACCAAGTATGGATCGTCGATGTTGCAATCCCAGGTGACAGTAGGATTGAAGAGGAACAACACGAAAAGCTGACACGATACAAGGATTTAAAGATCGAACTATAAAGACTCTGGCACAAACCAGTAAAGGTGGTCCCAGTGGTGATCGGCACACTGGGTGCAGTGCCTAAAGACCTTAGCTTGCACTTGAACACAATTGGCACTGACAAAATTACATCTGTCAGCTGCAAAAGGCCAACCTACTGGGATCTGCACACATTATTCGCCGGTACATCACACAGTCCTAGACACTTGGGAAGTGTCTGACATGTGATGCAATACAACAGCCAGCAGAGTGATCTTGTCTGCTGTGTACTAATCTTGTTGTGTTTCAGATAATAATAATAAACATCGCACAGTCCAAAACACTTGGGAAGTGTTTGATTTGTGATTCTGTGATAGGAAATCCAGCAAATATATCTCATTTGCTGGGTCGTACTGTTTTTGCGTCAGTAAAATAATAATAATAATAATAATAATAATAATAATAATAATAATAATTAATAATATAATAGAACCAATGCAATTAAGGCCAGGATTGAAAAATCAGCGGATGACCCAAAATGCAGACTGTGCAAGGAAGCTGATGAAACCATGGATCATATCCTCAGCTGTTGCAAGAAAATCACACAGACAGACTACAAACAAAGACACAACTCTGTGGCCCAGATGATTCACTGGAACTTATGTCACAAGTACCACTTGCCAGCAGTAAAGAATTGGTGGGATCATAAACCTGCAAAGGTAGTGGAAAATGAACATGCAAAAATACTGTGGGCTATCGAACCCAGACTGACAAAGTTTTGGAACACAATACACCAGACATCACGATTGTGGAAAAGAAAAAAGTCTGGATTATTGATTTTGCCATTCCAGGTGACAGTCGCATTGGGGAAAAACAACAGGAAAAAACTCAGCCGCTATCAATACCTCAAAATCGAACTGCAAAGGCTCTGGCATCAACCAGTACAGGTGGTCCCAGTGGTCACTGGCGCACTGGGTGCCGTGCCAAAAGATCTCAGCCGGCATTTGGAAACAATAAACACCGACAAAATCACCATCTGTCAACTGCAAAAGGCCACCTTACTTGGATCTGCACGCATCATTCGAAAATACATCACACAGTCCTAGATGCTTGTGAAGTGTTCGACTTGTGATTTTGTGATACGAAATCCATCATATAGATCTCGTTTGCTGTGACATACTGTGTTTTTGTGTCAATAATAATAATAATAATACAAAATTACCATCTTCCAGCTGCAGAAGGCCACCCTACTGGTATCTGCACGCCTTATTTGCCGATACATCACACAGTCCTAGACACTTAGGAAGTGTCCAACGTGCGATCCAATACAACAGTCAGCACAGTGATCTTGTCTGCTGTGTACTCATCTTTTTGTGTTCCAAATAATAATAATAATATCCTTCTCTTCATATGTATGGTCTAAGAGACTCTTGAGATAATAATCAATTTGATGAATGCTAAGGACATTTTGTGTATCTCCTTTGAATCAAACAACGGTTCTGCCTCCCATACAGATTATGCGGCCACACCTAAAGCAGAGTCCCCTGGAAATTAGGTACCCCATGATCGTTGCTCAATTTGCTCTTAGGGCTCCATCTACTCGGTGTGTTTCTGTAATGTCTTTATACCAAATAAATAATGAACTTTCATATAACATTACTGCTTCCTCTTCTTCTAATGAGTGTCCATGGAAGCCGCTCCAATTTTGATAATTATGTTCTCTATTTTTTTTCCAGAGCCACAAAATCCAGTAATTATTTGATAAACTGCACCGAGCTGGCTTTCTTTCCAGCCGTTGCTTTCATACAGAATCACATGATGCTTCTCATTACTTCAGATAAATTATTCAGAAACTCCCAGATGCAAAGTTCCACAGTTCACTAGGCTCTGGCCTGTATTCGACAAAAATGTGAGCCTTTCACATCACAAAACAAACGTGAGTTTGTGAATACCGTACATTTCCAATTAGCTAAAAGGAATCATGTCCTGGCTCATGGGTCACCGGATTGTATTTAAGGAGATTAGCTTCTCCAGTTATAATGCCCTATAGAGGCAAAGTTTGGCTCTTTTATATTACCACAAAGGTCTGTTGGGTTTGCTCTTGAGAATTACTTATCAAAACATCTTAATCAAAAACTTGAAAGGTTTCCTGAAAGTTCAAAAACAACACCAACAGCCCAATTGGAGCAACTCTTGAATCTAAAACAGAGCTCTCTACACCTAATGAAATACCAAAACGTAGAATTTAAACATGGATTACTAATTTTGTAAATCTCTGTAAACACCGATTTAATAAATGCCTGCATTCAATTGACTTAGAATCTTTTTAGAGGGGCTACTTTGCATATTATAGGAAGACTGAGTGGAGGAGATGGGCTGAAAAGTTATGGCTATCGATGTGAGTTCCCACAGATATGTTTGCCTAAAGATTTTTTTACCTATTTTATATGTTATTTATTTGAGAAATCTATATAAATAAAAATGTAATGTTCAATGTATTGTCGAAGGCTTTCATGGCCGGAATCACTGGGTTGTTGTAGGTTTTTCGGGCTGTATGGCCATGGTCTAGAGGCATTCTCTCCTAATGTTTCACCTGCATCTATGGCAAGCATCCTCAGAGGTAGTGAGGTCTGTTGGAAGTAGAAAAAGGGGTTATATATCTGTGGAATGACCAGGGTGAGACAAAGGACTCTTGTCTTCTGGAGCTAAGTGTGAATGTTTCCACTGACCACCTTGATTAGCATACAATGGGCTGACTGTGCCTGGAGCAACCTTTTGTTGAGAGGTAATTAGATGTCCCTGCCTGCTTCCTGTGACAGAGTTGGATGCCATCCATGTACAGATATGACACCACACACCGAAACTCTGGATGATCTCCCCCAGCGGCTTCATGTATATGTTAAACAACATGGTGGACAGTATTGAACCCTGAGAAACCCCACAAGACAATGGTTGTGGGGTTGAACAGATGTCCCCCAGTAACACCATCTGAGTGCAACCTTCCAGAAAGGACCGAAGCCACTTCATAACAGTGCCTTCCAGGCCCATTATGGTGAAGCATCCCAGAAAGATACTGTGGTCAACTGTATTGAAGGCCGCTGAGAGGCCCAGCAGAACCAACAGGGACACACTCCCCCTGTCTAGCTCCTGGCGTAGATCATCAACTAAGGCTGTCTCGGTTCCATGTCCCGGTCTAAAGCCAGACTGTACCGGATCCAGATAACCCATGTCTTCCAAGAATACCTGGAGTTGTGAGGCAACCACATGTTCCAGGACTTTGCCTAAGAAGGGGAGATTGGAAATAGGCCGATAGTTGACGAATTGAGTGGGGTCCAGTGATGGTTTCTTCAACGGCAGTTTTATTATAGCTTGTTTTAAGCTTGCTGGAATATTGCCTTCCCAGAGGGAGGCTTTAACCATCACCTTCACCCACTAGGCCAATCCCCCTCTGGCCTTTTTTAGAAGCCACGATGGGCAGGGGTCTAGGATGCATGTGGTCGGCCTCTCTCCTCCAAGTATCTTGTCCACATCCTCGGGTTTCTATCCAATGATAGAATTTTCTATGATTGGATAGAAAATTCAAGGAGCTAGCTCTTGTAGGTTTTTTTTAAAGAAAAAGTTGTTTATAAAAATTAGAAAATTCACCAAAAATCTGTGGATAAGTGAAAAATTATGAAATTGCTGTTGTGGGAGATATATACTCGTCCAGCACCCTCGGGTGCTGGATGAGTGCCTGGTCGCTGTGGCTGTCTGGATGAGGAGGAACAAGCTGAAGATTAATCCTGACAAGACAGAGGTCCTCCTGGTCGATCGTAAACCAGATCGAGGTATAGGGTGGCAACCTGTGCTGGATGGGGTTGCACTCCCCCTGAAGTCACAGGTCCGCAGTTTGGGTGTCCTCCTGGACTCATCACTTACGTTTGAAGCTCAGGCATCGGCGGTGGCCGGGAGGGTCTTTGCACAATTGAGACTCATGCACCAACTGTGACCGTACTTCGTGAAGGCGGATCTGGCCGGGGTGGTCCATGCCTTAGTCACCTCCAGATTGGACTACTGTAATGCACTCTACGTGGGGCTGCCCTTGAAAACGGCCCGGAAATTCCAGTTGGTTCAACGGGTGGTGGCCAGGCTGTTAACTGGTGCTCCTTACAGGGAGAGGTCATCCTCCCTGTTCAAGGAGCTCCATTGGCTGCCGTTCATTTTCTGGGCCCAATTCAAGGTGCAGGTGCTTGAAGCCTAAACGGTTTGGGACCCATCTACCTGCGTGACCGCATTTCTGTATATGAACCCACACGATCTCTTCGTTCATCTGGAGAGGCCCTGCTCATGATCCCACCTGCTTCGTAAGCGCGATTGGTGGAAACAAGGGACAGGGCCTTCTCGGTGGTGGCCCCATGACTCTGGAACTCCCTCCCCAAGGACATCAGGCAGGCCCCAATGTTGGCAGTCTTTAGAAGGAGCTTGAAAACATGGATATGTGTGCCTTCCCAGAATAAGGAATCCTAAGCAATACGTCCTAAATGCACTTTACGAGAGACTTAGAATTGTCTGCACGCCCACCTACCCCAAAAATACCCCTCCTATTTCCCTTGAACATGCCTAGCATTTAAAATTTTTAATTCTTACATTTGGCCCTGCCACAGGTTTTTAAATGCATCGTGTTATTATTGTATTGCTATTATTGTATTGTTTTTGCTTTTATGAGTTATTTATTGTTGTTGTTGTTGTTGTTGTTGTTATGTTTTATGATGTGTTTGGGCTTGGCCTCTTGTAAGCTGCACTGAGTCCTGCGGGAGATGGTAGTGGGGTATAAATAAAGGTTTATTATTATTAGGTTCTTGTGGGTTTTTCGGGGTATAGGGCCATGTTTTAGAGGCATTTCTCCTGACGTTTCGCCTGCATCTATGGCAAGCAAGGTACCTCTGAGGATGCTTGCCATAGATGCAGGCGAAACGTCAGGAGAGAATGCCTCTAGAACATGGCTCTATAGCCCGAAAAAACCCACAAGAACCTAGTGATTCCATCCATGAAAGCCTTCGACAATACATTATTATTATTATTATTAATTATTATTATTATTATTATTATTATTATTATTATTATTATTATTATTATTATTATATGTGCCTATTCATTCCCCAAGTTTAATATGCACACCATTTTTGGTTAAATGAATTTCAGTCCTATGTTTTACACTTGGGAGAAGCCTTTATACTTGTTATTTTGTTTACATTTTACTTGAACGGTAAAACAACAACAGACGAAACAACAATTCTCAGATGAAAGACTAGTTTAAAGATAACAGGACCATCAGTCCAAGAAGATACAAGATTAGGAAAGTGTCTCAGAAATTCATAAGAGTGCTTTTTCATTATTTCTAGGCAACCTGAACATCCCGGTAGCATTTTCAAGTTATTCATTAATGAATAACATCAGATATGTAGCAGGATGTGGAAGAGGAATAAAGTGAGAAGGAATAACTCTGTGACAGATACCTGGACTCCTATCTATGACTGATCTTTAAATCCAGGAAATGACTTCAGTTTTTAACTACAGGAATACACTTCATCCAAATGATTACCCCTTGCCAAAGTTATTGGAGGTCTTTGATATTCCTTTCTAATCAATGCAGTGAATGAACAGGAGTTTCAGAAAATGAGATGAGACTCCAGTTCAGACCTGACTTGTTGTCAGTTAAGGAAACTCACTATCTGACGCAATGAGAAACATTGGGAGGCTCATTTTGTTTTGCTCAGCTGTCACAGATATTGTCAAAGCTATATTGTCACTCAGCTGCCTTAAAAGATTGGCCAGTGTCATTTTCAGGCATCAAGGATGCAGATTCAGTGAAAGCTGTAGCAGAAATATGAGTCTATTTTATCAAGATATGAGACTCAGATCCTCAAGTTACAAACAATATAGGTTCTCTAGGTCTGTTCTTAAGCTGAATTTGTGTATAAGTCATATCAGGTACATTTTTAAGTGTAACTCCATATATATATCTGTAACTCCATATATATGTGTGTGTGTGTGTGTGTGTGTACCTGGATTTCAGTAATGCCTTCGACAAGGTCCCCCATGACCTTCTGGCAAGGAAACTAGTCCAATGTGGGGTAGGCAAAACTACGGTGAGGTGGATCTGTAATTGGTTAAATGGACGAACCCAGAGGGTGCTCACCAATGCTTCCTCTTCATCTTGGAAAGAAGTGACGAGTGGAGTGCCGCAGGGTTCCGTCCTGGGCCCGGTCCTGTTCAACATCTTTATTAATGACTTAGATGAAGGGTTAGAAGGCATGATCATCAAGTTTGCAGACGACACCAAATTGGGAGGGATAGCCAATACTCCAGAGGACAGGAGCAGAATTCAAAATGATCTTGACAGATTAGAGAGATGGGCCAAAACTAATAAAATGAAGTTCAACAGTGATAAAAGCAAGATACTCCACTTAGGCAGAAAAAAAGAAATGCAAAGATACAGAATGGGGGACAATGCCTGGCTCGAGAGCAGTACGTGTGAAAAAGATCTTGGAGTCCTCGTGGACAAAAAGTTAAACATGAGCCAACAATGTGATGTGGCGGCAAAAAAGCCAATGGGATTTTGGCCTGCATCAATAGGAGCATAGTGTCTAGATCTAGGGAAGTCATGCTACCCCTCTATTCTGCTTTGGTTAGACCACACCTGGAATATTGTGTCCAATTCTGGGCACCACAATTGAAGAGAGATATTGACAAGATGGAATGTGTCCAGAGGAGGGCGACTAAAATGATCAATGGTCTGGAGAACAAGCCCTATGAGGAGCGGCTTAAGGAGCTGGGCATGTTTAGCCTGAAGAAGAGAAGGCTGAGAGGAGATATGATAGCCATGTATAAATATGTGAGAGGAAGCCACAGGGAGGAGGGAGCAAGCTTGTTTTCTGCTTCACCTGGAGATTAGGAGGTGGAACAATGGCTTCAAACTACAAAGGAGGAGATTCCATCTGAACATGAGGAAGAACTTCCTGACTGTGAGAGCCATTCAGCAGTGGAACTCTCTGCCCCGGAGTGTGGTGGAGGCTCCTTCTTTGGAAGCTTTTAAGCAGAGGCTGGATGATTTGAATGCAATATTCCTGCTTCTTGGCAGGGGTTGGACTGGATGGCCCATGAGGTCTCTTCCAACTCTTTGATTCTATGATTCTATGATTTTTTATATATATATATATATATATATATATATATATATATATATAAAAATGTTTGTTTGTGGTATTAACATAACTCAAAAATCACTGGACAAATTGACACCAAATTTGGACACAACACATCTATCAGGCCAATGAGTGTCCATCACACATAAAAACATTGAAAAGCACAGCAGAAGAGACTTAAAAAACCAAAAAACAAAAAACCCATTACAACGCATGCGCAAAACCACATATATACACAAACACACATTCACAAATATATACATACACATATATGAATACATACACACACAAAACACATATACACAGAAAGGGGGAAGGAAGGAAGGAAGGAAGGAAGGAAGGAAGGAAGGAAGGAAGGAAGGAGAAGGAGGGACAGAAAGAGGGAAAGAAGGAGGGAAGGAGAGAAGGAAAGAAAGATAGTGAAGGAAGGAAGGAGAGAAGGAAATAAAAAAGTGAAAGAAGGTAGGAAAGAGAGAGGGAAAGAAGGAAAGAAGGAACAAAAGAGAGAAAGAGGGAAGGAAGGAAAGAGAGAAGGAAGGATGGAACCAAAGAGCAAAGGAAGAGAGGAAAAAAACAGGTAGAGAAGGAAGAATGAAAAAGGGAAAGAAGAAGGAGAAAAAAGAGGGAAGGAAGGAAAGAGGGAGGAAAGAAGGAGAGAAATAAAGGAAAAAGGGAGGGAGGGAAGGTTTGGCCACGGAGGAAGGCGCGGAGGAGAGCGGTTGGTTCGTCCTTTAAAAACACTGAAAAACACAGTGGAAGAGACTTAAAAAGCAAAATAAATACATTGCAATGCATGCGCATAACCACATAAATACACATATACACAAATATATAAATACACATATATACACACACAAAACACATATACACAGACTGGGCCACTGCAATGCGTGGCAGGGGATGGCTAGTATATAAAGAAAATTGTAATGTTAGTTTGTGGGATTAACCTAACTCAAAAACCACTGGATGAAATGACTCTAAATTTGGGCACAATATACATATCGGACAAATGAGTGACCATCACTCATAAAAACACTGGAAAACACAGCAGAAGAGACTTAAAAAGCCAAAAAATAAAAAAGATATTACAATGAATGTTTAGCCAGTGTTGCACCACCTGACATCCTCCGGGAAGTAGCAACCAATAATGAAAGGACCACGGCGGTGACATCTCCAGCTCATCCCCTATTTGGATATCAGCCAACACGCCAATGACTTAAATTAAGAAATAGTTTTCTAAGATCTACAGAGACACTCACTGGAACACCTCAGCAAGCGAGAGTCCAAAAGTGGCAGGCTCAAACCCAGAACCTCAATCAATGGCTGATACCAAATGAAAGACTCCTCCCTGGGGACACAGAAAACTGGGCGACTTGGAAGGCACTGAACAGACTGCGCTCTGGCACCACGAAATGCAGAGCAAACCTCAAGAAATGGGGCTACAAAGTGGAATCCACAACATGCGAGTGTGGAGAAGAGCAAACTACAGACCATCTGATGCAATGCAACCTGAGCCCTGCTACATGCACAATGGAGGACCTTGTTATAGTAACACCAGAGGCACTCCAAGTGGCCAGCTACTCGTCAAATCAACTACCAAGCTTGCAAACTTTGTGCTTTGTTTGTTTGTCTGTTTGTTAAAAAATGCAGTACAACTGTTTGGTTTGCTCCTGACACGATAAATAAATAAACCACCACCACTGACTCACACTACTAGAATCATAGAATCAAACTATAGAGACTATATAGATAAGCTCACTGTATGGGTTGGTTGGTGAGAATTTTTTAAGTAGTAGAATCATAGAATCTGAGTTGGAAGAGACCTCATGGGCCATCCAGTCCAACCCCCTGCCAAGAAGCAGGAATATTGCATTCAAATCACCCCTGACAGATGGCCATCCAGCCCCGGTTTAAAAGCTTCCAAAGAAGGAGCCTCCACCACACTCCGGGGCAGAGAGTTCCACTGCTGAACGGCTCTCACAGTCAGGAAGTTTTTCCTCATGTTCAGATGGAATCTCCTCTCTTGTAGTTTGAAGCCATTGTTCCGTCTAGTCTCCAAGGAAGCAGAAAACAAGCTTGCTCCCTCCTCCCTGTGGCTTCCTCTCACATATTTATACATGGCTATCATATCTCCTCTCAACCTTCTCTTCTTCAGGCTAAACATGCCCAGCTCTTTAAGCCGCTCCTCATAGGGCTTGTTCTCCAGACCCTTGATCATTTTAGTCGCCCTCCTCTGGACACATTCCAGCTTGTCAATATCTCTCTTCAATTGTGGTGCCCAGAATTGGACACAATATTACAGGTGTGGTCTAACCAAAGCAGAATAGAGGGGTAGCATTACTTCCCTAGATCTAGACACTATGCTCCTATTGATGCAGGCCAAAATCCCATTGGCTTTTTTTGCCGCCACATCACATTGTTGGCTCATGTTTAACTTGTTGTCCACGAGGACGCCAAGATCTTTTTCACACGTACTGCTCTCGAGCCAGGCATTGTCCCCCATTCTGTATTTTTGCATTTCTTCCTCCATCCAACCCCTTTGTTGCTGCAGTCTCCTGATCTCACCACTCCTCATCCTCACCCTTTGCCACAGCAGTGGAAAACCGCCCTGAGCTGAAAAGTCACATGGGGATCGGCAGAAGGCACAAAGTGTGTGTGGGTGGGTGTGGGTGTTTGTGAGTATGTGTGTGGGGGCTCTGGTGGCATAGGACACAGGGGCAGGGAAGCTTTTTTGGGAACTGCCCAAGACAGCCAGTTTCCTCCTATACTCTCAGCTGCTCCTTATCTTCCTTTATTTTTTGTAAAATAAACTCTGGTTCTAAGATGCCCTCGATTCTAAAATGTCTCCATTTTTCAACCTCAAGTTTCTAGGGGAAAACTGTGCCTTACAATTAGTGAACTACGATATATTACAGGGCTTCCCAGTTCTCAGTGTCTATGCCAGAGATTATAAGGTTGGCTTTGAGGCCGTCTTTAAATCTCTTTTCCTGTCCACCAACATTTCCGTTCTTAAGTTCAGAGTAGAGCAACTGCTTTGGGAGACGGTGGTCAGGCATCCGGACAACGTGGCCGGTCCAGCAGAGTTGATGGCGGAGGACCATCGCTTCAATGCTGGTGGTCTTTGCTTCTTCCAGCATGCTGACATTTGTCCGCTTGTCTTCCCAAGAGATTTGCAGGATTTTCCGGAGGCAGCGCTGATGGAATCATTCCAGGAGTTGCATGTGACGTCTGTAGACAGTCCACGTTTCGCAGGCATATAGCAGGGTTGGGAGGACAATAGCTTTATAGACAAGCACCTTGGTATCCCTACGGATGTCCCGGTCCTCAAACACTCTCTGCTTCATTCGGGAAAATGCTGCACTCGCAGAGCTCAGGCGGTGTTGTATTTCGGTGTCGATGTTGACTTTGGTGAGAGGTGGCTGCCAAGGTAGCGGAAATGATCAACATTTTCTAATGTTACACCATTAAGTTGTATCTCTGGCATTGGGGAGGGGATGGCTGGTGACTGCTGGAACAGCACTTTGGTTTTCTCAATGTTCAGTGACAGGCCAAGCTTCGTGTATGCTTCTGCGAAGGTGTTTAGAGTGGCTTGTAGATCTTCTTCTGAATGTGCACAGACGACATTGTCATCAGCATACTGGAGTTCTATAACAGATGTTGTAACCTTGGTTTTGGCTTTCAGTCTGCTGAGGTTAAACAGCTTGCCATCTGTCCGATAGATGATTTCCACTCCGGTGGGAAGCTTCCCGTCAACAAGGTGAAGTATCATAGCGATGAAGATGGAGAATAAAGTTGGGGCAATAACACATCCCTGTTTGACACCAGATTCCACCTTAAATGGGTCACTTTGGGAGCCAACCTTAAAAACTCTGGCATAGACACTGAGAACTGGGAAGCCCTGGCCCTTGGCCGCTCCAGCTGGAGGTCAGCTGTGACCAGCAGTGCTGCAGAATTCGAGGAGGCACGAGTGGAGGGTGAAAGAGAGAAACGTGCCAGGAGGAAGGCGCATCAAGCCAACCCCGACCGGGACCGCCTTCCACCTGGAAACCAATGCCCTCACTGTCGGAGAAGATGCGAGTCAAGGATAGGGCTCCACAGCCACCTACAAACCCACAAAAATAGTAATCAAGGAAGACCATCTTACTCGCCTAACGAGGGATCACCTAAGTAAGTAAGTAAGTAAGTAAGTACGATATATTAGTATTTCTTCCAGGTTTCTATGACTTCGTGCATGGACCTATCACAAAACAGTTTTTTGTAGCCAAACAGGAAGAAAATAAAGTTCCTAGTTCCAAATATAGAATAATATTTTACCGACATCAATAAGCTTCGTTGCTTCTGATTTAAATATATTGACATTTCAGAGTAATATTTCTGCTCTTGAATGTTTTCAGGATCAAATAATAATTATATCCAAAGTGACTTGGAGAGCTCTTATAAAGATGAGGAACTAGCAAAATGCTGCTAATTGCCTGGCGTGTTTCTTCTCCCTTGATTTGACTGTTTTTCCCTCTAGTTATAAACATTAATGTATTCTGAATATGACCTGTATTCCTGAGATTCATTTGCTAGAGCAAACCAGAAACAGGACAGCTTGTTTCCTCTCCTTGATATTTATTTCATACTTGTGTTGATTGAAAGAACAGATAGGATATTTAGCATATGCTGGCACTTCATTTATTCTCTCTAGGTCATCAACTGAGATGGAAGCAAGATGCCAGAAATACTAAAGTGCTCCGCTCAGTTTCCATCAATAGAGATGGCAAAAGTCAGGGTTTTTTGGGACTACTGGCCCATGCCCGTCTTGGCTAATTAAATCGGCCAGGGAGGGGTTGGTTGACTGGTTTGGGTTGATCATCAATGCATCATTGGAGCAGGGGTTTTTTCCATCTCTCCTGAAACAAGCTGTGGTTCTTCCACTCCTTAAAAAGGTTTCCCTTGACTCCACGGTGCTGAACAATTTCAGACTGATCTCCAACCTTCCTTTTTTGGGTAAGGTGCTGGAGCGGGTGGTTGCCTCCCAGCTCCAGGGCTTTTTAGATGACATCAACTACCTAGATCAGTCACAGTCTGGTTTCAGGCCTGGTCAGCCTTGGTCGCCTTGGTGGATGACCTCCGTAGAGAGCTGGACAGGGGGAGTGTGACTCTGTTGGTTCTCTTGGACATCTCAGCGGCTTTCGATACCATCGATCATGGTATCCTTCTGGGACGACTCTCTGGGATGGGTCTCGGGGGCACGGTTCTGTCGTGGCTCCGGTCCTTTCTGGAGGGTCGATCCCAGATGGTGAAGCTGGGAGACGCCTGCTCGGACCCCTGGCCTTTGACCTGTGGGGTCCCGCAAGGCTCTATTCTGTCTTCCATGCTTTTTAAAATCTACATGAAACAGCTGGGAGAGGTCATCTGGAGTTTTGGAGTTGGGTGCCATCTCTATGCAGATGACACACAACTCTACTACTCCTTTCCACCTAATTCCAAGGAGGCCTCTCGGGTGCTGGACGAGTGCCTGGCCGCTGTGTCTATCTGGATGAGGAGGAACAAGCTGAAGATCAATTCCGACAAGACAGAGGTCCTTCTGGTCGATCGTAAACCTGACCGGGGTATAGGGTGGCAACCTGTGCTGGACGGGGTTACACTCCCCCTGAAGTCACAGGTCCGCAGTTTGGGAGTCCTCTTGGATTCAACGCTCATGCTTGAGGCTCAGGCGTCGGCGGTGTCTGGGAGGGCTTTCGCACAACTGAGACTCGTGCGCCAACTGCGACCGTACCTCGCGAAGGCGGATCTGGCTGGAGTGGTCCATGCCTTGGTCACCTCCAGATTGGATTACTGCAATGCGCTCTACGTGGGGCTGCCCTTGAAGACGGCTCGGAAGCTCCAACTGGTCCAACGATCAGCAGCCAGGATGCTAACTGGGGCCCTTACAGAGAGAGGTCAACCCTCCTGTTCAAGGAGCTCCACTGGCTGCCGTTTATTTTCCGAGCCCAATTTAAGGTGCAGGTGCTTACCTACAAAGCCCTGAACGGTTTGGGACCAGCCTACCTGCGTGACCGCATTTCCATCTACGAACCCACGCGTTCACTTCTGTCGTCTGGAGAGGCCCTGCTCGTGATCCCACCGGCGTCGCAAGCGCGCTTGGTGGGGACGCGGGACAGGGCCTTTTCCGTGGTGGCCCCCCAACTCTGGAACACCCTCCCCAAAGACCTTAGACAGGCCCCTACATTGGCTGTCTTCAGAAAGAACTTGAAGACCTGGCTTTTCCGATGCGCCTTCCCAGATTAGGAAATCTCCACTACCAAGTCCCATAAGCACTTTATCAGAACCAATGATTGCTGCACATCGCACATTGCACTTGCCCTAGAAGCCCTTTATACACCTCCTGTCACATCAGCACTTTTAATCTTTGTACCCACCTTCTGGCCCGGCCCAGTTTTATTGTGTTTTAGTGTATTGTGCCTGTTGTTTATTTTGCTTTATTCTGTTTTTAATTGTTTGATTTGCTTAGATTGTATTGTTGTGTTGTGTGTTGAGGCCTCGGCCTGTGTAAGCCGCATCAAATCCTTCGGGAGATGCTAGCGGGGTACAAATAAAGTTTAATAATAATAATAATAATAATAATAATAATAATAATAATGATAGCAGAGAGGGGAATTATGGGAATTGTGCACACACATAAAAATCCACAGGCTAGTATATTCAGAATCTTGCCACTCTATAAACGTAATCTACATCTGTCCGAACGCATCTCCTTCTACGTCCCGCCTCGGAGTTTAAGATCTTCTGGGGAGGCCCTGCTCTCAGCCCCACCTCTATCACAAGTGAGATTGGTGGGGACGAGGAGCAGGGCCTTCTCGGTGGTGGCCCCTCACCTGTGGAATTCACTTCCCGGGGAAATTAGGTCATCGACATCCCTCCTCTCTTTTAGAAGGAAACTAAAAACATGGATATGGGATCAGGCCTTTGGGTAATCTGGCAGATAGACAAAGGACAATGACGACTAGAATTGATAGGATTTGACAATGTGGAATGAATTTACAGACTCTGAGCTGGTGAACGTTGAGCATTAGACTGGTTTTATGGATTGTGATGTTTAAATTGTTTTATAATTGCTGTTGATATATCTTATTGTTTGTGTTGGCATCGAATTGTGCCTTTTGTAAGCTGCCCTCGGGGGTTGAGAAGGGTGGGGTAGAAATGCGCAAAATAAATAAATAAATAAATAAATGTACATGGTATCTGATCAATAAGGCCAATTGACAGCCAGCATAGATAAGGTGAATGGGCAAAGTAATTCCAACATGGGCCAGATACAAGTGGAGTAGGTCCACTGCTACATAGAATCACAGAATCATAGAGTTGGAAGAGACCTCATGGGCCATCCAATCCAACCCTCTGCCAAGAAGCAGGAATATCGCATTCAAAGCACCCCCAACTGATGGCCATCCAGCCTCTGTTTAAAAGCTTCCAAGGAAGGAACCTCCACTACACTCTGGGGCAGAGAGTTTCACTGCTGAACAGATCTCACAGTAAGGAGGTTCTTCCTAATGTTCAGGTGGAATCTCCTCTGTTATAGTTTGAAGCCATTGTTCCGTGTCCTAGTCTCCAGGGCAGCAGAAAACAAGCTTGCTCCATCCTCCTTATGACCATATTTATACATGGCTATCATGTCTCCTCTCAGCCTTCTGTTCTTCAGGCTAAACATGCCCAGGTCTTTAAACCACTCATCATAGGGCTTGTTCTCCAGACCCTTGATTGTTTTAGTCGCCCTCCTCTGGACACATTCCAGCTTGTCAATATCTCTCTTGAATTGTGGTGCCCAGAATTGGACACAATATTCCAGGTGTGGTCTAGCCAAGGCAGAATAGAGAGGTAGCATGACTTCCCTGAATCTAGACACTATGCTCCTATTGATGCAGGTCAAAGTCCCATTGCCTTTTTTTTTGCCACCGGATGACATTGTTGGCTCATGTTTAACTTGTTGTCCACGAGGACCCCAAGATCTTTTTCACAGGTACTGCTCTCAAGCCAGGTGTCCCCCATTCCATAACTTTTAATTTCATTTTTTCTGCCAAAGTGGAGTATCTTGCATTTGTCACTGTTGAACTTCATTTTGTTAGTTTTGGCCCATCTCTCTAATCTGTCAAGATTGTTTTGAATCCTGCTCCTGTCCTCTGGAGTATTGGCTATCCCTCCCAATTTGGTGTCGTCTGCAAACTTGATGATCATGCCTTCTAGCCCTTCATTTAAGTCATTAATAAGGATGTTGAACAGGACCGGGCCCAGGATGGAACCCTGCTTGTGGCACTCCGCTCGTCACTTCTTTCCAAGATGAAGAGGAAGCATTGGTGAGCACCCTCTGAGTTCGTCCATTTAACCAATTACAGATCCACCTCACCGTAGTTTTGCCTAGCCCACAATGGACTAGTTTGTTTGCCAGAAGGTCATGGGGGAGGCTTCTCTCATGTCCCCACATGGGGAGCTGGAGCTGACAGAGTGAGCTCATCCGCGCTCTCCCCGGATTTGAACCTCCGACCTGTCGGTCTTTAGTCCTTCCAGCACAAGGGTTTAACCAATTGTGCCACCGGGGGCTCCTGACAGGAGGACATTTGCATGCAATATTAATATAAAAGCATTATTACTCACGTGCATAAGTTTGTACATGATTTAGAAGAGGGAGATTGTGATACCTCAACTCTGGAACTCCCTGCCCAAGGAAGCCAGAATGCCTTCCTCTCTTATGTCTTTCACACAGCAGTCTAAAACCTTTTTATTCAGGCAGGTTTTTTTTTTAAAGAAGGTTTTCAAGATCAAGTTGGGGGCCCTGTGGTTTTAGCTTTGAATATGCTTTTAATCTGTTTTTTTATGGATTTTTAATAATGATTGAAAAAAATACCACTGATTTTAATATTTGTAGATTTTAAATTCTGTTTTAATACTTGTAGATTTTAAATTGCATTGAAATGTTTTGATGTAAGCCGCTTTGAATCCCTTTTGTGGAGAGAAAAAGGGGAATATAAGCAGCAGCAGCAACAACAACAACAATACTTTGAGTTTTCATATAATATGAGAAATGGAAATAAACCATGGCAAATACACATCACTTTTTCACCCTTGCACTTTGCTACTCTGCTGCTGAGTACGCATGTCCAGTGTGGAACATCTCTCACCATGCTAAAACAGTGGATGTGGCTCTTAATGAGACATGCCGCATTATCACAGGGTGTCTGCGCCCTACAACACTGGAAAAACTACACCGTTTAGCCGGTATTGCACCCCCTGACATCCGCTGGGAAATAGCAACCAATAGTGAAAAGACCAAGGCAGTGACATCTCCAGCTCATCCCCTGTTTGGGTATCAGCCAGCACATCAACGACTTAAATCAAGAAATAGTTTTCAAAGATCTACAGAGACACTCGCTGGAACACCTCAGCAAGCGAGAGTCCAAAAGTGGTAGGCTCAAACCCAGAACCTCAATCAATGGATGATACCAAATGAGAGACTCCCTCCTGGTCACACAGAAAACTGGGCGACTTGGAAGGTGCTGAACAGACTACGCTCTGGTACCACGAGATGCTGAGCCAACCTTAAGAAATGGGGGTACAAAGTGGAATCCACGACATGCAAATGTGGAGAAGAGCAAACTACAGACTACCTGCTGCAATGCAACCTGAGCCCTGCCACATGCACAATGGAGGACCTTCTTGCGGCAACACCAGAGGCACTCCAAGTGGCCAGCTACTGGTCAAAGGACATTTAATAGAATACCAAGTCTGCAAACTTTGTGTTTTGTTTGTTTGTTTGTTAAAAAAATGCAATACAACTGTTTGGTTTGCTCCTGACATGATAAAAGAAAAATCTGCATACAATACAACTAGTT
Source organism: Anolis sagrei ordinatus (assembly GCF_025583915.1). NCBI lineage: Eukaryota > Metazoa > Chordata > Lepidosauria > Squamata > Anolidae > Anolis > Anolis sagrei. The sequence goes on along the minus strand of NW_026847549.1, from coordinate 117,873,514 downwards.
GGAAAACGGTTAGCAATGTTGATAGAAAAAAACAAATTATTTCCCTTTCATTATAGGGTTGTAAAAATCACTCTGTTTCTGTAAATCTCTAAATAATAATAATAATAATAATAATAATAATAATAATAATAATAACTTTTATTTATACCTCGCTACCATCTCCCGCAGGACTCGGTGCGGCTTACAAGAGGCCAAGCCCAAATACATCATAAAACATAATAACAACAATACAACAATAAATAACTCATAACAAAACAAAACAATACAATAATGACATGACGCAATTAAAAACCTGTGGCAGGGCCAAATGTAAGAATTAAAATTTTAAAATGCTGGGCAAAGAAACAAGGAAACAAGAGCAGGACCTCCATCTTTTGATTCTGTGAACACGCACACAAAGGCATGGTTGACATGTCTTTCTATAATGTGTTTTTGCACTTGGATTCCTTTATTTTGTCACAAAATATGAATACCTCAACAATAAAAAGTTCACCAGTATATAGTGCATACATTTCTTACTTCCATATCTTCAATAGAGGGAAGTATGACTAAGCAGCAGGCATGTAGCCGGGGGGGGGGGGGGGGGGGCTCGGGGGGCTTCAGCCCCCCCCCCCGAAATTTTTATGGTGGTTCGCGAAAAGGCCTTATTGGTGCATTATTTAAACTGTTATGTTTATTCATATCATGAACTGATCACCATACTCAATATATCCCATATGCATGGGGGTATTGGGGTAATGATACAAAAGGTTTGCTAGGCTAGACCCTCTTTCACTCAGACTCAGCCCCCCCGAAACTCAGCCCCCCGAAACCCCCCCCTGAAAAAAATTCAGCCCCCCCCCCGAAACGAAATCCTGGCTACGGGCCTGCTAAGCAGTATTAAAAAAGCAGTATTAAATATATTGTGCCTTCTACTCTACCAATTTGTTGTCCCAAGAGCAATATTTTTATGAGGAAATGATTACAAAGAATATATATCCTCGGACGTATAAAGAACAAGCTGTTTCTGTTGTAAATTCAGAAAACTCATCAATGACCTTCTTTCCTCCTTGGTTAAATATTCAATGAGCTTTATCTCTTATTCCACTATGAGGCTTTCTATTCCTCTTCTACGAGTGAGCTGAATTAAAAGAGCTTTAAGGAAATATTCCAGTGAGAAATATTGCAATAAACTTTAAGATGCCTAGAAACACTGCCAAGGATATGATCATAAAAATCGTCTTTGTTAAAACTATCATGCATCTCTGACATTTAGAAGTTACATTCTGGAGGATTAAGGATCGCAAAAATGGAGTTGGGGAAATCACTTTCTTTGTGCACTGCTTGTGATGAGCAAAACATTTCTTCAGGGATTCAAATATAAATGTTCAGTCATTGCATAGAAGCATGTGGTCTGATGCACACTGCAGAAGGTCATATGGCATAAATTACCCTTCATATTATCCTGCACCATTGTTCTAAATTAATTATACAGCATAACATTACGGAGCACAGAGTATTCATCCAAGCAAATTGGAAAACATAGGATACTTTTCAAGCAGTATGGTGCTGTATCTGCTCTTGTATTCTTCTATCTGGGAAGGATTATCAGTGGGGAAATAGTAATAATAGGGGAAGTACCCTAATAATAATAATAATAATAATAATAATAATAATAATAGGGGAAGTACTCCATCTGAATGGGAGCATTAGTTAAAATTTTGTATTTTACCAAACGTAAGGCACCAATGAATGTAAGATACATCCCATTTTAAGGTTTCAATTTTAGGAAAAAACAATTTTCTTAGAATATTTTTTAAGAATTTCCTCTGCATGCACAATAGCTTTTTTTTTTTTTTTTGAATTTGGCTTTGTAGTGCAATCTTTCCTGAGAGGTAAGGAGGGAATGTGGAGAAATCCAGAAGTATTTTATTTATAGGTGAACTGAGGAGCCACTGGAAGCAGGAAGCTGCATTTAGCCAAAATACTAGTAAGCAGCTATCTGGCTGAGGCCAAGGACAAAATGGTGGGGACTGGCAGAGCCATTTGGGCCTGGGGCTTTTCCTCCTTTTCTCTTGGTAATAATACAGGTTTTGTTTCACCAATCAGTAGTCCTTCAATTGTGGTATGTACAGAGAGTTGTATCACATTTGATGGTCTACCTGCAATGCCAGTTTGACTGCTTCATACAATCAAGTCATAGAATCATAGAATCAAAGAGTTGGAAGAGACCTCATGGGCCATCTAGTCCAACCCCCTGCCAAATTTTACTAAGAAGCAGGAATATTGCATTCAAATCACCCCTGACAGATGGCCATCCAGCCTCTGTTTAAAAGCTTCCAAAGAAGGAGCCTCCACCACACTCTGGGGCAGAGAGTTCCACTGCTGAACGGCTCTCACAGTCAGAAAGTTCTTCCTCATGTTCAGATGGAATCTCCTTTCTTGTAGTTTGAAGCCATTGTTTCACATCCTAGTCTCCAGGGAAGCAGAAAACAAGCTTGCTCCCTCCTCCCTGTGGCTTCCTCTCACATATTTATACATGGCTATCATATCTCCTCTCAGCCTTCTCTTCTTCAGGCTAAACATGCCCTAGCTCCTTAAGCCGCTCCTCATAGGGCTTGTTCTCCAGACCCTTGATCATTTTAGTCGCCCTCCTCTGGACACATTCCAGCTTGACAATATCTCTCTTGAATTGTGGTGCCCAGAATTGGACACAATATTCCAGGTGTGGTCTAACCAAAGCAGAATAGACAGGTAGCATTACTTCCCTAGATCTAGACACTATGCTCCTATTGATGCAGGCCAAAATCCCATTGGCTTTTTTTGCCGCCACATCACATTGTTGCTCATGTTTAACTTGCTGTCCACGAGGACTCCAAGATCTTTTTCACACGTACTGCTCTTGAGCCAGGCATTGTCCCCCATTCTGTATCTTTGCATTTCGTTTTTTCTGCCTATGTGGAGTATCTTGTATTTGTCCCTGTTGAACTTCATTTTGTTAGTTTTGGCCCATCTCTCTAACAAAATGAAGTCCTTAGTCACTAAGGTATTAAAAGATTTGTTTGCATACTGATATTTCACATTGATACATTTTTGAATTCTACATGATGCAAAGATTACTGCAGACGCAGACTGCAGCCAGGAAATCAGAAGACGCTCACTTCTTGGGAGGAGAGCAATGTCCAATCTCGATAAAATAGTGAAGAGTAGAGACATCACACTGGCAACAAAGATCCGCATAGTCAAAGCCATGGTATTCCCCATAGTCACCTACGGATGTGAGAGCTGGACCTTAGGGAAGGCTGAGCGAAGGAAGATAGATGCTTTTGAACTGTGGTGTTGGAGGAAAGTTCTGAGAGTGCCTTGGACCGCGAGAAGATCCAACCAGTCCATACTTCAGGAAGGATAGTAGAGGCAAAGATGAAGTACTTTGGCCACATCATGAGAAGAAAGGAAAGCTTACAGAAGACAATTATGCTGGGAAAAATGGAAGGAAAAAGGAAGAGGGGCCGACCAAGGGCAAGATGGATGGATGACATCCTTGAAGTCACTGGCTTGACTCTGAAGGAGCTGGGGGAGGAGCTCTTGTGTGGGATGGTCTACGAGGTCACGAAGAGTTGGAAGCAACTGAACGAATAAACAACAACAACATGAATGAAGTGTTTGGTGAAAGTGTCACTTTCTTCCCATGACAGCTTCTCCCACTCTAACTCTGAAAATCCCAAGGATTGAAGGCCCCTTCTTAATGGAGTGGATTTTTCTGTGTGCGTAGGGGAAATTGCAGAACCTCTCCTTGGTTTAGTGGGTTGCTATAGATGCTCCCTAAAAATAAGAACTAATCCTCAAGTTTAAAAACATTCCACTATATTCCAAAGTCAGAATCATCCAGGACATACTATTTCCAATTTCTATATATTGTTGTGAAAGCTGGATTCCACTATATTCCAAAGTCAGAATCATCCAGGACATACTATTTCCAATTTCTATATATTGTTGTGAAAGCTGGACAATAAAGAATGCTGATAGGAAGCATATCAGTTCATTTGAAATGTGATACTGGAGGAGAGTTGCACAGATACCATGGACTGCTAAAAAGACAAATAAATAGGTCTTAGAGAAATTCAAGCCTGAAGTCTTACTAGAAGCAAAGATTATTAAATTGAGACTGTCATATTGTAGACATATCATGATGATGATAATAATTGGAAAAGACAACAGTCCTTGGTAAAGTAATGCACAGAACAAACTAAAATATGGTAAGATAAAATTAACGTAACTTCACAGCATGGCACACTTTGAAGAAACTAAGGCTATATAGGTAAAGGTAAAGGTTGTCCCCTGACATTAAGTCCAGTCATGTCTGACTCTGGGGTGTGGTGTTCATCTCCATTTCTATGCCGACTGGGCAGGGGGGGGGGGTCAAAGAATCCCACCACTGCCACCAATTATAATAACTCTAGAGAGGCTTATCAAGGCAGAGTGGACAAACAAATCCCACCACTGCCACACCACCTTGGCTCTTATAGCGTTTGGGGAATGTCTCTTTTAAAACTTTCGCTGCCACCATAAACTAAAGAATCACGAACCCTCTAGCTATTTGAGAATGTTAAAAAGGCTGTTTAAATTATTAAGAGGCTTTTTTACTCCACCAATTCCTGGGTATTATCAAGGGCTTTCTTTGAGGAGGAAACAGGAGAGGTTGATTTAACAAGGGAAAGGACTCAAAACCAAAAATGGTACTTGACTCAGGCTTAGATTTTAAAAACAACAAGAAAGAGTTTATTGAAATACAAGGTACAGAATGAAAGTTAATGCAGGTTCAGAGGCTTGGCTGTTACAATAAAAGAGTTCTTGGTTCTTATAAGCGTAATGGTTACTTGAGAGAATGGTTCTTTTCCTTTGTTACAATTTCAAACACAAAACCCAGCTATTTTTCTGTTCTAAAATAGCTGTAACTCAGTCTGCCACAGCCTACTCTGCTGTGCAAACTACAGGCAAGCTGCCTATTCTTAACAGAGACTCCTAAACTCCCACTACTGCTCTAACTTCACTCAGAACTGACCTAGACTCTTCTGAACTCAAAACTGAACTGTCTAAACTAAGCTTCTCTCTTTTTCCCTCCATCTGTCTAACTCCGCCCCCCTTTTCCAAACCAATCCTGGCTGTTGCTGGGCTGGCTCAGGCCTAGGCCACTCCCCCTCACTGAACTGGAGTTTTCCCTAAACTAAGATGGCTCCTGCAGCTCTCTGCCAGGCCTACTAAGCTGAAACTACCTAGCCTGTCTCTTCCTGGGCCCTGCCACCCTCTGGAGGGTGGTGCTCATCTCCATTTCTAAGCCGAAGAGCCAGTGTTGTCCATAGACACCTCCAAGGTCATGTGGCCAGCATGACCGCATGGAGCACCGTTACCTTCCCGCCGGAGTAGACCTATTGATCTACTCACATTTGCATGTTTTCGAACTGCTAGGTTGGCAGAAGCTAGGCCTGAAAGCGGAAGCTCACGCCGCTCCCTGGAATCGAACCTGCGACCTTTTGGTCAACAAGCTCAGCAGCTCAGTGCTTTAACCCACTGCGCCACCGGGGGGGGGCCCTATATACATATATATATATATATATATATATATATAGTTGCTAAAATCCTATTTGCTGTTTCTTGATCATGAGACATTATATGTGAAAGCACATAAAACAGGTTGCAGGAACATTTACTGCTCAATGGATACGTCTCCAAATCTTTTACTGAGTTTACTTAAACTTGTTCTCTTTGGTGAGGAGATCTTGTTGGCAAGCCAAATAGTATTACTGTAAATCACAAAAAACAAAATAACATCACATTATTGTAACTTGGCCTGTTGTTCTATCTGTCATTATAGACATACATATTCTTCCCAGTATAAAGATCCTAGGGTAGATAGCATCTAAACCCATCTAACAATTTAAAACATTCAAAAAGTTTAAAACAATTTGAGATTACTTAAAACAAGTTAACTTATTTTTATTGTAGCAGGTTAGGTACTATCACCCAGACTCAAAAACTTTAATGAAGAGCCAAGTGTAATGGCATGCCCGAGCCTTTGGAAAAAACTATAGTGTCTGGCTTTACTTGGGGGGCTATCTGTATACCTTCTGTTAAGATTAAGTCCCTTAACACACAGAGGCATTTTAGGCAAGATGAGTTAATACACAGAGGCACTTTAGGCAAGATAACTAAAATGAGTTTACTGAAAACAAAATGCCCAGCGTGGAACACATCTCACCGTGCTAAAACAGTAGATGTGGCTCTTAATGAGACATGCTGCATTATCACGGGGTGTCTGCGCCCTACACCACTGGAGAAATTACACTGTTTAGCCGGTATTGCACCACCTGACATCTGTGGGGAAGTAGCAACCAATAGTGAAAGGACCAAGGCAGTGACATCTCCGACCCATCCCATGTTTGGGTATCAGCCAGCATGCCAATGATTTCAATCAAGAAATAGTTTTCTAAGATCCACAGAGACACTCCCTGGAACACCTCAGCAAGCGAGAGTCCAGAAGTGACAGACTCAAACCCAGAACCTCAATCAATGTCTGGTACCAAATGAGAGACTCCCCCTGGGCACACAGAAAACTGGGCGACTTGGAAGGCGCTGAACAGGCTGCGCTCTGGCACCACGAGATGCAGAGCCAACCTTAAGAAATGGGGCTACAAAGTGGAATCCATGACATGCAAGTGTGGAGAAGAGCAAACCACAGACCACCTACTACAATGCAACCTGAGCCCTGCCACATGCACAATGGAGGACCTTCTTAGAGCAACACCAGAGGCACTCCAAGTGGCCAGATACTGGTTAAAGGACATTTAATAGAATATCAAGTCTGCAAAATTTGTGTTTTGTTTGATTGTTGTTTTTTAATGCAATATAACTGTTTGGTTTGCTCTTGACACGACAAATAAATAGCTGGTAGACCATCTGCTTTGTGGCAAAGTAAGGACTGCTCTGAAACAGCACTGCTATTCACTGCACCCTAAATAGGACCACATATTTTATTTATTTATTTATTATTCAAACTTATATGCCGCCACTCCCCTGGGGCTTGGAGTGGCTTACAAGAACAGGCTAAAATCGAACAACAATTTAAAAACAATTTAAAAACAATAATATCAAATATCAAGGGCCTGTCGCAACATATATGTCTTACATGCCCTGCGGAAAGCTGATGAGTCCCACAAGGCATGGACTTCAGGTGGCAGAGTATTCCAGAGTGATGGTGCCACTGCTGTAAAGGCTCTGCGTCTGGTTGCTGTTAGACGCAAGGTCTTGACACTGGGAATTTCCAACAAATCTTGGTCTTCTGAATGGAGGGATCTCTGGAGTTGGTAGGGGGTGAGGCGGTCCCTCAGGTACATCGGCCCCAGACCATGCAAGGCCTTAAAGGTGAGTACCATCACTTTGAAAGTGATCCGGTGCTCAATTGGTAACCAATGCAGCTGTAGTAAGATTGGTGTTATGTGGCATCTCATCAGAATTCCCGCAAGAAGCCGAGTGACTGTACTGACGACTTGGCTTGGGTAATGTGATGATGATGTTTTTACTGTACTTATATTTTAATCTGTAATGATGATGCACTGTGTTGTTTTTTTATATTATTGTATTTGAACACATGTTGTGAACCGGTCTGAGTCCCTCGTTCGAGGTGAGAAGACCGGTATATAAAACTAAATAAATAAATAAGAAGTCGAGCAGCTGCATTTTGTACCAACTTGAGCTTCCGGATCACCGACAGAGGAAGGCCAATGTAGAGGGCGTTACAGTAGTCCAGTCTTGAGATGACTGTGGCCTGGATCACCGTAGCTAGGTCGTCCCTGGACAGGTAGGGGGCCAGCCGTCTAGCCTGCCGCAGATGAAAGAAGGCGGTTCTGCTCACGGCGGAGACCTGGGCCTCCATCGTCAGCAGAGGGTCCAAAAGGACTCCCAGACTCTTTACCAATGATGACGGGCATAACGCCTCGCCATCCAGGGTGCCAGCTCATCCCCTGTTTGGATATCAGCCAGCATGTCAATGACTTAAATCAAGAAATAGTTTTCTAAGATCTACAGAGACACTCGCTGGAACACCTCAGCAAGCGAGAGTCCAAAAGTGGCAGGCTCAAACACAGAACCTCAACCAATGGCTGATACCAAATGAGAGACTCCCCCCTGGGCACACAGAAGACTGGGCGACTTGGAAGGCGCTGAACAGACTGCGCTCTGGCACCACGAGATGCAGAGCCAACCAAGAAATGGGGCCACAAAGTGGAATCCACGACATGCGAGTGTGGAGAAGAGCAAACCACTGACCACCTGCTGCAATGCAACCTGAGCCCTGCCACATGCACAATGGAGGACTTCTTGCAGCAACACCAGAAGCACTCCAAGAGGCCAGATACTGGTCAAAGGACATTTAATCAACTACCAAACTCACACATTTTGTATTTTCTCTGTTTGTTTGCTTTGTTCTGTTAGAAATGTAATATAATTGACTGGCTGCCCTGACACGAGAAATAAATAAATCCAGGGTATGACGGCTGGGAGGGGGGGGGGGTGTCTCAACAGAAGTTTATAGCTGTGAAAATGCCTTGGCAAACAAAAATGCATTTCTTACACTGGCTAAAAATCATTGCTTATCAAGACATAGAGCTCTGCACACTTTATATGTAGTACAATGTATGACTATCAGAGTACTAACAAATACACTTATGTACGCAGATGATGTCCAACTCTATCACTCCTTTCCACCTGCTACTAAGGAGGTTGTTCAAGTCCTGAACCGGTGCTTGGCCGCTGTAACGGACTGGATGAGGGACAACAGATTGAAACTAAATCCAGACAAGACAGAGGTACTCCTGGTCAGTCGTAAGGCCGAACAGGGTATGGGGTTACAGCCTGTGCTGGACGGGGTCACATTCCCCCTAAAGGCGCAGGTTCGCAGTCTGGGAGTTCTCCTAGACTCATCGCTGAGCCTGGAGCCCCAGGTCTCGGCGGTGGTCAGGGGAGCTTTTGCACAACTAAAACTTGTGCGCCAACTGCACCTGTACCTTGGGAAGTCTGACTTGGCCATGGTGGTCCATGCTTTGTTTACATCCCGTTTAGATTACTGCAACGCTCTTTACGTGGGGTTGCCTCTGAAGACTGCCCGGAAGCTGCAGCTAGTCCAACGCTCGGCAGCCAGACTACTAACGGGTGCTGGGTAACGGGTGCTGGGTACAGCTCCACTGGCTGCCAATTAGCTTCCAAGCACAATTCAAAGTGCTGGTGTTAACCTATAAAAGCTCCACTGGCTGCCAATTAGCTTCCGAGCACAATTCAAAGTGCTGGTGTTAACCTATAAAGCCCTAAACGACTCCGGCCCTGTTTACCTCTCCGAATGTATTCTCCCCTATGAACCATCAAGATTATTAAGATCATCTGGAGAGGCCCTGCTCTCGGTCCCACCGGCCTCACAAGCGCCTGGTGGGGACGAGGGACAGGGTCTTCTTGGTGGTGGCCTCACAACTCTGGAACTCTCTCCCACCGGAGATCAGAACCGCCCCTTCTATCCTGACATTTAGGAAACAGGTGAAGACGTGGTTATGGAGACAGGCTTTCGATGAGTGAGACAACACCCTAAGATATGGATGGAAGATGATGTATAATTGATTTTAGTATGACGACTGACCACTGTAGTTTTGAATATATTTGTTGTTTTAATGTGTTATTGTAATATGAACTATGATGTTTTACCGATTGTATGTGTTTTTATGGTTGGAAACCGGTCTGAGTCCCTCAAAAGAGGTGAGAAGGTCGGTATATAAAACTTTGAAATATAAGTAATAAATGGAATGGAGTTAAATCATTACAGACAAGAGAAATAGAAGAAATAATTAGGAACATGAATAAAATAAAAATAGAAAAATATAATGAATTAGAAAAAAAGATGATATTAAGATGGTATAGAACTCCTGAACAATTGGCTTATATGTTAAAAGGAAAGAATTCGAAGTGTTGGCATTGTAATAAAGAAAAAGGTACTTATTCACATATGTGGTGGGAGTGTTCTGAAATAAAAAAATTCTGGCAAATGATACAAGGAAAAATTCAGGAGATATTCCAGATAAGAATTCAAATTAATAATGATTTGCTACTTTGGGGAGTGTTGGATCATCCGAGTATAATAATTAATTGCCAGGAGTTATTTAAGGTAACAATAAGAGCAGCCCATGCAGTGATTGCCAGAGGATGGAAAGACAAATCGAAATGGACGTTAACTAATTGGAATGACTAAAATGATCAAGGGTCTGGAGAACAAGCCCTATGAGGAGCGGCTTAAGGAACTGGGCATGTTTAGCCTGAAGAAGAGAAGGCTGAGAGGAGATATGATAGCCATGTATAAATATGTGAGAGGAAGCCACAGGGAGGAGGGAGCAAGCTTGTTTTCTGCTTCTGGAGACTAGGACGCGGAACAATGGCTTCAAACTACAAGAGAGGAGATTCCATCTGAACATTAGGAAGAACTTCCTGACTGTGAGAGCCGTTCAGCAGTGGAACTCTCTGCCCCAGAGTGTGGTGGAGTCTCCTTCTTTGGAAGCTTTTAAACAGAGGCTGGATGGCCATCTGTCAGGGGTGATTTGAATGCAATATTCCTGCTTCTTGGCAGGGGGTTGGACTGGATGGCCCATGAGGTCTCTTCCAACTCTTTGATTCTATGATTCTATGATTATATGTACGATCAAGTGCTGTTAGACATTACAGGAATTATGACCAAGCAAACACCAAGAATGGACAAAGAAAAGATCATTACAAATAGATGGAAGGTCTACTTCAACTGGGTGAAAAATGGAGGAGCCAACAATCACATCAAAGAAAAAACACAAAGACTCTACCAGTGGCTGGATCTGCAAGATTAGCTAGAAATATACTGTGGCTGAAGAGGGAGGGAGGGGGAAGGAGGGAAGGTGGAGATAAGGTAATATACACCAGTGTAAATTAGTATAATATCTTTAATATATGTTGAATTATTCAGGTTTTATATGTGTAACACTTGGAATTTGGCTTACTGATCTGTGTGTATAATATAATAAAAATATCTTTAAAAAATACAAAACTTTGAAATAAATTAATAATAATAATAATAATAATAATAATAATAATAATAATAATAATAATACATGTATTAAATCAGTCTGAAAGATGATGGTCAAATTATCATTCAGAGTTATATTTGATACCAGCATGAAAAAAAAATATTTTTACTGAAAAAGCAACTGTCTTGACATTTCCCCACCACTTCTTTCCTCCATCCCCTCAAAATCTTGGTTTAATCTTAACTGTCTACTACTTTAACAGCATCGAACTGCTCTTTCTACAACACAAATCACATCATAATATTCATTCTCTGGCTCTGTAACAATCACCTTGGGCACTGTGGAGCAGAGACTGACAAGCTCAGAATATCAGCACACTCGGCAGAGCAGAATGGGAGGAAAGGGGAGCCCAAGAGTCAAATATGCTACCAACAACCCCCACCCTATCGTGCTTGCCCCCGCCCTGGATACACACTTGTTATTCTCAGCTTTGAATATCATCGCGAGAGCAGATATCACACACAAAGGAGCAGAAAAATATCCTAGGTCAAGAACTGAGACACATAACAACAGCTACAATGAAAACATCCTTTCACCTCGTTCCTTAAATATTTCATACGTACAACAGATAAAACTCAATTTTTTTGGAAAAAATGTTAGCAGCCGTAATGAAAACTAAATTGCCTACCATTTTCTTTGCACTCTTCAGGGGGTTTAGCCTTTTTCGCAAGTCGTGGATCCAGCCATGATGTTGTCTTTGTGTTATGGCTGAAAAGGAAAGAGATTACCCTGATCAGACACATACCGAATGGAATCAAATTATTCCTTCCGATGCCGTAGAAGAGGGAGGCGAGAGTTTAGTGTGACAAAATCGCAATTCATATACTTAATTTGCTTACAGATTCCAAGTAGACCTGAAGGAGGTGTAAGAGTAATTGAGTAAGGCAGCCTCGAAATTTGGCAGCCTCTGTTCCTTGTCCTCAAAGCTGCTATTTTTATTAAAATCAACTTGAATGTTGCCAAGTTAACCTCATTGAAAATGCAGAGCTCATCCAGGGCAAAAGGAATTTACAGCGTTCCCAACTGAAAGAGGGTGCAGCCTCCAGCGTTCTATACCCTTTTCTTGGAGCTTAGGTATAGAATGTATTTTAATCCTAACACACTCACACATACACACACATTTCCGAAAAACCAGCCTGGCAGAAAGAAATGCAAATTTCAGCATGCCTTTGCATAGTCAGTTTTCTAACAGGATGATTAATGACACTTTGATTAACCGAATGTTATCGCTTCCATATCTAATCAGCTCCCATGATAAAAGTATATTTTACAGAAGCAGGACCCAATCTACCGAGGCAAGGATAGCCCTTCTCACCCATGAATCAGCAATAGGACACCAGAATAATCACACCTCAGATAAATTCAATTAATTTCTCATCTTTCTCCTGGCATTGGAGTCAAAGCAGCTTATGTATATACTTTAAAGCCTGCAAACTTTTGGTGACCCCAGGAATTTCATAGGGTTTTCTTAGACAAGGAATACTCAAGAAATTGTTTTATCCATTTTTCTTTTGAAATATTTATTTTATTTATTTCATATACTTGGGAAGTCAAACTTGGCCACGGTGGTCCATGCTCTTGTTACATCTAGGATAGACTACTGCAACGCACTCTACGTGGGGTTGCCTTTGAAGACTGCTCGGAATCATAGAATCATAGAATCAAAGAGTTGGAAGAGACCTCATGGGCCATCCAGTACAACCCCCTGCCAAGAAGCAGGAATATTGCATTCAAATCACCCCTGACAGATGGCCATCCAGCCTCTGTTTAAAAGCTTCCAAAGAAGGAGCCTCCACCACACTCCGGGGCAGAGAGTTCCACTGCTGAACGGCTCTCACAGTCAGGAAGTTCTTCCTCATGTTCAGATGGAATCTTCTCTCTTGTAGTTTGAAGCCATTGTTCCGCGTCCTAGTCTCCAGGGAAGCAGAAAACAAGCTTGCTCCCTCCTCCCTGTGGCTTCCTCTCACATATTTATACATGGCTATCATATCTCCGGTGGCGCAGTGGGTTAAAGCACTGAGCTGCTGAGCTTGTTGATCGAAAGGTCGCAGGTTCGATTCCGGGGAGCGGCGTGAGCTTCCGCTGTCAGCCCTAGCTTCTGCCAACCTAGCAGTTTGAAAACATGCAAATGTGAGTAGATCAATAGGTACCGCTCCGGCGGGAAGGTAACGGCCCTCCATGCAGTCATGCCGGCCACATGACCTTGGAGGTGTCTACGGACAACGCTGGCTCTTCGGCTTAGAAATGGAGATGAGCACCACACCCCAGAGTCAGACATGACTGGACTTAATGTCAGGGGACTACCTTTACCTTTACTATCATGTCTCCTCTCAGCCTTCTCTTCTTCAGGCTAAACATGCCCAGCTCCTTAAGCCGCTCCTCATAGGGCTTGTTCTCCAGACCCTTGATCATTTTAGGCGCCCTCCTCTGGACACATTCCATAGTCACCTACAGATGTGAGAGCTGGACCATAGGGAAGGCTGAGTGAAGGAAGATAGATGCTTTGAACTGTGGTGCTGGAGGAAAGTTCTGAGAGTGCCTTGGACTGCGAGAAGATCCAACCAGTCCATACTTCAGGAAATAAAGCCCCACTGCTCATTGGAGGGAAGGATAGTAGAGGCCAAGATGAAGTACTTTGGCCACATCATGAGAAGAAAGGAAAGCTTAGAGAAGACAATGATGCTGGAGAAAATGGAAGGAAAAAGGAAGAGGGGCCGACCAAGAGCAAGATGGATGGATGGTATCCTTGAAGCAACTGGCTTGACTCTGAAGGAGCTGGGGGAGGTGATGGCCGAAAGGGCGCTCTGGTGTGGGCTGGTACATAAGGTCACAAAGAGTCGGAAGCGACTGAATGAATGAACAACAACAAAATGTAAAGGATGCATAACTTCTAGCATGCACACACACCTCCTTCCTCATTTTTCACACAAATACTGACAATCCTTTGTAATGTATGCATTATTTATTAAACATATCCTTGGAGGCTGCTTGCTTTGTACTGTTTACATATTGCTGAATTATTAAACTTTTTTATTTATGTAACATTTGCTGACTAATTCTTAAAAATACATTCAAGACAACTGTATAAAGGGCGGGGCTGACAGTAAATGATCAAGAAGCTCTATAAAAATGCAAATCCATGGCTACTATTGACTTATTTTCATGCCATGGGTGCTGGGACAGTATCGGTGGGGAGGGAGAAAAATGTCTTGTGTTTTAACCCTTTCTGTTTATTTTGGGAAAGGAATTTCCTCGTGCTATATTAAAAAAATGCAATGGACAAGTGTGTGAAGGAATAAACATCCTTTGATTAGTACAGCAGTCTGGATTCATGCTCACTTTTGTTTAGACTCAGAAGCACTGAAAGCCCATAGGACGAGTTAGTCATGACTAACAACTCCCACTGGTATCATTGCTTCTGTTCAAAACATATTTCCCACCTTTATTTTGGATTCAACCACCTTTGTATAACAAACTAGCTGTCCCCTGCCACGTGTTGCTGTGGCCCACTCTGGTGGTCATGGGGGTTCTGTGTGGGAGGTTTAGCACAATTCTATCTTTGGTGGGGTTCAGAATGCTCTGTGATTGTAGGTAAACTATAAATCCCAGCAACTACAACTCCCAAATATCAAGATTCTATTTTTCCCAAACTCCACCAGTCTTCACATTTGGGCATATTGAGTATTCGTGTAAAGTTTGGTCCAGATCCATCATTTACTGTGGCCGGGAGAGCTTTTGCACAATTAAAACTTGTGCACCAGCTGCGCCCGTACCTTGGGAAGTCTGATCTGGTCACAGTGGTCACATCCCGAATAGACTACTGCAACAAACTCTACATGGGGTTGCCCTTGAAGATGGTTCGGAAACTTCAACTGGTCCAGCGAGTGGCAGCCAGGCTGCTCACTGGAGCGACATACAGAGCGCATACCACCCCCCTGCTGTGTCAGCTCCACTGGCTGCCGGTTCAGTTCCGAGCCCAATTCAAGGTGCTGGTTTTGACCTACAAAACCCTGTACGGTTCCGGTCCAGAGTATCTGTCTGAACGTATCTCCCTCTACGTCCCACCATGGAATCTAAGATCATCTGAGGGGGCCCTGCTCTCGACCCCACCGCTTTCCCAAGTGAGGCTGGTGGGGACGAGGACCAGGGCCTTCTCAGTGGTGGCCCCTCACCTGTGGAACTCACTCCCGGCGGATATCAGGACATCGACATCACTCCTGTCCTTCAGGAGGAAAGTAAAGATGTGGTTGTGGGACCAGGCCTTCGGGCAATCTGCCAACTAAGTAAGGACAACCAGACAAATAGGACCGGCAGGACTGATAAATGTGGAAGGAAACCCTGAACTATGAGGTAGCGAATATTGACCGGCAATAAGGAGCAATTGGTTTGTATCGGTTTGTATGAAATTTTTATGGGTTTTATTGGTTATAGATATGATGTATTGTTGTTGTTTGCTATTTTGTGCTATTGTATTTTATTATTGTTGTATGTTACGGGCATCGAATTGTGCCTTGGATATGTAAGCCGCCCTGAGTCCCCTTCGGGGTGAGAAGGGCGGGGTAAAAGTAAACCAAATAATAATAATAATAATTGTTTGAGTCCACAGTGATCTCTGAATGTAGGTGAACTACAACTCCGAAACCAAAGGACACTGCCCACCAAACCCTTCCAGTATTTTCTGTTGGTCATGGGAGAACTGTGTACCAAGTTTGGTTCAATTCCATCGTTGTTGGGGTTCAGAATGCTCTTTGATTGCAGGTAAACTATAAATCCCAGCAACGACAATTCCCAAATGACAAAATCATTTTTTTGAGTGGACAACATAAATTGGACTGTTAGGTGTCTTGTGTCCAAATTTGGTGTCAATTCCCCCAGTGGTTTTTGAGTTCTGATGGTAGCACAAACTAACATTACATTTTTATTTATATAGATTATGGCATTTAATCTCTTCATCATATCAGATATTGAAAGGTCCTGAAATCACGGAGGAATCATAAGTCTTTGTCTATACTGCCTTCCTATTGTTGGAAGCAGAACAACCACTACGAATTCTTCTTCTTGGGAGGAGAAAACCACATTTGACCACATTTGTTCAAGTTCTGTGATGGTGCTTTCTCAACATAACTTCTGCTTGACAACAGCAAATATGTAAGTACTGGTAACTTTCTAACACCACCTGTTGATGCAGGTGTGTGTGTAAGTGTCATAAAATATATACAAACTTAGTATCTTTTATCCAAAATGTTTGAGGCCAGAAGTTTTTGGAAGTTTGGATTTATTTCTGATTTTGTAATACTTCAATATGCACACACACACACACACACACACACACACACACACACACACACACATATATATATATGCTCTGTGCATAATGAGTACCTTAAAAACAAAAGAACCAATGATCGAAATCACACCAAATTTGGCAACAAAACGTCTCACTACACAAGGAGTGACCATCACTCAAAACATTATGATTTTGTCATTTGGGAGTTGAAGTTGCTGGGATTTATAGTTCACCTACAATCAAAGACCATGCTGAACTCCACCAACGATGGAATTGAACCACACTTGGCACACAGAACTCCCATGACCAGCAGAAAATACTGAAAGGGTTTGGTGGGCATTGACCTTGAATTTTGGAGTTGTAGTTCTCCTACATCTAGAGAGCACTGTGGACTCAAACAATGATGGATCTGGACCAAACTTGGCACGAATACTCAATATGCCCAAATATAAACACAGATGGAGTTTGGGGAAAATAGACCTTGACATTTGGGATATGTAGTTACTGGGATGTATAGTTCACCTACAATCAAAGAGCATTCTGAACCCCACTAACTACAGAATTGGGACAAACCTACCACACAGACCTCCCATGAACAACAGAAAATACTTAAGGCCATCCAGTCCAACTCCTTTACCAGGGCAAGAAAACATAATCAAAGCCCTCCCCTGTCTTGTCGGGATTGATCTTTAGCTTGTTCTTCCTCATCCAGACAACCACAGCAGTCAGACACTCGTCCTGCACCCGAGGGGCTTCCTTGGAGTTAGGTGGAAAAGAGTAGTAGAGTTGCGTGTCACCTGTGTAGAGATGGCAACCAACTCCAAAACTCCGGATGACCTCACCCAGCGGTTTCATGTAGATGTTAAAAAGCATGGGAGACAGAATAGAACCTTGCGGGACCCCACAGGTCAAAGGCCAGGGGTCCAAGCAGGTGTCTCCCAGCTTCACCAACTGGGAACGACCCTCCAGGAAGGAACGGAGCCACGATAGAACCGTGTCCCCAAGGCCCATCCCGGAGAGTCGTTTGCTCTTTGGGGTTTTAGGAGCCTACAGGCCTCTTCATGCAGCTGGGTTTATGCACAAGATTTTAATGCATCATCAAATCTAATGCACACCTAAATTTTGGCAATGTAATTTAGCTAAAAAGGTAACAGGGGAAACTCACCCCACTTCCCAGATTCGAACCGCCAATCTTAGAATCACAGAATCATAGAATCAAAGAGTTGGAAGAGACCTCATGGGCCATCCAGTCCAACCCCCTGCCAAGAAGCAACAATATTACATTCAAATCACCCCTGACAGATGGCCATCCAGCCTCTGTTTAAAAGCTTCCAAAGAAGGAGCCTCCACCACACTCCGGGGCAGAGAGTTCCACTGCTGAACGGCTCTCACAGTAAGGAAGTTCTTCCTCATGTTCAGATGGAATCTCCTCTCTTGTAGTTTGAAGCCATTGTTCCGCGTCCTAGTCTCCAGGGAAGCAGAAAACAAGCTTGCTCCCTCCTCCCTGTGGCTTCCTCTCACATATTTATACATGCTATCATATCCCCTCTCAGCCTTCTCTTCTTCAGGCTAAACATGCCCAGCTCCTTAAGCCGCTCCTCATAGGGCTTGTTCTCCAGAACCTTTATCATTTTAGTCGCTCTCCTCTGGACACATTCCAGCTTGTCAATATCTCTCTTGAATTGTGGTGCCCAGAATTGGACACAATATTCCAGGTGTGGTCTAACCAAAGCAGAATAGAGGGGTAGCATTACTTCCCTAGATCTAGACACTATGCTCCTATTGATGCAGGCCAAAATCCCATTGGCTTATTTTGCCGCCACATCACATTGTTGGCTCATGTTTAACTTGTTGTCCACGAGGACTCCAAGATCTTTTTCACACGTACTGCTCTCGAGCCAGGCATCGTCCCCCATTCTGTATCTTTGCATTTCGTTTTTCCTGCCAAAGTGGAGTATCTTGCATTTGTCACTGTTGAACTTCATTTTGTTAGTTTTGGCCCATCTCTCTAATCTGTCAAGATCGTTTTGAATCCTGCTCCTGTCCTCTGGAGTCTTGGCTATCCCTCCCAATTTGGTGTCGTCTGCAAACTTGATGATCATGCCTTCTAACCCTTCATCTAAGTCATTAATAAAGATGTTGAACAGGACCGGGCCCAGGATGGAACCCTGCGGCACTCCGCTCGCCACTTCTTTCCAGGATGAAGAGGAAGCATTGGTGAGCACCCACTGGGTTCGTCCATTTAACCAATTACAGATCCACCTCACCGTAGTTTTGCCTAGCCCACACTGGACTAGTTTCCTTGCCAGAAGGTCATGGGGGACCTTGTCGAAGGCCTTACTTGTTTCAACTTAGGTTTTATATCCGTATTACGATTCATTTTAAATTATTTAAGAAACTTCTATAGCCCTTTGATGCCATATGAGAACTTATAAAGGGCTTATAAAGATTCAGATAAATTAAATGAAATATTCACTCAGGAATCATTCTACATTCATGTTCTGGATAGCTATTCTATATTCTACAATGCCAAACAATATAAAGGGTGGACTTCCTTAATTTCTCATTGTGCAGTTTTTGTGCTTTACCAGGTGGAAGTAGAATAAGAGGAAATTTCAGGTTGAAAATGAAGAGTTTCCAGTCTTTTCTGCATGAGCAAATTCCCGACACTGCCTGATTTCTCTGCCCTTGCCTGAAAAAAAGGGAAGACATTCCACTCCACAGAAAAGTATTATATGAGCAACTATTACTTCAGTCCTCTAATCCCCTGCTTTCATTGAGCGCCCACCTGCATTCTACTTTCCAGACTGTGCTTTTTGAAATTTAACCTTTACCATTCCTGGAACTTCAATTACATCAAAGTCCTGAAATAGGAAAGCCAAGAATTATTTTCTAAATGTCACCTTCTGCTCACCCACTCATTCAAGCCATTTGTGCCACTCATGCACTCATTCAAGGCGCTCCATTCAAGGCATTCATTGAAGGGAAATTATTACTGGCAGAGAGGACTGAGTGTAAGGATACAAGAAGAGAATCCAGAAAGGGATTATTATTTCAGTGCCATTAACTTTTTATTTCCTGGCTGGCTACAGTTCGGTCAGCCAAGAATCCAGCTGACCTCATCAATAGAAAAACAGTCAGTAAAACTCAACATTATCTCTGTGAGCCTGATTACTAAATTCACTAATTAGTTTGGAAGGAATATCTCTACGGCAATCAGGAGACATACAACAGATTCAATAGTTCATCTGAAAGCAAGAGTATTTTCCCCAAGGCTGAAATCACCAAATACAAAGAAAAGGCCATATCTATGCTCCATGCGTAGCGGATTTTATGACACTGTAAGTGTCACATTGTCCTTATTCTTGAAATCCATGGAACCACAGTTTGGTAATGGAGTTAAGAATAATAGGATCTTTAGCCTCACCTTCCTGAATGCACAGTCCCAAAGTTCCCAAGGGAAAGGGAATGATTATTAAACCAGTTTGCATATGTAGTCTTGGATATGCCAATAAAACTGCTAACCATACTGGGTGATCTGCGCTGGGAGCTAGACATGTTGGTTTGGCTGGACCTCTCAGCGGACTTCAATACCGTGATCACGGTATCCTTCTGGGAAGCCTTGCGAGAATGGGCCTCGTGGGCACTGTTCTGCAGTGGCTCCAGTCCTTCCTAGAGGATCGTTCCCAGAAGGTGTTGTTGGGAGACTCTTGTTCGACCCCACAACCATTGTCTTGTGGAGTCCCACAGGGTTCAATACTGTCTCCCATGTTGTTTAATGTTGTGACTCAGCTGGAACCACAGACACAAGTCATGCCAGACTAATCTGATCGCTTTTTTCGATAGAGTTACAAGATGGATAGATGCGGGGAATGCCATGGATGTAGCGTACCTGGATTTCAGTAAGGCCTTCAACAAGGTCCCCCATGACCTTCTGGCAAACAAACTAGTCCAATGTGGGCTAGGAAAAACTACGGTGAGGTGGATCAGTAATTGCTTAAATGGACGAACCCAAAGGGTGATTCTCACCAATGCTTCCTCTTCATCCTGGAAAGAAGTGATGAGCGGAGTGCCGCAGAGTTCTGTCCTGGGCCCGGTCCTGTTCAACATCTTTATTAATGAGTTAGATGAAGGGCTAGAAGGCAGGATCATCAAGTTTGCAGACAACACCAAATTGGGAGGGATAGCCAATACTCCAGAGGACAGGAGCAGAATTCAAAACGATCTTGACAGATTAGAGAGATGGGCCAAAACTAACAAAATGAAGTTCAACAGTGACAAATGCAAGATACTCCACTTTGGCAGGAAAAACGAAATGCAAAGATACAGAATGGGGGACAATGCCTGGCTCGAGAGCAGTACGTGTGAAAAAGATCTTGGAGTCCTCGTGGACAACAAGTTAAACATGAGCCAACAATGTGATGTGGCGGCAAAAAAGCCAATGGGATTTTGGCCTGCATCAATAGGAGCATAGTGTCTGGATCTAGGGAAGTAATGCTACCCCTCTATTCGCTTTGGTTAGACCACACCTGGAATATTGTGTCCAATTCTGGGCACCACAATTGAAGAGAGATATTGACAAGCTGGAATGTGTCCAGAGGAGGGCGACTAAAATGATCAAAGGTCTGGAGAACAAGCCCTATGAGGAGCAGCTTAAAGAGCTGGGCATGTTTAGCCTTCAGAAGAGAAGGCTGAGAGGAGATATGATAGCCATGTATAAATATGTGAGAGGAAGTCATAGGGAGGAGGGAGCAAGCTTGTTTTCTGCTTCCCTGGAGACTAGGACGCAATGGAACAATGGCTTCAAACTACAAGAAAGGAGATTCCATCTGAACATGACTCAGAACTTCCTGACTGTGAGAGCCGTTCAGCAGTGGAACTCTCTGCCCCAGAGTGTGGTGGAGGCTCCTTCTTTGGAAGCTTTTAAACAGAGGCTGGATGGCCATCTGTCAGTGGTGATTTTAATGCAATATTCCTGCTTCTTGGCAGGGGGTTGGACTGGATGGCCCATGAGGTCTCTTCCAACTCTTTGATTCTATGACACAGACTGATAATGTTGTGACTCAGATGGGGTCTCAAAGTGACTCTGATGAGAATGATGGGATTCAGGTTCACAATCAGGTTCAAAATGTTCCTGTTGTAGACAATGAGGAACAGGGTGTGCAAATTCAGTTTCCCACAGCAGGGAATGATGTTTGTTGATACTGAAACTAGCCAGGTGCAGGTGCAAATTGACTCAGAAAAGGAGGACAGTTCTCAGCCTGATAGTAGGCAGGAAGGCAACCAGGCTGACACTAATGAGCAGCCTGACCTTGATGAAACGGGAATCTTAGATCGGGCTGACCGTTTGGAATTCAGAGTTTGAAGGAGTGTGAGAATAGCCAATAAGAAGGAGGTCAGAGGCCAAAGAAATGCTTTCATGTATTGCAAAGGGTATTAAGCAGTGTGTTTGAAAACAAACCTTTGTCAGAGCAACTTCTCACTCAACCAAGCAGCTTGTGCTCGTTTTCCTGTGTCCATGGTCTTGGGATATTCTCATGGGATTTTGTTTCGTTGGTGCCATTTGGAATTCTGCTTTACAGTGCTATGTTTTATTGATCTTTAGAACACTACTTGCTTTTTAAACTTTGTATCTTTTACTTTAAATAAACTACAAAGACTTCAGTCGTGTGCAGTTCTGGTGATTTCAGCAAGGTGAATCTATTCTGAGGTGCAACATTTAACATCTACATGAAGCCATTGGAGGAGATTATCCAGAGTTTCGGGGTGCAGTGTCATCTGTACACAGATGATGTCCAACTCTGTCACTCCTTCCCATCTGCTACTAAGGAGGCTATCCATGTCCTGAACTGGTGATTGGCCACTGTAACGGTCTGGATGAGGGCAAACAAATGGAAACTGAATCCAGACAAGACAGAGGTACTGCTGGTCAGTCGTAAGGCCAAACAGGGCACAGGGTTACAGCCTGTGCTGCATGGGGTTATACTCCCCCTGTAGGCACAGGTTCGCAGCTTGGGAGTGATCCTGGACTCATCGCTGAGCCTGGAACCCCAGGTCTCGTTGGTGACCGGGAAAGCATTCACACAATTAAAACTTGTGTGCCAGCTGCGCCCGTAGCTTGGGAAGTCTGACATGGCCATAGTAGTCCACGCTCTGGTTACATCCCGTATAGACTACTGCAATGCTCTCTACGTGGGGTTGCTTTTGAAGACTGTTTGGAAGCTTCAAACGGGCGGCAGCCAGGTTGCTATCAGGAGCAGCGCTCTTTGCCTGCGACAAAGAACTTGTGGGATAACAAGCCAGAAAAAGTTACAGAGGATGAACATGTCAAGCTACTCTGGGACTGCTGGATTTAGACTGACAGAGTTTTGGAGCACAACACTCCTGACCTCATGATCATGTTTAAAAAGTATTGATTGTTGATGTTGCAGTCCCAGGTGACAACAAGATTGAAGAGAAACAACTGGAAAAGCTGACACAATATGAGGATTTAAAGATCGAACTGCAAAGACTCTGGCACAAGCCAGTAAATGTGGTCCCCGTGGTGATCGGCACACTGGGTGCAGTGCCTAAAGACCTTGGCCTGCCCTTAAATACAATCAGCACTGACAAGATTACCATCTGCCAGCTGCAAAAGACCACCTTACTGGGATCTGCACGCATTATTCGCCAATACATTACATAGTCCTAGACAGTTTGGAAGTGTCCGACATGTGATCCAATTCAACAGCCAGCAGAGTGTCTGCTGTGGATTCATCTTGTAGTGTTTCAAATAATAATAATAATAATAATAATAATAATAATAATAATAATACTTAGAAACACAACAAGATCAGTACACAGCAAACTATGCTGGCTGTTGTATTGGATCCGTTGGTGAGCACTCTTTGAGTTCAGATGCTGTGTTGTAACCTTCTTGGTCTGTAACCTATATACATTTGGATATACGTTTTACTGGACTCAGTGGTATTTTCCAGTGTTTTGATGAATGCATATAGGATGTCGTAACCAACATCATTTTTAAATACTTACTCAATAAAGTAGACCTCTCCCTTCTCTGTATAAGCCATCTCCCAGTTGTCAGGCAAAGGGCCCAATTCATCATTTTCTTCAGGTTTTGGCTGCTTTGTTATATCCATATCTTCCTTTCCTTCTTCAGGCTGGCTATACACAGGGGCGGGGTAAGGCTGAGAGGACATTTCACCTGAGGCACCTGTACTCTTCTCTTCATGTTCACTTGATTCTGCACAAGAATAAACATGCGTATCAATACTGGTATGTCCCTCCTATGCACTTTACATATCAAATGTGGTGAAATACATGTAATTTAGTTGCAATGTTAGGGCATTACACATTTGGAACAATGACTGTGAACCTATGGATCAGAATGAAATAAATATTTGGTTTATTTTTTTTATATAAAACATGACAGCTTCTTGTTAAAAAAGTGACAGAGTCATCTATGCTTGTACCTTTAGGATAGTAGAAGGAGCCAAGGAAGATAAACCATTGCTGAGTTGACTAAGGACCTTATCAGATGGGCAGGGGGGAAGGGGGAAAGCGGAGGGAACTGTCCTCCTTCGTTCCCTACCATTTTTCTCTGTCTTCTGGGAAGGCCTCCCAACCCATGTTGTTCCATCCTTTCCCTGTTTCCTCTTCTGTTCTCCAATTAGGAGTCAAGTAACACCCAACTCCTCCAAAACCATCCATGGTTCTGTTTCTCCATGCTGTCAAAGCAGAACTCATGGAATCCCGCTGGGAGCTGCCCTGTGTCATGTGATGGGGATACATGGGACTCCATTTTTGCAATGGGGAGAAAAGGGGTGAAAACACAGAGAATACTTTATCTGGTAAGGTCCAAAGTCTTGGTGAAACCACAGGACAATGGAATGGTATGGAGAAACAACAAATGCCCTAAAAATTTTCAAGTTGACAAAATCACATTATTTGTCACAAAACACAGAGGTGCTGTTTTTGAACAGCATAAATAAATAGCAGAACAATGTATATGAGAAAACAATTAGAAGACAGGAAATTTTGGACATTTGAGTGGAAAATCAGACACCATTGAGAAAGGAGGACACTGTTCTTCATCTTCTTTTCTCCTTTGGGTTTTATTATTTGCAACATTTGTTTTGGGATCTTGAGAATTTAGTTTAGCCTTTTGCACTAATTTTGAGAAAACAATAAATAAACTTAATAAATAATAGACTTTATTTATACCCCGCCACCATCTCCCTAATGGGGACTCGGGGCGGCTTACATGAGGCCAAGCCCAACAACACAATACAATAAATAAAATAAAAACGCAAACAGTAACATAATAAATTATATAAGACATTAATATATATATACTAGGGCTGGGCGATTTTGTTCATTAATTTCGTAATTCGTTATTAATTCGTTATTTTTTTTGATAACGAAGCGATATTGAATCATTCAGGAGCAACTAAAAAACGAAACGAATTTTTCAATTTGTTTCGTAATTGTTTCATAATTGTTTCGTAATTGTTTTGAAACCATTTCTACAGGTAGCTACAGGTCCTTTACTGTAGTTTCTACAGTAGCTACAGGTCCTTTCTCTTGAATCTTCAGCATGCATCTGGCAACAAAGTAAGCAAAAACTAGAGAAGAGCTTCTTAAAGTATGGGTTGGGACCCCAAGTGGGGTTGTCATAATTGTGTGTTTGGGTTGACTTACTTTCTTTTCCTGAGCATGTGCACACGCATATCTCTCTGCCTTCCCTCTCCCCACACCTCTTGTGCAGCCTTCTCTGCCTTCTCTTCTCTCTCTTTCTCGCTTGAACTAACGTCTTTCTTCTCCCCTCCCTTGCATCTCTTTGCTTGCTCTTTCCCTTCAATTGTCCTTTCTATACTTGGGACCATGTAAACATTTCATGGTAAAATGGGATTGGGTATTTTAAAAGCTTAATAAGCTCTGAACTAGAAGACTGGCATAAGATTAGAGGCCAATATAGTGGACCGTAAATGGTTAGGGTTGTTGTAGGTTTTTTCGGGCTATATGGCCATGTTCTAGAGGCATTCTATCACTCCTTCCCACCTGTTACTAGTGCAGGTCCTGAACCGGTGCTTGGCTGCTGTGTCAGCCTGGTTGAGGGCAAACAGATTGAAACTGAATCCAGACAAGACAGAGGTACTCCTGGTCAGTCGAAAGGCCGAACAGGGCATAAGGTTACAGCCTGTGTTAGACGGGGATACACTCCACCTGAAAACACAGGTTCGCAGTTTGGGAGTGATCCTGGACTCATCATTGAGCCTTGAACCCCAGGTCTTGGCGGTGGCCGGGAGAGTTTTTGCACAATTAAAGCTTGTGCGCCAGCTGCACCCATTCCTTGGGAAGTCTGACTTGGCCACGGTGGCCCACGCTCTGGTTACATCCCAAATAGACTACTGCAACGCTCTCTACATGGGGTTGCCTTTGAAAACTTCTCGGAAGCTCCAATTAGTCCAGTGGCCGGCAGCCAGGTTGTTAACTGGAGCTCTGTACAGGGAGCATACCAATCCTCTGTTGCGCCAGCTTTACTGGCTGCCGATTAGTTTCCAGGCACAATTCAAAGTACTGATTTTAACCTTTAAAGTCCTGAACGGTTCTGGCCCAGATTACCTGTCCGAACATATCTCCTGCTATGAACCATCACGAAGCTTATGATCATCAGGAGAGGCCCTGCTCTTGGTCCCACCACTCTCGCAAATGCAGTTGGTGGGGACGAGAGACAGAGTCTTCTCAGCAGTGGCCCCCCGTATGTGAAACTCTCTCCCTAAGGACATCAGGTTGGCCACCTCCCTTCTGTCCTTTAGAAGACAACTGAAGACCTGGCTCTGGGGCCAGGCGTTCGATTAGAGGCCAGCGGTAATAGGAAAAGGAAATTTGGATTTTGTGACATGGATTCTCCCGGCTCGGCTTGGTTTTTACTGGCACGTTAATCTATTAATTTATTGTTAAATTTTACTGATGATGTACAATGTTTTAAAATGATTTTATTGTGAATTGTAATTTTTATGGTATGTATGCTGTTAGCATCCTCTGGTGCTCATGAGAGGCCGCGCTGAGTCCCCCTTGTGGGAGAAGGGCGGGATATAAATATTTAAAATAAAATAAATATAAAATAAATAAATGAATAAATAAAATAAATTATCTCCTGATGTATCACCTACATCTATTTAAGTCAACGACTTAAATCTAGAAATAGTTTTCTAAGATCTACAGAGACACTTGCTGGAACACCTCAGCAAGCGAGAGTCCAAAAGTGGCAGGCTCAAACCCAGAACCTCAATCAATGGCTGATACCAAATGAGAGACTCCCCCCTGGGCACACAGAAAACTGGGCAACTTGGAAGGCGCTGAACAGACTGCACTCTGGCACCACGAGATGCAGAGCCAACCTTCAGAAAAGGGGCTACAAAGTGGAATCCACAACATGCGAGTGTGGAGAGGAGCAAACCACTGACCACCTGCTGCAATGCAACCTGAGCCCTGCCACATGCACAATGGAGGACCTTCTTGCAGCAACACCAGAAGCACTCCAAGTGGCCAGATACTGGTCAAAGGACATTTAATCAACTACCAAACTCACAAATTTTGTATTTTGTCTGTTTGTTTGTTTGCTTTGTTCTGTTAGAAATGTAATATAATTGACTGGTTGCCCTGACACGACAAATAAATAATAAATAGGGCTTGTTCTCCAGACCCTTGTGAGGTTTGAGGATGCTTGCCATAGATGCATGAAACGTCAGGAGAGAATGCCTCTAGAACATGGCCATATAGCCTGCAAAAACCTACAACAACCCAGTGATTCCGGCCATGAAAGCCTTCGACAATACATAAATGGTTAATTGTGGCTAATATGCATCTTACAAATCTTGCATGTAAGTAGCAATTTCCTACTCTCAAATCTACATTATTTTAATATCTATATTGTGTTTTCTTTGTTGTTCATTGATTTTCCTCTTATCTCTGGCTGTCCCTTGCCTATTCATCTCTGAGACCTGATGACTTCTTTATTTCCTGGAGTTTAAATAAATCTTTAATTTAAACACACCAGTAAACAGTCTCATGTCTTCTCTAGTTAAACCTCTACTCCACTGAGGCAAATACAGTCTAAAGGTTCTGCTCCCTATGACTGTAATTAAATCGTAATTGAAGAGGGAAACCACCAGTATCATGATGGCAACATCCATTTTAGTCATGCAGTAGCCCATAGGTTTTCAATACCATGCAGAAAAGTCTAATTTTATGGGTGGCAGCCACAGGCCACAACTAGCTTGGCATAAGCCATGCGTGCTGCAGGATCATATTTAAAGTATGAAGTGAGGGAGAAAACTATGCTTGTTCCTATTTAGCATGCCTCCTAACATTTTATGA
>NW_026847549.1:117800235-117838903 GCF_025583915.1 Anolis sagrei ordinatus | reverse complement strand
ACCAAGGCAGAGACATCTCCAGCTCATCCCCTGTTTGTGTATCAGCCAGCACGTCAACAACTTAAATCAAGACATGGTTTTCTTAGAGACACTCGCTGGAAAACCCCGGCAGGCGAGAGTCCAAAAGTGGCAGGCTCAAACCCAGAATCAATGGTTGATACCAAATGAGAGACTCCCCCCCTGGGCACACAGAGGACTGGGCGACTTGGAAGGCGCTGAACAGACTGCGCTCTGGCACCACAAGATGCAGAGCCAACCTTCAGAAATGGGGCTACAAAGTGGAATCCTCGACATGCGAATGTGGAGAGGAGCAAACCACTGATGACCTGCTGCAATGCAACCTGAGCCCTGCCACATGCACAATGGAGGACCTTCTTGCAGCAACACCAGAAGCACTCCAAGTGGCCAGCTACTAGTCAAAGGGCATTTAATCAACTACCAAACTCACAAATTTTGTATTATGTCTGTTTGTTTGCTTTGTTCTGTTAGAAATGTAATATAATTGACTGGCTGCCCTGACACGAAATAAATAAATAAAACCTCTCCCTCCTCTCAGGCAGCCTACTTAAGGCTGCCCTAAGCTCCCCAGCAGGCACTGTGCCTACAGCAGCTGATCCACCCCACCCACCCTGCATGCTGTTTGCGTTTTCATTGGCAGTTAGCTTTTGTTTTGTTAACTTGTCCTGGTTACCTGTTAACAGTTGCTTGTTTTTATGCTACTTGTCACAACTCCTGGTTGGCGTGGGGCATGGGACCTGGATCTGGCTTGGTATCCCCGCTAGCGGAAGGGGGAACGGCTGGTAGTCCCAGGGGTGCTGAGTTTACGTTGGCTGGTGGGACTCTGACATTTTGCGGTATCGGACAGCAGTGGTCTGCCCGATCTTGATCCAGGACCCATGCATGGCTGCCAACCCTTGTTTCTGTTATCAATAAATGAGTTGTGGCCATTGTTTATCCCAACAACCTGTGTGAGTGTATTTCTCATGTTGGTGGTGGGAGGTGTATTGCCCTTGCACACGCAAATGATCTTCTGACATCCCTCTTGCAAGGGCAAGAAAGATCCACCATAATCAGAATAAGCCTTTTTATTCTGAAAACTATCATGAAAAGAGCATGTTTCCTGAAAGAAGAACCAGGAAAATAAAATTCTGACTGTAAACAGAAGGTCAACTGCTGTCCTCTCCTTTTTGCCTCGTATTTCATTTGTGTTGTATTTTGAAATGGTCATATGACTAGTCAAATAAATAAATTATTTTTATTATTAGAAATATGTTAGTCTTGAGTGTCAAGAAAATCTGAAGAGAATCCTGGATTGATAAGAATCTTCACAGTTTGGGACATATTAGCTGCAAAATTCATAAATGGTTTTTATTTGCAAAGAAAATGCTGTTTTTGTCCTAAATGTATAAAAAAAATACAAAACACCCTATGCAGTAGGAAGAAAATTCCTAAAATTATTCATTACTTTCTTCAAATTGCAAATGCACACTAAACAAGAAATCTCCTCGGGGACAAATTTGAGCTTTGCTTCCATATAAGTATGCATATAATCATGCAGTTGGTGTTATAAAAGGGTAACTTTTCAAAACCTGGTGCTTGGTTCCTTCGATGTTTAAGCCCTGTGGAGTTCAGTGGATTTACTGTCAGCAAAACGGCACCTAAGATTATAACTGCAAATGGCTTGCATATGGATATAATTAGCACAGAATTCATCACCACCACATATTTCATGGATTCAGAAACCTCTCCAGTCCCCTCACCCCAAGAAAACAAATATCCAGAAAGTCTGCTGGATCATACTTTTCTATCCTTTTTCTTTCTGTTGCCAACAAAGGAAAAACT
This sequence comes from Anolis sagrei ordinatus, assembly GCF_025583915.1. Taxonomy (NCBI): domain Eukaryota; kingdom Metazoa; phylum Chordata; class Lepidosauria; order Squamata; family Anolidae; genus Anolis; species Anolis sagrei. The sequence goes on along the minus strand of NW_026847549.1, from coordinate 117,837,061 downwards.
CCTAGGAGAAGAGGGAGCCAAAAATATTCCATTGGACCACACTTAAAAAACAATCCACTTGGGGATGCAACTCTATTCCCATGTCATTATTCTCTCACAGTCCAGAGGGACTTCCTTTGAATTTTTGCCCTTTCAGTAATAACTGTGAAATGGAAGTACATTTTGATCTAATTTCTTACTAGCGAAAGCTACATGTCCTGATGGAGATAATTCATGAATTCATAGATTTACATAAGCATAGGAAATAATGTTAATTTCTTGGTTGTAGAATGCTGGAATTTATCTATCTATTGCAGCACACTTACAAGAAACACTGTCTGAATATCAAGCAAAAAAGTGGGCGCTAGAAACAATATCATACGAAAACTGACTGGCACAACCTGGGGATCACAACCAGACACAGTGAAGTCATCGGCCCTTGCACTATGCTACTCTGCTGCTGAGTATGCATGCTCAGTGTGGAACACATCTCACCACACTAAAACGATGGGTGTGGCTCTTAATGAGACATGCCACATTATCACGGGGTGTCTGCGCCCTAAACCACTGGAGAAATTCCACTGTTTAGCCAGTATTGCACCACCTGACATCCGCTGAGGAGTAAGCAACCAATAGTGAAAGGACCAAGGCAGTGACATCTTCGACCCACTCCCTGTTTGGGTATCAGCCAGCATGCCAATGACTTTGTGACTGCGCGAGTGGCGCCACCTATGTATAGAACTGTTAGTTGCAAGGTTTAAACTGTTGTATCATGCTTAATCCTGCCCCTTTTACCCTGCTTATGTATAGTTGTATGGATTGGTTACTTATAGATGTCAATCAGTACTGTTTGGCTCCACCTCTTCCTGCAGGAGGGGAGTGCTTCCTTTTCTTTTCATTCTGCCATCAGAGTTTCTACCAGATGGACTTGACTCTAAAAGACCCTGATTTAAATTACCTCTTAGCACCAGTTCTGAGGTTTTTTACCCTTGAGACTTGTGCTTCATGCTCAGACCAACCTGAACAACATTGGAAGTCTCAAGCGCCTTCAAACCGGTTCTTTTGGCACCAAAGGAAGATCCTGAGTCTTCAAAACATAGGCCATCTGAACTGGGGTTGTGGTTTGCTTCGGCATTCACAGCCATTGAGGAAAGAGGAAACTTGGTGAGGCTTCTCAGCTTCAAACACCTTGGACCCAGGACTAATTGAGACTGTAACGTATATTTTCCTTCACCCCTCTGAAGTTTCCAGCTTATTGTTTTAAGAAATAACTCTTTGTGATCAATAAAACTTATTTTGAGTTATTTACAGCGTTTTGGGTTTTTGAGAGTTCCAGTTTCCTAAAGGAGGGCAAGAAGCAATCCCTTGAGGGAAAAGATGCCACGCCCATCCCTCCTTCATATAATTTAATAAGCCAGCACGTCAACGACTTAAATCAAGAAATATTTTTCTAAGATCTACAGAGACACTCACTGGAACACCTCAGCAAGCAAGAGTCCAAAAGTGGCAGGCTCAAACCCAGACCCTCAATCAATGGCTGATACCAAATGAGAGACTCCCCCTGGGCACACAGAAAACTGGGCGACTTGGAAGGCGCTGAACAGACTGCGCTCTGGCACCACGAGATGCAGAGCCAACCTTAAGAAATGGGGCACAAAGTGGAATCCACGACATGCGAGTGTGGAGAAGAGCAAACCACTGACCACCTACTGCAATGCACCCTGAGCCCTGCCACATGCATAATGGAGGAGCTTCTTGCAGCAACACCAGAGGCACTCCAAGTGGCCAGATACTGGTCAAAGGACATTTAATAGCATACCAAGTCTGCAAACTTTGTGGTTTGTTTGTTTGTTCTTAATGCAATACAACTGTTTTGGTTCGTTCCTGACATGATAAATAAAATCTATCTATCTCCAGATATCTTGCCACTATGTTCAACACAGGCAAAGTTTTCTATGATGGAAATGAGATTCTAAATTAAGGTTTCCTTCCTGTAACCATGGGCAACATTCTTGCATGTTTAAGTCACCTGCTTTCAAAAATTCAGCTACTTCCAATAGAAAGAAAGAAAGATGGACAGCAAAGGCAGATAAAGACAGTGCAAAGCTGCCCTTCATCTAAATGTTTTATTGTGGAAAAGGTTAGCCGATTATAACTTCCCATCAAAATGACAAAAACGAAACAAGGAAATGTCTGTCCTCACATTCTGGAATGATAGTACTTTCTATATTGTTGTTTCATAATTTACTAGCTGTACCCGCCACGCGTTGTTGTGGCCAACCTACCCTCCCTCTTTCTCTCCTTCTTTCCCTCCTTTCTTCGCTCCCTCTTTCCTTCCTTCCCTTTTTTCTTTCCTTCTCTCCTTCCTTCTTTCTCTACGTCTTTGTTTCCTCTTTTTTCTTTTCCTTCCCTTTCTCTCCTTTCTTCCTTTTCTACCCCTTTCCTTCCTTTGTTTTTTGCTTCCATCCTTCCTTCTGTCTTTTTTTCTTTTCTTCCCTCCCTCTTTCTCTCCTTTCCTCCTTCTCTACCTCTTTTCCTTCCTTTTCTCCTTTCCTTCCTTTCCTTCTCTTCTTCCTTCTCTATCTCTTTCTTTCCTTCCCCTTTCTTTCCTTTTCTCTCCTTCCTTCCTTTTTTACTCCTTCCCTCTTTTTCTTTTCCTCTTTCTCTCCTTTCTTCCTTCTTTACCTCTTTCCTTCCTTCCTTCGCTCTTTGCTTCCATGCTTCCTTCTCTCCTTCCTTTCCTTCCTTCCTTCCTTCCTTCCTTCCTTCCTTCCTTCCTTCCTTCCTTCCTTCCTTCCTTCCTTCTTTCTCCCTCTCTTTCTTTCTTTCTTTCTTTCTTTCTTTCTTTCTTTCTTTCTTTCTTTCTTTCTTTCTTTCTTTCTTTCTCCCCTTCCTTTCCTCCCTCTTCTTTCCCTTTTTTTTTGTATCATCATTTAGCTTTTCTTCATTTAGCTTTTTTGGGTTTTTAAGTCCTTTCCGCTGCTTTTTGGGTTTTTTTTAGAGTGATGGTCACTTGTTGGTCTGTTAGGGGTGTAATGTCCACATTTCATGTCAATTTATCCAGTGTTTTTTGAGTTATGTTAATCCCAAACGAACATTACCTTTTTATTTACATAGATATATTCACTGCTTTCTAAAATGTTACCATAAATCTTTAAATTGCCTCCTACTTGGATGACTACTACTATTTATTTAGAATGTTATCACATGTGTCAAAAGATGGGTTCTCCCATGGTAAACCCATCGTGGCTTGAGATAATCTTACTGCACGGGCAGGCACATGACTCGTCCCAATTTGTGCTGTCTACGGTCTTCATACATGCCTTCTTCCCCTTTTAGAAACTTCACAACATCGAGAGTTCTCATGTTCAAAGCTGAACACCACCTGAACTTCACATGCATGAAGCTCTGGGGTAATGCATTTTATATTTATTTTTTTAAAAAATAAGCCCTTTGAAATGTTAAAACTTTTGTTAATGGGTTTATTTGACATATAGAAGGTGTACTTGAAAGTGGGAAATTCTGAAAAATGTTGCTTTAGAAGAAAAGGAAATATAATAATAATAATAATAATAATAATAATAATAATACTTTATTTATACCCCACCACCATCTCCCAAGGGGACTCGGGGCGGCTTACATGAGGCCAAGCCCAACAACACATCAGTAAAAAAAAAAACAAAAAACAGCAAGCAAATAAAACAGTACAATTAATATAACTTACATATAAACAATAACACAGAGAATTAAAAACCTTATGGCCGGGCCAGATATAAAAAATTATGAACCACAGAATGTTCTATGGTAACAATGTGAATAAAATGATAATAACATGGAACAAATGTAATACAAGTTCTGCCATCTCAGATAGCTGAACAGCATAGTACTAAATCATACAGATATTGAAGTAAACAATTCAGATAGTCCAGACAAGCAAGGAAAGTTACAAACTACAAATAAAAGCAAGCTCAGCTAATAAATCATCTTCAAATATTTTGCAGGTTATTCAGAAGGACTAGTATATCCAGTGGTAGGAGAAATAGGACTGTTGCTTTAATGATGCATGGCACTCCTTTTGCTTCCATATTTTTCTGTCCTTTTTAGAACTCCATCCGCACAATGAGATTGCTCAGATCTAACTTCCAAGCAACAGAGGTCTTCATTTCCATTTCAAAAATTAAAACCAAGATTGCCTTGATTTTATTTCCTTTCCATTGGAGAGCTTAGCATTAGCTACTGCAACTTACTTAGAAGTACACAAAAAACATAAGAGACGAGAAGAAAATCATATTTGATTGGCAGCCTGATTTGATATTTTTATAGGGATATACAGACCCTAATCCCAAGACGTTTCATTAGTATTACTGAAACTCCTTTCCCTGCTCCTTACTGCAAAATTGGGAGCAGAAATTCCAATACCTGCCTTGGACACTTGATTAACTGGAAATTTGGCAAATGACTCTTATGCTTCTTTTCCTCCTTACACCAAAATGAACTCAATATACACTACAGTGCATGAGTATTACTAATTAATTGGGGGTCTGCTTTGGGTCTTCAAACACTCTGGGGAAAACAATCAGATTCAAAGATTTTCAGGACAGCTTCATTTAGCAGATATGTGAACTGACAAGGTTCTTATCCAGATCAGGCTCAGGAAAAGTCTTGAAGGGAATTGTGTAAACTGGGTAGAGGAAAGCTAGCATGGGTTGATCAATATGGCTGTGAACACACAAGAAGGGAAAACAAGCTATAGAGCTATGAAGAATGAAACTGCAAAATCTGACATTTACAAGAAAAATAATTTTAATAATTTTCACTTCAAAATGATTATGGCTATATTTTTTATATAATACTAGCCGTCCCCTGCCACGCGTTGCTGTGGCCCACATGGGGGTTCTGTGTGGGAGGTTTGGCCCAATTCTATCGTTGGTGGGGTTCAGAATGCTCTGTGATTGTAAGTTAACTCTAAATCCCAGCAACTACAACTCCCAAATGATAGAATCCCAAGATTCTATTTTCCCCAAACTCCATCAGCGTTCACATTTGGACATACTGAGTATTTGTGTAGAGCTTGGTCCAGATCCATCATTGTTTGAGTCCACAGTGCTCTCTGGATGTAGGTGAACTACAACTCAAAGGTCAATGTGTACTAAACACTTCCAGTATTTTCTGTTGGTCATGAGAGAACTGTGTGCTAAGTTTGGTTCAATTCCATCGTTGGTGGGGTTCAGAATGCTCTTTGATTGTAGGTGAACTCTAAATCCCAGCAACTACAACTCCCAAATGTCAAGATTCTATTTTCCCCAAACTCCACCAGTGTTCACATTTGGGTGTATTGAGTGCTTGTGCCAAGTTTGGTCCAGATCGATCATTGTTTGAGTCCACAGTGATCTCTGGATGTAGATGAACTACAACTCCCAAACTCAAGGTCAATGCCCACCAAATCCTTCCAATATTTTCTGTTGGTCATGGGAGTTCTGTGTGCCAAGTTTGGTTCAATTCCATCGTTGATGGAGTTCAGAATGCTCTTTGATTGTAGGTGAACTATAAATCCCAGCAACTACAACTCCCAAATGACAAAATCATAATTTTTGAGTGATGGTCACTCCTTGTGTTGTGAGACATTTTGTTGCCAAATTTGGTGTGATTTCGTTCATTGGTTCTTTTGTTTTTAAGGTACTCATTATGCACAGAGCATTTTTATATATATAGATGCTACACAGTACATATGCATCTATAGCATATTGGGAAGCCTGACTTGGCCATAGTAGTCCATGCTCTGGTTACATCCCGTATAGACTACTGTAATGTGCTTTACATGGGTTTGCCTTTGAAGACTGTTTGGAAGCTTCAAATGGTCCAATGGGCAGCAGCCAGATTGCTCACTGGAGTGGCATTCAGGGAGCATACAACCCCTCTGTTACGCCAACACTGGCTGCCAGTTTGCTACCGTGCACAATTCACAGTGCTGGCTTTAGCCTATAAAGCTCTAAACAGTTTCAGCCCGCTTACCTTTCCGAACGTATCTCTCCCTATAAGACATCTAAAAGTTTAAGATCATCCAGGGAGGCCCTGCTCTTGGTCCCGCCTTCTTTGCAGGCGTGGCTCGTGGGAACAAGAAACAGGGCCTTCTCAGTGGTGGCCCCTCAGTTGTGGAATGCCCTCACCAGGGATATTAGATCAGCCCCCTCCCTCTTGACCTTTCGGGAAAAAAGTGAAAATGTGGCTATTTGAACAAGCCTTCAGAATCTAATGCAACAGTCAAACACGGTATTAGACGAAAGTGAACTTTGGAATGGCTCAGATGATGATTTATGGACAATGAGACTAACAATGAAGGCATTGGTTTTGTATCTTTTATTGAATGAATTTTAATTATGTTAATTGTATATTGTTAGGTATCAAATTGCAGCCTGGTTGTAAGCTGCCTTGAGTCACCTTTGGGTTCGAGAAAGGCGGGATAGAAATATCGTAAATAAATAATAAATAAATATATAGAACAGCGTTTCTCAACCTGGTGGTCGGGACCCTAGGGGGGTCGTGAGGGAATGTCAGAGGGATCGCCAAAGATCATCAGAAAACACATATTTTTTTGTTGGTTGTGGGGGTTCTGCATAGGAAGCTTGGCCCAATTCTCTCGTTGGTGGGGTTCAGAATGCTCTGTGATTATAGGTGAACTATAAATCCCAGCAACTACAACTCCCAAATGCCAAGCTCTATTTTCCCCAAATTCTACCACTGTTCACATTTGGGTATATTGAGTATTTGTGCCACTATTTGATCCAGATCCATTATTGTTTATGAACTATAACTCCCAAACTCAAGGTCAATGCCCACCAAACCCTTCCAGTATTTTCTGTAGGTCATGTGTGCCAAGGTTGGTTCAATTCCATTGTTGGTGGAGTTCAGAATGCTCTTTGATTGTAGGTGAACTATAAATCCCAGCAACTACAACTCCCAAATGCCAAGCTCTATTTTCCCCAAATTCTATCACTGTTCACATTTGGGTATATTGAGTATTTGTGCCACTATTTGATCCAGATCCATTATTGTTTATGAATTATAACTCCCAAACTCAAGGTCAATGCCCACCAAACCCTTCCAGTATTTTCTGTAGGTCATGTGTGCCAAGGTTGGTTCAATTCCATTGTTGGTGGAGTTCAGAATGCTCTTTGATTGTAGGTGAACTATAAATTCCAGCAACTACAACTCCCAAATGACAAAATCAATCCCCTACCCCAACCCCACATATCAGGTATTTGTGCCCAATTTGGTCTAGTGAATGAAAATGCATCCTGCATGTCAGATATTTACATTACAATTCAGAACAGTAGCAAAATTACAGTTATGAAGTAGCAATGAAAATAATGTTATGGTTGGGGGTCACCACAACATGAGGAACTAGATTAAGGGGTCGCGGCATCAGGAAGGTTGAGAAACACTGATATAGAACATATATCTGTAAAACAAACCAAAGAAATTGCATGTGCCTTTTAAATTGTGAATATCTGTTAAATTGACGAAATGATGCTTATTCTTTGCTGTTTGCAAATATATAGAAGTAACAAATTATAGGTGACAATTCATGTAGTGAGCAGCGTGGCACTGTATTTTCAGCAGTAAAAAAGCAACTCAATGCCCAAAGTAAAACAGGTAGGAAATGAGGAACAAAAAGAATATTTTTTTCTGCCATTGGATAATTTATTCTCTATAGTACCCACATAGCAAAGTGTGTGTGCGAGAGAGAGAGAGAGAGAGAGAGAGAGAGAGAGAGAGAGGGAGAGAGTGATGATGGAAGTGATTGCATCAGTGGAACAACCCTATCACGCTGTATATGTTGCATTAACAGGAACCTATTAGAGATCCAATTTTTGCTGCTACTGAAATAAAGCGATGAATAATTTTAACATTTTTCTTCCTGGAACAAAATAGTCTTCAAAACCTGTGTAGTTTTCAAAGCCTATTAGAAGTCTGTGATTTATTCTGTGCAAAATAATTCTCAGTTGCTTTATTGCCTACAAAATAGGTTTTTCTGAACAGAAAATTGTGGGATCGGGGCTGTATATTCCAGAATATTCACACTATAGAAATATAGGGTGAGTCTCCTTTTTCTGGAAATCCAAAAGACTCCAAAAACTCTGTGATTCTTTTTCTACTGCATTTTGTCACATCTGTCTTTGAGTAAAGGGAGCTATTTATACATTGAGCCCTACACAGCCAGATGATTTTGGATACCCCTAAACAAGTCTTTCTGGAAAAAAATGTGATAGGTTCACCTTAGGGATGTCATAAGTCCAAAACATGTTGAAGTTACTCAACAACAAGAATTTCCAAATTGTGAAGATTGTCATTCCAAAATTCTTCTCACTAGGGGTTCTTGATACTTGAAAACATGCTAAATGGAATTTGTGAAGTCTCGGCCTAGTTTATTTTCCTGTTTATTTCCCTGGAGTTGGACTGTTCCATTCTGCTAAGTTTTAGAGTAGGAGCTTAATGGCTCGGCCTATAGGGGGAGCCTAAGCTCCTACTCTAAAACTTAGCAGAATGGAACAGTCCAACTCCAGGGAAATAAACAGGAAAATAAACTAGGCCGAGACTTCACAAATTCCATTTTACGAGCAAACTGGGGAGAAACTCTCTCACTCCTTTCCACCTGCTACTAAGGAGGCTGTTCAAGTCCTGAACCGGTGCTTGGCCGCTGTAATGGACTGGATGAGGGACAACAGATTGAAACTAAACCAGACAAGACAGAGGTACTCCTGGTCAGTTGAAAGGCCGAACAGGGCATAGGGTTACAGCCTGTGTTGGATGGGTACACTCCCCCTGAAGGCTCAGGTTCGCAGTCTGGGAGTTCTCCTAGATTCATTGCTGAGCCTGGAGCCCCAGGTTTCGGCAATGGTCAGGGGAGCATTCGCACACTTAAAACTTGTGCGCCTGCTGCGCCCGTACCTTGGGAAGTCTGACTTGGCCACGGTCGTCCACGCTTTGGTTACATCCCATTTAGATTACTGCAACACTCACTACGTGGGGTTGCCTCTGAAGACTGCCCGGAAGCTGCAGCTAGTCCAGCGCTCGGCAGCCAGACTACTAACAGGTGCTGGGTACAGGGAGCACACCACTCCACTGTTACACCAGCTCCACTGGCTGCCAATTAGCTTCCGAGCACAATTCAAAGTGCTGGTGTTAACCTATAAAGCCCTAAACGTCTCCGGCCCTGTTTACCTCTCCTAACGTATTCTCCCCTATGAACCATCAAGATTATTAAGATTGTCTGGAGAGGCCCTGCTCTCGGTCCCACCGGCCTCGCAAGCGCGTCTGGTGGGGGCGAGGGACAGGGCCTTCTCTGTGGTGGCCCCTCGACTCTGGAACTCTCTCCCACCGGAGATCAGAACCGCCCCTTCTATCCTGACATTCAGGAAGCAGGTGAAGACGTGGTTATGGAGACAGGCATTCGATGAGTGAGCCAACACCCCGAGATATGGATGGAGGATGATGAACATCAAATTTAGTGGGATGACTGACCATTGTAGTGTATTTACTGAATGTAATTGCTGTTTTTAATGTTTTAATGTTTTATTGCAATATGAAGTATGATGTTTTATTGACTGTATATGATATTATGGTTGGAAACCGGTCCCTCAAGAGAGGTGAGAAGGTCAGTATATAAAACTTTTAAATAAATAAATAATAAATAAACCAACCCCTTAAAGAAATATAAATACATAAATAATGATGATGGTGATATGTATGACAACACAACCTATCTCACAAAACCCTTTTTAAATGTATAATTTATTGATTATTTCACATAGACAAAGGTTTGGGGTTATGTGTGCATGACACACCTACACACTCCAGCCGACATACAAGTATGTAATGACACACGGTTTGGAAAACTGGGCTCTAGACCATGCTCCTCTGCCCTATTTTTTGGCCCCACAATCCCCGTAGGGGAAGTAGTGAATATCACCATGAATTATACCTACAAATAAATTCAACTCTGTTTTCTTCCATCTCTCAGCAGTAGATACAAGACTCTCAAAGGGAGTGCAGAAAAGGCATACAGTTTTCTCACTAGATGTCTCGAGTGAGCATGAAACAGCTATAAATAGCTATAAAGCATTAGCTGTAAGTAGGCTTGCAAAATGACCAGAAAAAAGCAAAGTGTGCTTAATCTGCAGAAATCAGCAATAATTTTCACAGCATGAACATTATTAGGGTTTTTATATCAAACCATTGTCAAAGACACAGCTATAGAGGTTGTATCTCTAGCTGTAAGACCCGAGAGGTTGTGCTTTCAGTCATTGAGACAATGCCTTCAAGGACCTACAGGATTTGCTACTGCTTTCTGAATAGCTTTGCAAGTGTTCATTTACACTTATAACAAAATTTGAAATATTTTCTGTTCCTGGTTTGAAAGTAGTATTCCTCTTTAATCATATGGTACTTATTTTGAAAGTAGTTGGGTTTTTTGTGGCTGCCACAAACTATGTTGAATTGATTGAGTCTCAATGAGATATTCGTTGGAAAACTATATTAAGTAATCATATGGTACTTATTTTGAAAGTAGTTGGGTTTTTTGTGGCTGCCACAAACTATGTTGAATTGATTGAGTCTCAATGAGATATTCGTTGGAAAACTATATTAAGTGCTGGAGGTCAACGTTTTTGTGGTTTAATAAGCTTTTTTCCCCATATTTTTTTATGATAGAACAATTTAGAAAAAGAGACATTTATAATCCAGGAACAAAAATCGTGTTACATAGTGTTATGTTTCATAGTTGCAGAAGAGATCTCATTGAAATGACTTCATTATGGAGAACCTGGCTTTCAACCATTAGCATGCTTCACCACAGGAGATGAACAGAGAGTTTCTCTGTCCCTGCCCTATATTTCCAATTATCATATGTAATGTGATATATGGCATCCTTGAAGTGACTGGACTGACCTTGAAGGAGCTGGGGGTGGTGAGGGCCGACAGGGAGCTCTGGCGTGGGCTGGTCCATGAGGTCACGAAGAGTCAGAGACGACTGAACGAATGAACAACAACAATTTATTTGAAATCATGTTTCAGGTTTGTTGTTCATTCGTTCAGTCGCTTCCGACTCTTCATGGCCTCATGGGCCAGCCCATGCCAGAGCTCCCTGTCGGCCGACACTAGCCCCAGCTCCTTCAAGGTCAAGCCAGTCACTTCAAGGATACCATCCATCCATCTTGCCCTTGGTCGGCCCCTCTTCCTTTTTCCTTCCTTTTCCGCCAGCATAATTGTATTCTCTAAACTTTCCTGTCTTCTCAAGATGTGGCCAAAATTTTGAAGCCATTGAAATCCACAAGCATGTGGACAATTTCAACAGAAAGGAAGAGACCATGAAAATGAACAAAATCTGGCTACCAGTATTAAAAAAACTCTAAAATTACAACAGCAAAACAGCAGAGAGGAAACAACCAGGCACATCTTAACACCTCTCAACAAAAGATTTTCCCAGGCTCAGCCAGGCCTTCAACTGCTAATGAAGGTGGTCAGTTGAAACATTCACACCTAGCTCCAGCAGAGAAGAGCTCTTTGCCCCACCCCAGCCATTCCACAGATATATAAACCCATTGTCCTAATTCCAACAGACCTCACTACCTCTGAGGATGCTTGCCATAGATGCAGGCGAAACGTCAGGCGAAATGCCTCTAGAACATGGCCCTATAGCCCGAAAAAACCCACAAGAACCTAGTGATTCCAGCCATGAAAGCCTTCCCTCCAATGAGCAGTTGGGCTTTATTTCATGAAGTATGGACTGGTTGGATCTTCTCGCAGTCCAAGCCACTCTCAAAACTTTCCTCCAACATTGTTCTGTCGCGCGCTGGGCCTGTAAATAGTTGTCTTTAAAACAGGACATGCAACCTTTGCCCAACGGGAAGCCAGGGGGCCTAAAGAGAAGTTCTCAGAGGTTTCCACCACAAACAGTCTTTAGATGGCTTGAGAAGTACAACAAAGTCTTTTATTAATGAACAATCAAACAGAAACTTCTCTTGTCTTCAGTAAAGTTAAGTAAATGATTCCAAGCTTTTGGGCAACTGGTGAATTCCTAAACTTGCCCACGAAGGACAGGCAACTATCTTCAATAACTTCTTCTTTAAAGGAAAATCCCCTTTTTAACTTCTCCCAGGCTGACTGAAACTTAAACCTAACTGATGTGGGCACCACTACCGGGTTGAACTGCGTCTCAAAGCACCGAGTGGACCTACCAGCAAGGCCTGTAGTCTCTTCAGCTGGAGTTCTTTGATCTTTAGGGCTGTTTCCCTGGAAAGTCTTTGGAGACTCTTTTCCTTCTGTTTCTGTTGGAATTTCTGTAACCCTGGAAATTCTTAAAGGTTGAAGCTTTTGTACAGGGGACGTTTACACACGTCCTGTACATTGGCTAACCTAGCTGAGACTAACTAAAAATGGCTCCCTTCCCTTCCCAATTGCCCTGAGCAAGGGGCGGGACCAAAACTTAATGATGATGGACAGGTGGCTTGCCCTATAACTGCAACCAAAAGAAGCCACCTATCTGCAGAGTCCCTGAAACCCAGGACTGCAAACAAACATTCAATGCAAAGCAAACAAAATTGGAGCTCCTGGTACAGCCGTACCAGAACAAACAACACAGTTCAAAAGCATCTATCTTCCTTCGCTCAGCCTTCCTTATGGTCCAGCTCTCACATCCATAGGTTACTACAGGGAATACCATTGCTTTAACTATGCGGATCTTCGTTGCCAGTGTGATGTCTCTACTCTTCAGTATTTTATCGAGATTGGTCATTGCTCTCCTCCCAAGAAGTAAACGTCTTCTGATTCCTGGCTGCAGGCGCGTCTGCAGTAATCTTGCACCTAGAAATACAAAGTCTGTCACTGCCTCCACATTTTCTCCCTCTATTTGCCAGTTATCAATCAGTCCAGTTGCCAGAATCTTGGTTTTTTATGTTTAACTGCAACCCAGATTTTGCACTTTCTTCTTTCACCTTGATTAGAAGGTTCCTCAGCTCCTTCTGGCTTTCGGCCATTAAAGTGGTATCATTGGCATATCTAAGGTTGTTAATGTTTCTTCAAGCAATTTTCACCCTAGCCTTGCATTCATCAAGCCCCACATGTGTTCTGCATACAAGTTGAATAGGTTAGGTGAGAGTATACAACCCTGCCATACGCCTTTCCCAATCTTGAATAATAATAATAATAATTATTATTATTAAACTTTATTTGTACCCCGCTAGCATCACCCGAAGGACTCGATGCGGCTTACAAAGGCCAAGGCCTCAACACAACAACAACAGACAATAACAATACGATACAAAGCAAATTAAAAGCATAAGCAATAACAAAAACATTACACTATTACGCAATAAAACCAGGGCCGGGCCAATGATGGGTACAGATTAAAAAGTGCTGGGTGTGAGAGGTGGTATGTTGGAATTCTGGGCAAGTGCAATGTGCAGAGAGTCTTAAACTCTAGTAAAGTGCTTCTGGGACATAGTGCTAGGGGTTATCCTATTCTGGAAAGGCACATCGGAATAGCCAGGTCTTCAAGTTCTTCCTAAAGACTGCCAACGTGGGTGCTAGTCTAATGTCTTTGGGGAGGGTGTTCCAAAGTCGGGGGGCAACCACAGAAAAGGCCCTGTCCCTCGTCCCCACAAAACGCGCCTGCGACGCAGGTGGGATCGCAAGCAGGGCCTCTCCAGATGAACGAAGGGAGCGCGTGGGTTCATAGATGGAGATGCGGTCACGCAGGTAGGCAGGTCCCAAACCGTTTAGGGCTTTGTAGGTAAGCACCTGCACCTTGAATTGGGCTCGGTAGGTAAATGGCAGCCAATGGAGCTCCTTAAACAGGAGGGTTGACCTCTCTCTATAAGGAGCGCCAGTTAACATCCTGGCTGCCGCCCGTTGAACCAGTTGGAATTTCCGAGCCGTTTTCAAGGGCAGCCCCACGTAGAGCGCATTACAGTAATCCAATCTAGAGGTGACCAAGGCATGGACCACACCCGGCCAAATCAACCTTTGCGAGGTACGGTCACAGCTGGCGCACGAGTCTCAATTGTGCAAAAGCCCTCCCGGACACCGCCGACGCCTGAGCCTCAAGCGTAAGTGATGAATCCAAGAGGACTCCCAAGCTGCGGACCTGTGACTTCAGGGGGAGTGTAACCCCGTCCAGCACAGGTTGCCATCCTATACCTCAATCCAGTTTACGATTGACCAGGAGGACCTCTGTCTTGTCGGGATTGATCTTCAGCTTGTTCTTCCTCATCCAGATAGACACAGCGGCCTGGCACTTGTCCAACACTCCAGGGGCCTCCTTGGAATTAGGTGGAAATGACTAGTAGAGTTTGTTGTTCCATGGTCTGTTCTTACTGTTGCTACTTGGTCCTTATACAGGGTCCTCAGGAGAGAGACAAGGTGATTTGGTATGCCCATCCCACCAAGAACTTGCCACAATTTATTATGGTCCACACAGTCAAAGGCTTTAGAATAGTCAACAAAACAGAAATAGATGCTTTTCTGCAACATGTTTCAGGTATTATGACATAATTTCCAAGCACCATATAAATTGTGCTTTTAAGTCAGGATGAGCAAAAGTGTCCCTCCCCCCAGACCCCTATGTTGGATAGGGCTAATAGGAGCTGATTACATTTATTCCATCCCTATTCTAAATGTTGTATAGGGTTGACAAGTATCAGACTTTGAAAGTGTTGTACCTCTTTGCTTTTTCAAAATGATGGTGAATGGAAGCATTTCCCTGAGGTCATCACGTACATTTCATTCCCCTTTTGGAGAGAACATGTGAATGGAGCCAGAGCTATTGAAGCAATTTAAGCATTAGAGTGAAAAGAGAGGTAAGTACTCTTATTATACATTAGCAAATGTAAAGCAAATAGAATGACCTCATCTCATGTAAGATTGAGCCAAGATGTTACTAAAGAACCATGCACTCAAAAAAAAAAAAAACCCAAAGAAAAGGGTACAGTATTTTAAACATCACAAAATAATACTACTTATTAAAAGTGTGCTGTTTCCAGGAAACAAAAACAAAATTGAATATAATTACGGTCATTGACCGTAATAAATATTTCTTATGAAAGGAGGGACCCCATCCCTTCCCTCCTTTCATAAGAGCTTGAAGATCTGGTGGTTTCAACAAGCCTTTGAGAATGACCAGTTCTAGTCCAACCCAAACATTGTTGAATATGGCCTTGCACTCTTACCTATTACCCCGGTCATTCCTCTAATAGGCCCTGGAAATAAGCAGCCACAGACCCGTACCTGCTATTGCTGTTAGCCTGTTATAGCACTGTACTTAATTCCCGGTCCCCTCATATTTTGAGTTTGCACAAGCCTTGGCCCGGCCTTTAATTGCTCTGAACAGGCAGGGTTATTTTTAATATACATGTGTCATTGTGATAATTTTATGCTTATGCTGTTTTGTTAATTTTATGTTATGCTGCTTACTTTGTATGTTTTGGTGATGTTACTTGGAAACCACCCTAAGTCCCCCTGGGGGAGATAGAGTGGTATATAAATAAAGTTTTATTATTTATTATATGAGGGGTATTTTTTAAGTAAGGTCCGTTTTGTTGTAGATACTAGTAGTTCGCACGCATACCGCAACGAGCACGTGCGTCGTGTACCGGCATGCCTCGGGAACAACTGTGCTCAGTTTCCGCTCTGTAGCTAACCTGTACGGTTCTGTTCTGTGCTTTAAAAATGTTTAAGACTATCAACTCACCCACCGCATGTGAAGTTCGCTCAGTGATAGTTTTTGTCAGCAAGGAACCTGCCTGCTGCAGAAATTCATCGACAGATTTGTGAAGTGTACGGTGATACTGTTATGAGTGAAAGCAAAGTGCGTAAGTGGGTACGACAATTCAAAGATGGCCGTGACAACGTCCATGATGAGGACCGCTCCGTTCGCCCTTCTTTGATTACAGTGAACTCTTGGTTATCGGAGCAGGCGGCAAGTTTTTATGAAGAGGGTATTTTAAAATTGGTTCAGAGGTATGATAAGTGTTTGAACAAACTTGGCAACTATGTCAAAAAATAGAGTGAAGTATGTACTTTCTGAAAATAAATTTACTTTTTTGAAATAAACTTTTGTTGTGTACTTATGTTCAAATGGACCTTACTTAAAAAATACCCCTCATATATACTGTACATGGAATTCCTCCCTGCCGCACAATAAGCTTTATCAGAAATTGAAATTGGGTGCTTGCTGGTTTCAGTGCCTACCATGCCGTTGCTAAAACATCTAGTTTCATCCATTAATCACAGAGACAGTTGTTTCCAACACATGCCCAAAATAACCAGGGGATGGAGGGGATGTGAAAGAGGATCTAATCCATACAAGAGCACTGACCTGGTGTTATTGCCATGCCATTCCCATTGACTACAGGTCTTTCTTCCTCCTCTTCCTCTGGAGGCTCTATTCCAGTCTTCTCCATATTGCTCACTGATTTATTCCTTTTGCGTTTGCCTTCTGCGCTGGGTGTGGCACCTGGGAGTATCTGGTCCGTTACATTTAAAAGTAATGGGGTTGGCTCTGCTGGAGGCTTTGGAGTACCGTAGTAGTTGTCTAGGAAACAAAATAGAAAGAGGAGAGATAAGGGTGTGTGAAGCCTACCCCTTTGTTGCCATATTATTTTCTGTGTTGTCTCTCCATGACTTCAAATTTTGATGAAGGTCCTGTGGAGCGTCTACTGTTATGTAGTATAGTCATGGGTTGATGCACTCCTGCTAGACAGTAACTCTTGTGATCATATTCACATATTTATAAGAATTGACTTGCTACAATTCCTGGTTCTCAGTCATTGATATTCTTGCCTTCTCTGTCTAAACTCCCTAATTTAACTTTCATGTCATTAATTTGTAAGCATTTTGGTACAATACAAAGTGTATGTATTCCCACCTGCATATGAAGGAATATACATATTCTATCTAATATTCACTCATCTTATTTCTTATGCTGATCTTATTGCTGATGACCATGCCATTACTGCTCAAGCAGGGAGCTTTGAGATGGTTGAACAGAAGCTCTAGGTGCTCTTACTGCCTATTACAGGGAAAACCAACTGATCCCTAATCCATCTAAAACACAGACATGTCCCTTTCATCCAGAAGTGGCCCTAGGTAATTTTCAATGGTAAGCAAGCAGTATTTTGCTCTCCCCCCAAACCAATCACTGATATATATTTTCTGTTCATCGTGGGAGTTCTGTGTGCCATATTTGGTTCAATTCCATCATCGGTGGAGTTCAGAATGCTCTTTGATTGTAGGTGAACTATACATCCCAGTAACTACAACTCACATATGTCAAGGTCTATTTTTCCCCAACAGAGCCTCAAGAGCGCCCCTGGGCAAAAGCAACTATACTGCGAATGCTTACTTTGCGTAATGGGTTGGCGGCTCAACCTGCTTTCACCTTAAGAACAGACAAGCATCCCGAGCTCTGAGGTTTACCTGGGAAGGAATCCCACTGGAGCATTGCAGCACACCCAAATACCTGAGTGTTACCCTGGACCATGCTCTGACCTACAAGAAGCACTGCCTGAACATCAAGCAAAAAGTGGGCGCTAGAAACAATATCATACGAAAGCTGACTGGCACAACCTGGGGATCACAACCAGACACAGTGAAGACATCTGCCCTTGCGCTATGCTACTCTGCTGCTGAGTATGCATGCCCAGTGTGGAACACATCTCACCACGCTAAAACAGTGGATGTGGCTCTTAATGAGACATGCCGCATTATCACGGGGTGTCTGCGCCCTACACCACTGGAGAAATTACACTGTTTAGCCGGTATTGCACCACCTGACATCCGCCGGGAAGTAGCAGCCAATAGTGAAAGGACCAAGGCAGAGACATCTCCAGCTCATCCCTGTTTGGGTATCAGCCAGCATGTCAACAACTTAAATCAAGAAATAGTTTTCTAAGATCTACAGAGACACTCGCTGGAACACCTCAGCAAGCGAGTGTCCAAAAGTGGCAGGCTCAAACCCAGAACCTCAATCCATGGGTGATACCAGATGAGAGACTCCCTCCTGGGCACACAGAAGACTGGGCGACTTGGAAGGCGCTGAACAGACTGTGCTCTGGCACCACGAGATGCAGAGCCAATCTTAATAAATGGGGCTACAAAGTGGAATCCACGACATGCGAGTGTGGAGAAGAGCAAACCACTGACCACCTGCTGCAATGCAACCTGAGCCCTGCCACATGCACAATGGAGGACCTTCTTGCGGCAACACCAGAGGCACTCCAAGTGCCCAGATACTGGTCAAAGGACATTTAATCAACTACCAAGTTTGCAAAATCTGTGTTTTTTTATCTGTTTGTTTGTTTTGTTCTGTTAGAAATGTAATACAATGGTATGGTTGCTGATGACACGATAAATAAATAAATCTTGTCCTCAAATTTTGGCTCACCTATAACTTTAACAAATGCATATGCCCTAAAATAAACCTTAGATAAATAGCTATTTCACCATAGCCTCCTTTTGAGTAGCTTTTCCAGCATCCACCAGCTCTCCACTACTCACACCTACCAACAACCACCTATATCCACACTGTAAAAACACATACAGATAGACACCATTGGTTGTGGTTCAATCTTGCTGGTTGACCTACTTTCCCAGCTGTGTAAGATAATTAACACCACAAGGTTTATCTTCACATGCACCCTTGGTCCTGCTATGACTTACTGCAACACAGTACATTATGTAAGTTAAAAAAAAGCAATTACCAAGACATTTTATCCAAATAAGATCAAAAATATTATGTTTAGATGATTTTAAGAAAAGCTGGATCCACAAACACTTCAAAACTATGAAATAAATCCTTTAAAGGGGGGAGGGTGTCCCCTCTAAAATAGTCCAACATCACAAAGTAGAGCAGAGAAACACACGTAGTAACTTTTTCGTCTAGGTAAATTTCCATTTGTTAGCCTGTTCATTACATTCACTCCATTCCAGCCAATTCTGAATTGTGCACTCATTCTGCTGCTTCACCGAACCCTTTGCAAAATCCTACAGATAGGTAGATAGTAGGGCTGGGCAACCACGGAAAAAATTGTTTCTAAACTCAATTCGTTTTTAGGGGGTTTTTGCGTTTCGATTTTTAAAAGAATTCCGAAATGTTTCTTTTAAAAAAATCAAAATTTACAAAATTTAGGAAATTACGAAACAATTACGAAACAATTACAAATCGATTCGTTAATGGCGGACGCGACCGCGCAATACGCTAAAAAAACCTCCAAATGGGACAGGGGGAACTTCTGAAGCTTCCCTCTCCCTCTGTTGTTGACTGTTGGTGTGATAATTATATATTTTTTTCACTGATAAAACAAACAACAACCATAAAACTACACCAGACATGCGGAAATAATAACGAAACGATTTCAAAACGATTTCGAAATAATTACGAAACAATTACGAAACGAATTGAAAAATTTGTTTCGATTTTTAGTTGCTCCTGAATGGTTCAATATCGCTTCGTTATAAAAAAAATATCGAATTAATAACGAATTACGAAATTAACGAACGAAACCGCCCAGCCCTAGTAGATAGATCTGTTTATTGATTCGTCCACTGAATGTACATACAATAAAAGACAAAAACAAAAATACACAGACAAATAGGAACTAGTATGCTAAAACTCCTGTAATAGTTATCTATAAAATGTAATGTTATTTATTTACTAACTATATTTATATACCGCCCCTCTCAGCCCAGAGGCGACTCGGAGTGGTTCACAAATTGGCAACAATTCACTGCCCCAACATTGGGATTAACATAACTCAAGAAACACGGAACGGATTGACACCAAATTTGGACACAATACACCTATCAAGCCAATGAGTGACCATCACTCATAAAACACTGAAAAACACAGCAAAGGTGGCTTAAGAAGCCAAAAACACAAAAACGATGCTACAGCGCATGTGCAAAAATGACTTCTCCGGTAAAAAAAAACAGCATATCCACACTCTCTTCTGGACTACAGATCCCAGGATCCCCTAGACCAGGCACTTTAGGATCAGGGTGCTTTGGATGTGGGGAATGATGTAAACGAGGTTTTGTTTTTTTGTCTCTTGTGATTACCTGCTCATGCCTTGGATCAACGTTTTCTGGTTCTTTGGAT
The DNA here is from genome assembly GCF_025583915.1 of Anolis sagrei ordinatus. Lineage (NCBI taxonomy): Eukaryota > Metazoa > Chordata > Lepidosauria > Squamata > Anolidae > Anolis > Anolis sagrei. The sequence continues at coordinate 117,816,930 of NW_026847549.1, read as the reverse complement.
TTTGTTAGAGACTTGTGGACTTTGCTTTTGGACATTCCTGAACTCTACCTTGGACTAATTTGTTCTTGCTTATCTTTTTACCTAATTGGATTTATCTATCCCTTTAAAGTGCTTTTTTTTACTTTGCTGCTTTTACTTATCTTCAATAAAAATACTGTTTTCCCTACTCAACGTGTGGTGTTTTGCAGTCAAGAGAGTTATCCCTGTTCTGGAGTGCAACAACTTAATCCTGTAGCTGTCCAATGTGGTCTGGACTTCTGATTAAGGTATCACTGTATGACTAGAGAAACCTGAGTAGTGCTTTCATAGCCATGACAGTCACCAGATAACACCAGACCTGTCCATTTGTCTACACTTCAATTATGCAACAAAATTACTGAAAGGTAACATTTTGGAACAAAATGGCTATTAGCTATTTGGACAGCAGGAGTGGAATGTAAGAAACAGACCGTTAGTTTTGTGGGATTCATGTGGGATTCATGTGTTCTGAGAATTTTTATGTGGATCTACCTCCTTAAAATCCCATATAAGCTTCTATATTTCATGATGCATGGTGTGTTTGAATTAATTTTCTCTCTCTCTCTCTCTCTCTCTCTCTCTCTCAAAAATCAATTACAATTTCAATTAAAATACATTTTAAATGCATGCAAAGATTTTGTACCAACGCAAAGAAGCAGAACAGCTCCACACTTGCAAATATGCCATCACTGGATCCCCAAAGGAGCAAAGGCAAGCGGAAAGAACAGACATGTTTCAAGAAAGTCAAACATGTTTTTTTCCAGAATAAAGGTGCTGCAGTAATCCACAAGATTCAAGTTCCAGTGCAGATATTGTGGATCTTCTAGTGCAGTCAAATATTTCTAGTGCAGTCAAATATTTCTAGTGCAGTCAAATGTTTCAGGCACGTTTGGCAGGGACAAGAGACAGGGACTTCTCTGTGGTGGCCCCTCAGCGGTGGAACTCCCTGCCTAGAGATATTAGATCGGCCCCCTTCCTCCTGACCTTTTGAAAAAGAGTGAAAACCTGGCTCTTTGAGCAAGCATTTTGAATTTCAGCTTGATCAGATAAACTCAAATTGGAACATGAAGTAGGAATGGCCAAGACGATGGAATGGTTGAGGAATTTAACAAGAAGACATAGTTTTTTAATTTTATTGTTTTACTTACTTAGGCGACCCCTCGTTTTCCGAGGAGGATTGTCTTCCAGTATTCTTGTGGGTCCGTATGTGGCTTTGGAGCCCTATTCTTGCTCTGCAACTTCTTCCGCAGTGAGAGCATTGGTTTCCAGGTGGAAGGCGGTCTCGGTCGGGGTTGGCTTGATGCGCCTTCCTCTTGACACGTTTCTTCCTTTCGCCCTCCATTCATGCCTCTTCAAATTCTGCAGCACTGCTGGTCACAGCTGACCTCCAGCTGGAGCGCTCAAGGGCCAGGGCTTCCCAGTTCTCAGTGTCTATGCCAGAGTTTTTAAGGTTGGCTTTGAGCCCATCTTTCAATCTCTTTTTCTGCCCACCAACATTCGTTTTCCGTTCTTGAGTTCAGAGTAGAGCAACTGCTTTGGGAGACGGTGGTCAGGCATCCGGACAACGTGGCTGGTCCAGCGGAGTTGATGGCGGAAGACCATCGCTTCAATGCTGGTGGTCTTTGCTTCTTCCAACACGCTGACATTTGTCCGCCTGTCTTCCCAAGAGATTTGCAGGATTTTCCGGAGGCAGCGCTGATAGAGTTGCATGTGACATCTGTAGACAGTCCACATCTCGCAGGCATATAGCAGGGTCGGGAGGACAATAGCTCTATAAACAAGCACCTTGGTATCCCTACGGATGTCCCGGTCCTCAAACACTCTCTGCTTCATTCGGAAAAATGCTGCGCTCGCAGAGCTCAGGCGGTGTTGTATTTCGGTGTCTATGTTGACTTTGGTGGAGAGGTGGCTGCCAAGGTAGCGGAAATGATCAACGTTTTCTAATGTTACACCATTAAGCTGTATCTCTGGCATTGTAGAGGGATTGGCTTGTGTCTGCTGGAACAGCACCTTGGTTTTTTTGATGTTCAATGACAGGACGAGCTTCTCATATGCTTCTGCGAAGGTGTTTAGAGTGGCTTGTAGATCTTCTTCTGAATATGCACAGATGACGTTGTCATCAGCATACTGGAGTTCTATAACAGATGTTGTTGTAACCTTGGTTTTGGCTTTCAGTCTGCTGAGGTTAAACAGCTTGCCATCTGTCCGATACATGATTTCCACTCCTGTGGGAAGCTTCCCATCAAGTTTATTGTTTATTTCTTTTATGGTTTTTAAATGTATTATGATGTGATTTTTTGTTTTTAACCGATGTATGTATTTGTATATGGCATCTAATTGTGCTGATTTGTACGCCACCCTGTGTCGACTTCAGGCTGATATGGGCGGGATAAAAGTGAGGTAAATAAATAAATATTACATCATTGTATTGGACCGCTGGGGAGGATTAGGGGTGGACAACTGGTACAGGAATAGGGATTCTCCTGGGTTTTCCACCTTTTTTTGTTTAAATACTTATTTAATATGATCATTTTGAATCTTGGCCACCTCTGCCAGCATGCTTCCATTCTAATAAGCCTTGACTTGGTAAGAGAAATAAAACCTATTCAATTGCCAAAAATTGCCTCTTAAAAGATTAAAAGAAAAAAAAACACACATATACAACATACAGGGTAAGGGATGAAAGAGAGAAAGAGTCCTCCCATCCCCATCTGAAAAATTAAACTGAATTGGATGAGTTGGAGGGAAGGAGTTGGTTAATGGAGGAAGCAAGTGGGTTGATGGATGGACAGATGAAATCAATGAAGGAAAGTAAAAGATAGTTTGAATTAAGGCAGTTTTTTCCGTCCATGAAAACAACAAGGAACTATGCTATAAGAGCAGATCAGAGTTTGGTTGCAAGTAACGGTAATGTAATGGGGAAAAAACCCAAGCTTCATATTTGCCTGTTTGTTGATCTGACTTAGATGAAGGGTTAGATGGCATGAGCATCAAGTTTGCAGATGACACCAAATTGGGAGGGATAGCCAGTACTCCAGAAGACAGGAGCAGAATTCAAAACGATCATAACTGATTAAAGAGATTGGCCAAAACTAACAAAATGAAATTCAACAGTGACAAATGCAAGATACTCCACTTAGGCAGAAAAAAATGAAATGCAACAATACAGAGGATGCCTAGCTCGACAGCAGTACATGTGAAAAAGATCTTGGAGACAACAAGTTTACCATGAGCCAACAATGTGATGCAGCGACTAAAAAAGCCAATGGGATTTTGGCCTGCATAAATAGAAAATAATAGTGTCTTGATCCAGGAAAGTGATGCTACCCCTCTATTCTGCCTCGGTCAGACCACATCTGGAATACTGTGTCTGGTTCTGGGTACCACAACTGAAGGGAGATGTCAAGAAGCTGGAAGGTGTCCAGAGGAGTGTGAGTAAATGATCAAGGGTCTGGAGGACAAGCCTTATGAGGAGCAGCTTAAAGACCTGGGCATGTTTAGCCTGCAGAAGAGAAGGCTGATGGCCATGTATAAATATGTGAAGGGAAGTCATGGGGAGGAGGGAGCAAGCTTGTTTTCCGCTGCCCTGGAGACTAGGTCATGAACAATGGCTTCAAACTACAGGAAAGGAGATTCCACATGAACATTAGGAAGAACTTCCTAACTGTGAAGCTGTTCAGCAGTGGAACTCTCTGCCCTAGAGTGTTGTGGAGGCTCCTTCTCTGGAGGCTTTTAAGCAGAAGCTGGTTGGCCATCTGTCAGGGTGCTTTGAATGCAATTTTCCTGCTTCTTGGCAGGAGGCTGGACTGGATGTCCCATGAGGTCTCTTCCAACTTTATGATTCTACGATTCTCCATCCACCCAACCACCTGGAGACCCCAGTGGTGCAATAGGTTAAACCTTTGTGCTGGCAGGACTGCTGAATGAAAGATCAGCAGTTCAAATCCGGGGAGCGGGGTGAGCCCCTGTCTGTCAGCTCCAGCTTCCCTTGCAGGGATATGTGAGTAGATAGTAAAACATCTGGGTATCCCCTGGGCAACATCCTTGCAGACAGCCAGTTCTCTCACACCAGAAGTGACTTGCAGTTTCTCAAATTACTCCTGACACACACACAAAACCCAACCGCCTTTCACTTAACTAATACCCCCATCCCATTCAATTCAAAGTACTGAGCTAAAGTATTTCAAAACAGGCCATAAGGCTTTAAATTCTCTGTGTTATTGTTTACATGTGAGTTATATTAACTGTACTGTTTTATTTGCTTGCCGTTTTGTTTTTACTGATGTGTTGTTGGGTTTGGCCTCATGTAAGCCGCGGCAAGTCCCCTTGGGGAGATGGTGGCGGGGTATAAATAAATTATTATTATTATTATTATTATTATTATTATTATTTTACTGATATAAAAGCACAATATGTCACAGCAACCGAGATCTATATGCTGGATTTCGTATCACAAAATCACAAGTCGAACACTTCCCAAGCGTCTAGGACTGTATGATTTTTATTATTATTACTAGCTGTCCTCTGCCACGTGTTGCTGTGGCCCACTCTTGTGATCTGGAAAATAAAGTAATGAGAAAGTGTTGGTTTCTAATATATGTAATGTCTTTATGCTTCTGGGTAAACAGCATTTCTTGCTGTTTCTTTGTCAGTGTTGGTGTAGAGAGTGTCTGGTTTGCCCACCCTGGAACATGCAAGATATCATTATCCTTTAAGGATCCATTTCAAATCTATGATACTATATCTGAGTGCGTGTGAATCATATCTATCTAAATCTATGGTTGGATGGCTCTTTGTCAGGAGGGCTTTGATTATGTTTTCTTGCCCTGGTGAAGGGAGTTGGACTGGATGGCCTTGAGTATTTTCTGTTGGTCATGGGGGTTCTGTGTGGGAAGTTTGCCCCAATTCTGTCTTTGGTGGGGTTCAGAACGCTCTTTGATTGTAGGTGAACTATAAATCCAAGTAACTACTACTCCCAAATGTCAAGGTCTATTTTCCCCAAACTCCATCAGTGTTCATATTTGGGCATATGGAATATTCGTGCCAAGTTTGGTCCAGATCCATCATTGTTTGAGTCCATGGTAGTCTCTGGATGTAGGTGAACGACAATTCCCAAACTCAAGGTCAATGCTCACCAAACCCTTCTAGTGTTTTCTGTTGGTCATGGGAGTCCTGTATCCCTGGTTGATTCAATTCTATCATGCTATTTGATTGTAGGTGAACTATAAATCCCAGCAACTACAACTCCTTATCTATTTATCTATCTATATCTATTTGCTGGATGGCTCTTTGTCAGGAGGACTTTGATTATGTTTTCTTGTCCTGATGAAGGGAGTTGGATTGGATGGCCTTAAGTATTTTCTGTTGGTCATGGGGGTTCTGTGTGGGAAGTTTGGCCCAATTCTGTAGTTTGTGGGGTTCAGAATGCTCTTTGATTGTAGGTGAACTATAAATCCCAGCAACTACAACTCCCAAATGTCAAGGTCTATTTCCCCCAAACTCCATCAGTGTTAACATTTGGGCATATGGAATATTTGTGCCAAGTTTGGTCCAGATCCATCATTGTTTGAGTCCACAGTGCTCTCTGGATGTAGGTGAACTACAACTCCCAAACTCAAGGTCAATGCCCACCAAACCCTTCCAGTATTTTCTTTTGGTCCTGGGAGTTCTGTGTGCCAAGTTTGGTTCAATTCCATCATTGATGGAGTTCAGAATGCTCTTTGATTGTAGGTGAACTATAAATCCCAGCAACTACAACTCCCAAATGACAAAGTCATAATTTTTTGAGTGATGGTCACTCCTTGTGTTGTGAGACGTTTTGTTGCCAAATTTGGTGTGATTTCGTTCATTGGTTCTTTTGTTTTTAAGGTACTCATTATGCACAGAGCATTTTTATATATATATTATTATTATTATTATTATTATTATTATTATTATTATTATTATTATTATTATTAAGCTCAACTCAGCTTCCAAAATGATGGAAAGGTTCAGCAGTTTTTGTTCCAGTTTCACCACTGCTTTCATCCATATTTGTAATCTTCTCATACAAAAGGGTGGACCACAAGTCTGTATAGAATGAAAAAGTTAGACATCTCTTTTCTTTTGTTACTGAATTGGGTCAAAGAAGCACATTACAGAGCTGACAGGTCAAAAATTTCTCCTGTTTTGATAAAATGACAAGCTTCCTGAAATACATGGTAGAAACTAAGTGACCAAATCAGGTGAAAATTTATAACTCCAGCAAAATCTGGAGTTAAAAATCCAGTCAAAGAAAGATAGATGTTTACAAAGGCACCCAATATGCCTTTTCCTGAGTATAAAACGGCAAGTCTGCTGCTCCCGATTTCTAGGTGTAATCGGAAAATGCAATACATCTGACCCACTCTTAATCTAGTGTTTTGCAACGAATTCCAGCACTAATACAAGGGAAACAGAGCATGAACTGTATCTGTCCACAGAGCGATAAGCAGTGAAACACTAGACAAGTCAATCAATACTTAGAAATCCACAAATCTCCCAGTCAACTCTCATGTTCTTTAAATGAGTCTTCCTTTATATGGTTCCTAAAGACATATAATTGACATCTTCATCTGGCTTAGAGTTCTTTATATGAATCAACAAGTGACTGCTTTTTGAAATTGACTTTTAAATCAATGTGTCCCATACCTTGCATAGGGTTGAGGTATGTTACCTGCACATACATAAATTAGATCGGTAAGTAATGCATGAGATGGGTGTGGGTGAGAGAGTCATTTACTGCATATATTGCTCAAATAGCCCCTGGTGGTGCAGCGGATTAAACCTCTGAGCTGCTGAACTTGCTGACCGAAAGGTCGGTGGTTCAAATTCAGGGAGCGAGGTGAGCTCCCATTGTTAGCCCCAGCTTCTGCCAACTTAGAAGTTCAAAAACATGCAAATGTGAGTAGATTAATACGTACTGCTCCAATGGGAAGATAACGGTGCTCCATACAGTCATGCCGGCCTCATGACCTTGGAGGTGTCTTGTAATGATGATGCCACCAATTTGTGAAGATTTCACCAATTTGTGAAGAAGCCATCAGTTTGTAATGATTTTGTAAAGATGCCACCACTTTGTAAGGGTTTACTAAATTGATAACGTAGCTAATAGCTAGTAATATTGAATTGGTCTTTCTTCAATATGTAGCGTGACTTAACTTGGAAAGGATCTGTAACAGAGACCGGGCTTTAAAAGAAACGGTAACAAGTTTATTGAAATGTAGCAGAAGCTTGATGGTTTCAATGTTTCTTGACTCTTAGAGGCACATATCTTCGGAGGTTACATTTATAATGTCCCTTAAAACAACTCTGGAAAGTACTCTTCCTTCTACTAAACAGGTTTCAAACTTATTTTTCTTCAAACTGTGTTTCTTTCCTTAATAGATTACTTCAGATACAAGCTTATTCTTTCTTTGTGATATTTCTGTTGCAATAAAGATTCTCACTGGGTTTCTCTCGCCCCTTCTACTCATACACCAACTACTAATATAAATAAGTCAACTTAACTTATCTAAACTACCTAGGCTAAAAGCCAAAACTTCCTAATTCTCACTATAGTAGAATCAGCCTTTCCCTGTAGTTTTTAAACTACAGCCTACCTTCCTGGTTCTCACTACACAACAGAACCAGCCACTCCTGTAGTTCACAGACTACAGACTGACCGTTTTAAAATGGCTGCCCTCTCAAGTGGCAGTAGGCTCCGCCCCTTTTTCCACAGCAACCCAGCTCAAAGTGAACTGAGCTGGCTACCACCCCCCCCCCCCAATTATGCAACTTTAAATACTTATCCTTTCAAACACCTATCTATAACTATACATAACAGTAGATTAAAATTCACACTTCACCACATGTCTAAAGGCAACACTGGCTCTTTGGCTTCAAAATGGAGATGATCATCAACCCCCAGACTTGAACACAACTACGAGGGTTGGATGAAAAGTAATGCCTCCACCTTCGTAACTCCTCAAGAGATGACAGTATTGGTATGCGGCAAGTACTGGCTTGTTCAGTAGATTCTCCTCTACAGTTCCATTTTGGTGGGAAGCCTTAGCATTGTGTTGTTGAAGTGTGAAGTATGGAACCCTGCACAGTCAGTTAATGTAACTTAAGCAATGGGCAGTCATTGAATTCTTGACAGCAGAAGGTGTCACCCCAAAAGGAGATTCATTAACTGTTTATGGTGATTGTGTTGATGTGATTACTGTGTGTTGTTGGACAAGTATGTTTAAAGATGTTGTGGTGGGAACATCTGACTTGGGTGACAAACAATGAGTTGGACGTCCTGTGACAGCAACCAACAAGTTCCACAAGCAAAAGGTTGACATATTGATTCACTCAGAGAGACATTTCAAGCATAATTGGCATTTCACAAGAACGTGTGGGTCACATTATTGCTTTGCTTGGCTAGCAGAAGATCTGTGCACAATGAGTTGCGGAAACAAAGTGTCGACTTCTTCCGTGATGGCTTCAGAAAACTTGACCATTGTTGGCAGAAATGTATCCAATTGTCTGATGATTATGTGGAAAAGTGAGTAGTGGTAGTTAAAGAGCACATTCTAAGGATTATTTCAGCATTTGATTTATTAAAATATTCCCATCCAAATCCAAGTAACAAAGTTGGAGGCATTACTTTTCATTCAACCCTCAAAGGCTTAATGTTAGCGGAAAACCTTTACCTTTACCTATTGCTCAGACAGCTTACCTAACCTTACTACAACAAATCTAAAATTCAAGAGTTCGTTTCACAGTAATATCATTGTATAGAGAAGATGGGTTTTTGCAAAAGTGAAACATTAAAAAGACACCTAATGGCTCTAAAATTAATAAAATGATTTGAGCATAATAATATTTTGCAATAATGTTCTTTTAATTTAAATAGATGCTGAAAATCTTTCACAATTTGGTATTTGTTTTAGGAAAAACTAATGTTTTAGACAAAGAAATACTTGCAATTCACAGAATTGCCCAAACACGAATCAAGGAACATGAAAGGCACTGCAGACTACTTCAACCAGAGAAGTCAGCCATAGCAAAGCACCTGATGAACCAACCTGGACACAGCATATTATTTGAGAACACAGAAATGCTGGACCACTCTCACAACCACCATGTCAGACTACACAGAGAAGCCACTGAAATCCACAAGCATGTGGACATCAACAGAAAGGAGGAAACCATGAAGATGAACAAAATCTGGCTACCGAGGGGAAACAATCAGGCACATCTAATCACCTCTCACAAAAGATTGCTCCAGGCACTGCCAGGCCATCAAATGCTAATCAAGGTGGTCAGTTGAAACATTCACACCTAGCTCCACCAGACAAGAGTCCTTTGTCCCACCCTGGTCATTCCACAGATATATAAACCCATTTTCCTAGTTCCAATAGACCTCACGACCTCTGAGGATGCTTGCCATAGATGCAGGCAAAACAGGAGAAATGCCTCTAGACCATGGCCATATAGCCCGAAAAAACCTACAACAACCCAGTGATTCCGGCCATGAAAGCCTTCGACAATACATTGAACATCTCTACAAGCTTTTCCTTGATTTGAGTCTACTGGAAGGAGGCTGGTAGCCATGTAGTGGGTGGCTTTCACAGTGTTCAACCTTATTTCTCTCACATTTAACAGCAACTTCCCATCGCACATCGGGGGGGGGGGGGCAATGCCAGCTAGCTTGTAGAGTTTATCAACAGGTGTAGGTTTAAGACATCCTGTGATTATTCTGCATGTTTCATTCAATGCTATGTTCACCTGCTTTGCATGGGCAGACTTATGCCAAACAGGGCAGGCATACTGGCAGTTGAGTAAGACAAGGCTAGGGCTGATGTTCTTATTTATGCTAAAATGTATTATATTTATTAAATGAATAGTTTGTTTCATATTTATTATGAAAATTTAGGGAAGGATTTTTTTGTTCAGAAATTTGACTCAAATAGATCTATTTTATCTTCTACGTAACCTGATGATTCACAGTGTTAAAATGTCTTGTGCTACCACTTTACCGCAGCAGATTTGTTATTACTAATTAATATACTTTTGTCATTTATGAAGGAATTGGAGTCAGACAGTACAAAAACAGAAGAGTGAGAGTCAAAAGTTTGGCATACAGACTCCACAGCCTTTATAATAATAAAAATATAATCCACTCTTGTTATTTGAGAAGGCAAAATTCTGCATTTAATAGTCTGTTCACATGGGAAATAGTCTGCTCATAAATGGACATACCCAGAGCATTCCCCAACTTTGTGTAATAAGGGATAAAACCATGTTAACCCATTTTACTCCCTGTTATTAACTGGAGGTCTCTGAATCTGAACATTGTATTGTCGAAGGCTTTCATGACCAGAATATTTATTTATTTATTTATTTACGGTATTTATATTCTGCCCTTCTCACCCTGCAGGGGACTCAGGGCGAATTACAATGTACTTCTATTATTTATTTATTTATTTATTTATGACATTTATATGCTGCCCTTCTCACCCCGAAGGGGACTCAGAGCGGCTTACAAGGTATATATACATACAATATATTATATTATTAGCATAGTACAATATCAGTTTTAAATATTGCTATATTGTACTATACCAATTATATTGTAATATTATTAGTAATATTACATGTAATATAAATATATAATTATAATATCATGTTATTATTAGTATTATATTGCATTACATTATAATATTATATTATAAATATTATATATTATATTATATTATATTAAATTATTAGAATAGCACAGGAGACAAGATAGAACACATACATGGCAAACATTCAATGCCATAGACACACAGCATATATAGACAGACACTCAGAGGCTATTTAACATTTTCATGAGGGTATTCTGGCCACCAGGGGAGCTGTCACTTCACCGTCCATTTGTTACACTGATGAAGTACTTCCTCATTCTTTGCATGCTTGCTGGAGATTTTTATGGCCTCGTAAATTAGTTAAATTAGCCTCCCCACATAAGTGCTCTCTGGATGTAGGTGAACTACAACTCCCAAACTCAAGGTCAATGCCAACCAAATCCTTCTAGTGTTTTCTGTTGGTTATGGGAGTCCTGTGTGCCATATGTGGTTCAATTCCATAATTGGTGGAGTTCAGAATGGTCTTTGATTGTAGGTGAACTATATATCCCAGCAACTACAACTCCCAAATGACAAAATCAAAAAAATTTGAGTGAAGGACATACATTGGGTTGTTATGTGTCTTTTGTCCAAATTTGGTGTCAATTATCCAGTGGTTTTTGAGTTCTGTTAATCCCACAAACGAACATTATATATATATATATATATATACACACACACACACACACACACACACACACACATACACACACACACACACACACCCATTTCAACCCCCACTTTCCCAGCCCCATTTTGATCTTTAGATAACAATAGAGAAGTTGATGGTTTTAGTAGTTCATGTAATTTTACTATTAAAAAAACCAAACTGCTGATTATCTATGAACACACTCTCAGTTCTAGGTATTTGGTGAGACTATATCTCAAATACCTACCACAGAAAATATTTTCTGAAAGTTCTATACACCAGTTTTCTGAAAACATGGCATCTCAGGTTGTATTTATCAGTTAATGCACTGATCCCATTACTGCTATATAGTTATTTTCATGATAAGTGGACAGTGAATTTCAGTGCAAACTTCTCAAAATGTGAATGCAGAATCCGTAGAATCAGAATCAATAGCCGTATTTAAAAATCTGGAATCATGTTTTGGTTTGTCTAGAGTTTGATTTAAAAAAACCTGGTGAAACAGACATTTCAGTGAACAATATATTGAATGACTTTCTCTTTTAAAACCTGGTGGGATATGGATCTTCCACTTTTTAAGTTTGAAACTGATATTGATCCCTGCTATTTCCCCAAGTCCAATATATTTTTCACTTAATCTTCAACAAAGATGTCAAGAAAAGCGCTAGATGCATATTTGACTTCCCATATAAATTTATTCATAAGCATCATCAAGAATTTGAAATTACTAGTATAATTTCTGAAAAAAACAAATAAAATATGAGCCTTTGGGTTTTTTCTTCTTCTTCTTTCTATTTCTATTGCCACTTCAACCTGGAAATCTATTTCAGAAGCCTTTTGAATCATGGAAAGAAAGGTTTTATACTTTCACATTTTTGCTCTTGGCAGAGACATTTAAAAAAAACTTAGGCAATCCCTCTTAGTCTGAATAGGATTGCCTTCCAAGATGGGTGTATTGGTGTTGGGTCTGTAGGTGACTGTGGAGCCCTATTCTTGATCTGCATGTTCTCCTGCAGTGAAGGCATTGGTTTCCAGGTGGAAGGCAGTCCCAGTTGGGGTTGGCTTGATGCGCCTTCTTCTTAGCACGTTTCTCTCTTTCACCCTCCATTCGTGCCTCTTCAAATTTTGCAGCACTGCTGGTCACAGCTGACCTCCAGCTGGAGTGCTCAAGGGCCAGGGCTTCCCAGTTCTCAGTGTCTATGCCAGAGTTTTTAAGGTTGGCTTTGAGCCCATCTTTAAATCTCTTTTCCTGCCCACCAACATTTTGTTTTCTGTTCTTGAGTTCGGAGTAGAGCAACTGCTTTGGGAGCATCCGGACAACGTGGCCAGTCCAACAGAGTTGATGGGGGAGGACCATTGCTTCAATGCTGGTGGTATTTGCTTCTTCCAGCATGCTGACATTTGTCCGCTTGTCTTCCCGAGAGATTTGCAGGATTTTTCGGAGGCAACGCTGATGGAATTGTTTTAGGAGTTGCATATGATGTCTGTAGATAGCCCACGTCTCACAGGCGTATAGCAGAGTTGGGAGGACAATAGCTTTATAAACAAGCAATGGTCAGATGTTCCATGGCCAGCACAGAGAAAAGTAACATATTTATTCCTCTAGTAGAGTAGCTGTGCCTTCCAGCCAACTAAACAATGGTGCCAGATCCGGGACTGCTCTGGGGCACATTTACACTGAGCAGAACCACTCAGGTTAGGTGAACCCTTAGTCTTTGAAAGAAGCCCTCTAGGATCTTTGTGTACATGGATGCTTTTGTATAGCAGCTGTTGTGCCTTCCCTGTGTCTCATCACAAGGATCTCTGCTTGTTTGTTTAAGTATTTTTTATGAAACAAAAACTGCTGGGATAAATTATCAAAACCTTACTTTGCTTGGGACATGTGTTACTCAGGGGATCTGAAACCACTCTCTTTCCGAGAATTGTCTTTTGTAAAATAAAAGCAGAGTTATGTCCTCTTCCTAAAAGGTGTCATTAGTGAAGAGAATGTGTCATTAGTGGCACCTTACCCCCCAAGCTCAATATCCTTCAGTATAAGTTTAGTATAAGTATTCTCCAAGGTGCTCTTCCAGCAGACACCAGCCAACCCCTCTCCAATGCCAGTGATACAGCTTAATGGTGTAACATTAGAAAATGTTGATCATTTCTGCTACCTTGGCAGCCACCTCTCCACCAAAGTCAACATCGACACCGAAATACAACACCGCCTGAGCTCTGCGAGCGCAGCATTTTCCGAATGAAGCAGAGAGTGTTTGAGGACCGGGACATCCGTAGGGATACCAAGGTGCTTGTTTATAAAACTATTGTCCTCCCAACCCTGCTATATGCCTGTGAGACGTGGACTGTCTACAGACGTCACATGCAACTCCTGGAACGATTCCATCAGTGCTGCCTCTGAAAAATCCTGCAAATCTCTTGGGAAGACAAGCAGACAAATGTCAGCATGCTGGAAGAAGCAAAAACCACCACTGAAGCGATGGCCCTCCTCCATCAACTCCGCTGGACTGGTCATGTTGTCTGGATGCCGACCACCGTCTCCCAAAGCAGTTGCTCTACTCCGAACTCAAGAACGGAAAATGAAATGTTGGTGGGCAGGAAAAGGGATTTAAAGATTTAAAAACTCTGGCATAGACATTGAGAATTGGGAAGCCCTGGCCCTTGACCGCTCCAGCTGGAGGTGTGCTGTGACCAGCAGTGCTGCAGAATTTGAAGAGGCACGAATGGAGGGCGAAAGGGAGAAGCGTGCCAAGAGGAAGGCGCGTCAAGCCAACCCCGACCGAGCCTTCCACCTGGAAACCAATGCCCTCACTGCGGAAGAAGATGCAGAGCAAGAATAGGGCTCCACAGCCACATACGGACCCACAAGAATACCACAAGACAATCCTCCTCGGAAAATGAGGGATCGCCTAAGTAAGTAAGTAAGAAGTATTCTCCAATAAAATCCTTGTTCAATGTGAGAAAGTGGGTTTTTTATCATTTTTTGTCAGCATCGCCCCCAAATGTTCAACAGCCAGCTGTGCTATTTGTAGCTTTTTGCCCCTAAATTCAAGTCTATTCAAGCCCAATATAGAGAGAATCTTCACAAAGTCTAAGCACTTTTGCAATCTATTCTCCGTGTTGCAAGATTTCTACACATTGATAAGCATTCCCCGCCGTTTCATAGACTTCTTTTCAAAAACATGTTCGCTGTAGCTTGCTGTTCTCTTCTTTATTTTGGAGGGCATTAGCTATCTCCAGATGGCCCTGGACAATTTTAAGGCATCCCTCTACAATGTTTGTTTTATACAGCAAATGTGTTATTTAAACCTTCTTGGACTTTAGCAGGCTGCAGAGGAAGGAATTAGCAAAACCACCTGCTGAGTATTTCATGCCTAAGAAAACCCTATGAAATTCATGGGGTTGCCATAAGTCGATAGGTGACTTGGAGTCGCTTACAAACACAGATGATCAGCAACCAGGCTTAATGATTCACTTAATGTCTTCCTGCATATGAACCCTACTTCAAGATGCATGCAAGGATATTCTGCCATTCCTTCTAGTGAAAAGGCTGCCAACATTCTGGTCTGAAGAAATATGATGTTCTGCAGTTGCCTCTTCCCTTGAGGTGTTAACTGCAAACAGAAAATGCTTCTGATAGTCTCAGTAAAAACAAATAAGGAACAACATGCATTAACGTATTCGAGGGCAAGAGGAGAAAACAACATCCTAAAGCTGAGAATAACAAAAGCATTGTGAATACTTCTAATAAACACATTTTCTGCCATTTTAAGAATCAAGGAGCATATGCCATTGAAACAAATGGGACTTACTTCTAGTTAGGTATGTATCATTTTGTGCCAAGTCTTTGTGAAATAAGAGACAGGACTCTTGTACCTTTAACAGTTGTGTTGAAGAGGAAATTTTGGCAGGATTCCTTGGCATGGACCATACATCATATTAAACATCATATTAAAATGTTGGCCACAGTGGTCCACACTCTTGTCACATCTATATAAATAAAAATGTAATGTTCGTTTGTGCTATTCACAGAACTCGAAAACCACTGGGGGAATTGACACCAAATTTGGACACGATACACCTAACAACCCAATGTATGTCCTTCACTCAAAAAACCCCCAAAGAAACAGCAGAAACCCCAAAAATCCACACAAGGGAAGAGGTCCGTTACAGCATTGAGAGCCAAGTGCGTGCGCACGCACGGCCATACAAACAGAACTGGCACATCAGGCAGCACTGAGCTTCCTCCCTCACCGCGGCAGGGAGCTTCCTCCCTCACGGCAGCATACTCGGGAGCCTATCTCGCACACATGGCCACGCACATACACACAACTTCGCCTTCCCCTTGCCCTTTGCTTTTTCTTTTAAATGTGAGGCAAGCATTTCGCCCTGACCAGGCATGTAGCCGGGGGGGGGGGGGGGGGCTTCAGCCCCCCCCGAAATTCTCATGGTGGTTCACGAAAAGGCCTTACTGGTGCATTATTTAAACTGTTATGTTTATTAATATCATGATTTGATCACCATTCTCAATATATCCCATATGTATGTGGGTATTGGGGTAATGATACAAAAGGTTTGCTAGGCTAGACCCTCTTTCACTCAGACTCAAGCCCCCCCCCGAAACTCAGCCCCCCCCCCCGAAACCCCCTGAAATTTTTTTCCCCCCCCCCCCGAAACGAAATCCTGGCTACGGGCCTGGCCCTGACGGTTGTGTGTGAGTGAGAGAGAGAGAGGGGGGAAGGAATCTCCCCGCAAGGCTTGCAAGCCCTCCTCCTTTCTCCCTTCGGGCAGCTTCCTCTCCTTCTCTCTCTTTTTTTTTTTAAATAGTTTTTATTGATTTTCACCACAGGTTTACACTAAAAACCACAATGAACTGTAACAAACTACAATAAACAATAAACATATATGCCCTTCACCACTTCACCAACCCACCACCGACATACACCCTGCTGTGACCTCCATTCTTCTTACTTTATCCATTATTCACTTTACTTTACTTTCCCTCACTTCACATTCCTCAATATCCTAATTAAGCTTCATATTGGGAGGGAGAGTACCAGTTGTTCTCTATCCACCTCTCTTATTTCAATTAACTTAACCAGTCCTTACTTTCTATACAGGCATGTAGCCGGGGGGGGGGGGGGGGGGGGGGGGGGGGGGGGGGGGGGGGGGGGGGGGGGGGGGGGGAGGCTCGCTCTTAAGAATAAACACTGACCCGGTGACTTTCCTTTCACTTCTCTCCCTTTTCTCGATTCCCTGCTTGCCTCCGCATTGAGTCTTATATCTTATTCTATCTGTTGTCTTTAACGTTGCTTCTGCGGGCCTCACCGTTATTTCTCGATTATTTTCGTTCCGCTTGATCGTTAATGGGGGGGG
>NW_026847549.1:117628324-117785819 GCF_025583915.1 Anolis sagrei ordinatus | reverse complement strand
TTTAAGGTTGGCTTTGAGCCCATCTTTAAATCTCTTTTTCTGCCCACCAACATTCTGTTTTCTGTTCTTGAGCTCGGAGTAGAACAACTGTTTTGGGAGACTGGTTGGGCATCCGGACAACGTGGCCAGTCCAACAGAGTTGATGGGGGAGGACCATTGCTTCAATGCTGGTGGTATTTGCTTCTTCCAGCATGCTGACATTTGTCCGCTTGTCTTCCCGAGAGATTTGCAGGATTTTTCGGAGGCAACGCTGATGGAATTGTTTTAGGAGTTGCATATGATGTCTGTAGATAGCCCACGTCTCACAGGCGTATAGCAGAGTTGGGAGGACAATAGCTTTATAAAGAAGCAATGGTCAGATGTTCCATGGCCAGCACAGAGAAAAGTAACATATTTATTCCTCTAGTAGAGTAGCTGTGCCTTCCAGCCAACTAAACAATGGTGCCAGATCCGGGACTGCTCTGGGGCACATTTACACTGAGCAGAACCACTCAGGTTAGGTGAACCCTTAGTCTTTGAAAGAAGCCCTCTAGGATCTTTGTGTACATGGATGCTTTTGTATAGCAGCTGTTGTGCCTTCCCTGTGTCTCATCACAAGGATCTCTGCTTGTTTGTTTAAGTATTTTTTATGAAACAAAAACTGCTGGGATAAATTATCAAAACCTTACTTTGCTTGGGACATGTGTTACTCAGGGGATCTGAAACCACTCTCTTTCCGAGAATTGTCTTTTGTAAAATAAAAGCAGAGTTATGTTCTCTTCCTAAAAGGTGTCATTAGTGAAGAGAATGTGTCATTAGTGGCACCTTACCCCCCAAGCTCAATATCCTTCAGTATAAGTTTAGTATAAGTATTCTCCAAGGTGCTCTTCCAGCAGACACCAGCCAACCCCTCTCCAATGCCAGCGATACAGCTTAATGGTGTAACAGTAGAAAATGTTGATCATATCCGCTACCTTGGCAGCCACCTCTCCACCAAAGTCAACATCGACACCGAAATACAACACCGCCTGAGCTCTGCGAGCGCAGCATTTTTCCGAATGAAGCAGAGAGTGTTTGAGGACCGGGACATCCGTAGGGATACCAAGGTGCTTGTTTATAAAACTATTGTCCTCCCAACCCTGCTATATGCCTGTGAGACGTGGACTGTCTACAGGCGTCACATGCAACTCCTGGAACGATTCCATCAGTGCTGCCTCCGGAAAATCCTGCAAATCTCTTGGGAAGACAGGCGGACAAACGTTAGCATGCTGGAAGAAGCAAAGACCACCAGCATTGAAGCGATGGTCCTCCGCCATCAACTCCGCTGGACCGGCCACGTAGTCCAGATGCCCGACCACCGTCTCCCAAAGCAGTTGCTCTACTCCGAACTCAAGAACGGAAAATGAAATGTTGGTGGGCAGGAAAAGGGATTTAAAGATTTAAAAACTCTGGCATAGACATTGAGAATTGGGAAGCCCTGGCCCTTGACCGCTCCAGCTGGAGGTGTGCTGTGACCAGCAGTGCTGCAGAATTTGAAGAGGCACGAATAGAGGGCGAAAGGGAGAAGCGTGCCAAGAGGAAGGCGCGTCAAGCCAACCCCGACCGAGACCACTTTCCACCTGGAAACCAATGCCCTCACTGCGGAAGAAGATGCAGAGCAAGAATAGGGCTCCACAGCCACATACGGACCCACAAGAATACCACAAGACAATCCTCCTCGGAAAATGAGGGATCGCCTAAGTAAGTAAGTAAGTAAGTAAGTAAGAAGTATTCTCCAATAAAATCCTTGTTCAATGTGAGAAAGTGGGTTCTTTATCATTTTTTGTCAGCATCGCCCCCAAATGTTCAACAGCCAGCTGTGCTATTTGTAGCTTTTTGCCCCTAAATTCAAGTCTATTCAAGCCCAATATAGAGAGAATCTTCACAAAGTCTAAGCACTTTTGCAATCTATTCTCCGTGTTGCAAGATTTCTACACATTGATAAGCATTCCCCGCCGTTTCATAGACTTCTTTTCAAAAACATGTTCGCTGTAGCTTGCTGTTCTCTTCTTTATTTTGGAGGGCATTAGCTATCTCCAGATGGCCCTGGACAATTTTAAGGCATCCCTCTACAATGTTTGTTTTATACAGCAAATGTGTTATTTAAACCTTCTTGGACTTTAGCAGGCTGCAGAGGAAGGAATTAGCAAAACCACCTGCTGAGTATTTCATGCCTAAGAAAACCCTATGAAATTCATGGGGTTGCCATAAGTCGATAGGTGACTTGGAGTCGCTTACAAACACAGATGATCAGCAACCAGGCTTAATGATTCACTTAATGTCTTCCTGCATATGAACCCTACTTCAAGATGCATGCAAGGATATTCTGCCATTCCTTCTAGTGAAAAGGCTGCCAACATTCTGGTCTGAAGAAATATGATGTTCTGCAGTTGCCTCTTCCCTTGAGGTGTTAACTGCAAACAGAAAATGCTTCTGATAGTCTCAGTAAAAACAAATAAGGAACAACATGCATTAACGTATTCGAGGGCAAGAGGAGAAAACAACATCCTAAAGCTGAGAATAACAAAAGCATTGTGAATACTTCTAATAAACACATTTTCTGCCATTTTAAGAATCAAGGAGCATATGCCATTGAAACAAATGGGACTTACTTCTAGTTAGGTATGTATCATTTTGTGCCAAGTCTTTGTGAAATAAGAGACAGGACTCTTGTACCTTTAACAGTTGTGTTGAAGAGGAAATTTTGGCAGGATTCCTTGGCATGGACCATACATCATATTAAACATCATATTAAAATGTTGGCCACAGTGGTCCACACTCTTGTCACATCTATATAAATAAAAATGTAATGTTCGTTTGTGCTATTCACAGAACTCGAAAACCACTGGGGGAATTAACACCAAATTTGGACACGATACACCTAACAACCCAATGTATGTCCTTCACTCAAAAAACCCCCAAAGAAACAGCAGAAACCCCAAAAATCCACACAAGGGAAGAGGTCCGTTACAGCATTGAGAGCCAAGTGCGTGCGCACGCACGGCCATACAAACAGAACTGGCACATCAGGCAGCACTGAGCTTCCTCCCTCACCGCGGCAGGGAGCTTCCTCCCTCACGGCAGCATACTCGGGAGCCTATCTCGCACACATGGCCACGCACATACACACAACTTCGCCTTCCCCTTGCCCTTTGCTTTTTCTTTTAAAGGTGAGGCAAGCATATAACGGTTCTTTTAAACGGTTGGGGGGGGGGGGGGCTTCAGCCCCCCCAATTCTCAGGGTGGTTCACGAAAAGGCCTTACTGGTGCATTATTTAAACTGTTATGTTTATTCATATCATGATCTGATCACCATACTCAATATATCCCATATGCATGGGGGTATTGGGGTAATGATACAAAAGGTTTGCTAGGCTAGACCCTCTTTCACTCAGACTCAGCCCCCCCCCGCCAACTCAGCCCCCCCGAACCCCCCCTGAAAAACCCCCCCCGAAACGAAATCCTGGCTACGGGCCTGGCCCTGACGGTTGTGTGTGAGTGAGAGAGAGAGAGGGGGGAAGGAATCTCCCCGCAAGGCTTGCAAGCCCTCCTCCTTTCTCCCTTCGGGCAGCTTCCTCTCCTTCTCTCTCTTTTTTTTTTTAATTAGTTTTTATTGATTTTCACCACAGGTTTACACTAAAAACCACAATGAACTATAACAAACGACAATAAACAATAATAAACATATATGCCCTTCACCACTTCACCAACCCACCACCGACATACACCCTGCTGTGACCTCCATTCTTCTTACTTTATCCATTATTCACTTTACTTTACTTTCCCTCACTTCACATTCCTCAATATCCTAATTAAGCTTCATATTGGGAGAGAGAGTACCAGTTATTCTCTATCCACCTCTCTTATTTCACTTAACTTATCCAGTCCTTACTTTCTATACAGGCATGTAGCCGGGGGGGGGGGGGGGGGGGCTCGGGGGGCTTCAGCCCCCCCCCCGAAATTCTCATGGTGGTTCGCGAAAAGGCCTTACTGGTGCATGATTTAAACTGTTATGTTTATTCATATCATGATCTGATCACCATACTCAATATATCCCATATGCATGGGGGTATTGGGGTAATGATACAAAAGGTTTGCTAGGCTAGACCCTCTTTCACTCAGACTCAGCCCCCCCCCCGAAACTCAGCCCCCCCCGAAACCCCCCCTGAAATTTTTTTAGCCTCCCCCCCCTGAAACGAAATCCTGGCTACGGGCCTGTTTCTACCCCATCCATATAAGACCGTCCAATCTGTTGGGTTTACAGCTCTTCCATTATGTTGCTTTAACCAATACGTTAGCTCGTCCGTATCTTTAATGTCTATTATTTTTTCAATCCAGTCCGATTTTGAAGGTAGTTTCTCCTGTTTCCATACTCTGGCATACACCATTCTTGCAGCTGTAGCGAAGAAGATGAATAGTTTTTCCTTGTTTTTGTCCTTAAAAATTGCTGCATCAAACATTCCCAGTAGATATAATTCTGGCTTCCTCTCCTTCTCATTCCTCCTTCTCCTGCCTCTTTCCTTCTCTCCCTCGCTCCTTCCCTTTGAACTTCCCAGGCGATCTCCATGACATCATGACCCCTTCCTCTTCACCTCCCTCCTTGCCTGCTGTGGTGAAGAAGGAAAGAGAGAAAGGAAGAAGGGAGGAAAGAAAGAAGGAAGCATGGGAAAGAGGGGAGAGCGCACCTTGCACAGCCCGGGGGGGTAGAGAGAGGGGGGCAACCTCCTATCTCCCCTCCTCTTGGCTCTTTCCGTTGCCTTTGCAAAGGTGGGCACTTCCAAGGCTTCCAGCCCCCACCAAGCTTCTGAGACAGGAGAGTGTCTGAAGGGACCCACATAGAGGAAGAGGAGGAGGCAGACGCAGAGGCAGCAGTAGCAGACAGACCCCAGGCTCAAAGCCTGTCACAGCCGTTTCTGTTGCAACTTGGTGGGGATGGTGAAGTCAAGCAAAGCAGGGGAGCCAGGAGCTGGGGGTGGGGGGACAGATCCCGACCAATGAGGGGGGTCTGCCCCTGTCAGGGAGGGAGGACAGTTGGGAAGGTAGCGTAGGATATCTATAGTCCCACAATTTGTTCACGAAACAAAACACACAATAGCATATCCACACCATGTGTGTGTGTATAGCAGGGGTCCACAAACCTTTTAAACAGAGGGCCAGGTTACAGTTCCTCAAACTGTTGGAGGGCTGGATTATAATTTGAAAAAAAAACATGAATTCCTTATTTGTAGTGCAAAAAAACCACTTAAAAACAATACAATAATTGAAACGAAGAACAATTTTAACAAATATAAATTTATTAGTATTTGAATGGGAAGCGTGGGCCTGTTTTTGGCTGATGAGATAGGATTGTTGTTGTTGTGTACTTTCAAGTCGTTACAGACTTAGGTTGACCCTAAGTGAGGGCCGGGTAAATGACCTTGAAGGGCCGCATTCGGCCCCCGGGCCTTAGTATGAGGACCCCTGGTGTATAGGTTAAAGCTAAAGGTATTCCCCTGACATTAAATCCAGTCATGTCCAACCCTGGGACTCTGGTGCTCATCTCCATTTTTTAGCTGAAGAGCCGGCGTTGTCCATAGACACCTCCAAAGTCATGTGGCCACTGGCATGACTGCATGGAGCGCCCTTACCTTCCTGCCAGAGTGGTACCTATTGCTCTACTCACATTTGCATGTTTTTGAACTGCTATATGAATTGAAAATCATTCTATCTATCTTTTACAACTTGGCAACATACACATGTTGGCAGAGCAACAGTGAGTGCGTATGGGTGTGTGGAGTTGTGAAAATATAGTGGAATTAATGCACATGCAAGATCATCCCCACAATAACCCCTCAAGACATGCACTCCAGCAGAGCCACTTATTTCCCGCGTGACTGTGTGTATTGGAGAACAAGCCCTATGAGGAGCGGCTTAAAGAGCTGGGCATGTTTAGCCTGAAAAAAGAGAAGGCTGAGAGGAGATATGATAGCCATGTATAAATATGTGAGAGGAAGCCACAGGGAGGAGGGAGCAAGCTTGTTTTCTGCTTCCTTGGAGACTAGGACGCGGAACAATGGCTTCAAACTACAAGAGAGGAGATTCCATCTGAACATGAGGAAGAACTTCCTGACTGTGAGAGCCATTCAGCAGTGGAACTCTCTGCCCTGGAGTGTGGTGGAGCCTTCTTTGGAAGCTTTTAAACAGAGGCTGGATGGCCATCTGTCAGGGGTGATTTAAATGCAATATTACTGCTTCTTGGCAGGGGGTTGGACTGGATGGCCCATGAGGTCTCTTCCAACTCTTTGATTCTATGATTCTATGATTTGAGGGGAAAGTTGAGGAAATATAGTAAAATTAACATCCATGTAGGTGTTCTCCACAACTTCCTTTCAACATAGACATTGCCATATTATCCACACCCATATGTGTATGTGTGTGTGTGTGTGTGTTCATGCACTATATCTCCCCCCCAAAGAAAGGAGACAAAGAGGGAAGGAAGGTTGGCCACAGCAACGCGTGGCAGGTACAGGTAGTCTATATAAATAAAAATGTAATGTTTGTTTGTGGGATTAACATAATTCAAAAACCACTAGACGAATTGACACCAAATTTGGCCACAAGACACCCACCAACCCAAGGAGTGACCACCACTCAAAAATTGATTTTCTCATTTGGGAATTGTAGTTGCTGGGATTTATAGTTTATTTACAATCAAAGAGCATTCTGAACTCCACCAATGATAGAATTGAACCAAACGTGACACACAGGACTCCCATGACCAACAGAAAATACTAGAAGGGTTTGGTGGGCATTGACCTTGAGTTTGGGAGTTGTAGTTCACCTACATCCAGAAAGCACTGTGGGCTCAAACAATGATGGATCTGGACCAAACTTGGAACAAATATTCATATGCCCAAATATGAACAGAGATGGAGTTTGAGTAAAATAGACCTTGACAATTGGGAGTTGTAGTTTCTGGGATTTATAGTTCACCTACAATCAAAGCGCATGCTGAACCCCGCCAAAGACAGAACTGGGGCAAACTTCCCACACAGAACCCCCATACTTAGGGCCATCCAGTCCAACTCCTTTCACCAGGGCAAGAAAACATAATCAAAGCCCTCCTGACAAAGAGCCATCCAGCCATAGATATAGATAGATAGATATGATTCACACACACACACACACACACAGATACAGTATCATAGATTTGAAAGGGGCCCCTAACGAAGGACAATTATATGTTGCATGTTCCAGAGTAGGCAAACCAGACAATTTCCACATCAACACTGACGAAGAAAGAAGAAGAAATACTGTTTACCCACAAGCATAAAGAAATTACATATATTAGAAATCAACACTTTCTCATTACTTTATATTCCAGATCAACAGACTGGGCCACAGCAACGCGTGGCAGGGGACGACTAGTCCCGAATACATTACTGCAACATGCTCTACGTGGGGTTGCCTTTGAAGACTGTTCGAAAACGTCAATTAGTCCAACGGGTGGCAGCTAGATTACTTACTGGAGCATCATAAAGGAAGCATACCACCCCCGTTATGTCAGCTCCACTGGCTGCCGATCCAATTCTGAGCACAATTCAAAGTGCTGGTTTGACCTATAAAACCCTGTATGGCTCCGGCCCAGCGTACCTGTCCGAATGTATCTCTTTCTACGTTCCACCCTGGAGTTTAAGATCTTATGGGGAGACCCTGCTCTTGGCCCTTTATCTGTCTCAAACATACTTAGGATGAGGGACAGGGCCTTCTCGGTGGTGGCCCCCTGTCTGTGGAACTCACTTCCCAGAGAAATTAGATTATCTTCATCCCTCCTCACCTTTAGAAAAAAGTTAAAAATGTGGATGTGGGACCAGGCCTTCGGTTAATTAAGCGGACAATGACAATAATAATGCTGACAATGGCTTCCAAATGGATTATGGATAAGTTTGATGAAACATCCAACCATAGTTTTCGGCTAATAACGGCCACCAGAGTGGCAATTCTTAGTAGATTTTAATTGTATTTTTTGATGTTTTTAACTATTTATAATTATTGACTGTTTGTTTTTATTATGTATACATTGAGACATCGAATTACTGCCGATTGGAAGCTGCCCTGAGTCCCCCCACCCCCCACCCCAGGGGGTTGAAAAGGGTGAGGTACAAATATTCGAAATAAATAAATAAATAAATAAATAAATTTAAAGAACGTGTCATTAAAAAAGTAATGTTACGTATACACCTGAACTTGGATTAATCTTAAAGAACGTATTTTATTTAATGTACATTGGTTTACTGATTGACTGATATTTTATTTGATCTCAATCCTAGTTTTCTTCTGAAAAGGAGATTCACAACTTCTCAGAAAGGGATAATAAAAATCAGATATAACAATTAGGGCTGGGCGGTTTCGTTTCGTTAATTCGTAATTCGTTAATAATTCGTTAATTTTGTTGATCACGAAGCAATAACGAACCATTCTGGAGCATTTTTTTAAAAAAAACGAATTTTTAAAGACGTTTTGTAAATGCTTCGTATTTCGGTATTGTACTCGTTTTGTTATTGTTCTGAGGTCATTTCGTTATTATTTCCGCATGTCTGGGTCAGTTTTATGGTTTAATTAGTGAAAAAAAAATTACAATATCACACCAACAGTCAACAACAGAGGGAGAGGGAAGCTTCAGAAGTTTTTGGAGGTTTTTTAGCGTATTTCGCGGTCGCGTCCGCCATTAACGAATCGATTCGTTATTGTTTCGGAAATCGATTCATTATTTTTTTACCATTTACGAAATTTCGTAAATATCGAACTTTTTAAAAGGAAAATTTTGTAATTATTTTAAATATCGAAACGCAAAAACCCCCCAAAAACGAATCGATTTTAGAAACAAATTTTTCCGTTGTTACCCAGGCCTAATAACAATAAATATAAACACAAAATGCTGTTAACATCAAAGCATGGTTTTAACATTAAAAACAACTAAATTCAAATTAATATAAACACGTTTATTTATTTATTTATTTATTTATTTATTTACAGTATTTATATTCAGCCCTTCTCACCCCGCAGGGGACTCAGGGCGGATTACAATGTA
The DNA here is from genome assembly GCF_025583915.1 of Anolis sagrei ordinatus. Lineage (NCBI taxonomy): Eukaryota > Metazoa > Chordata > Lepidosauria > Squamata > Anolidae > Anolis > Anolis sagrei. The sequence goes on along the minus strand of NW_026847549.1, from coordinate 117,776,731 downwards.
CATATACATAGCAAACATTCAATGCCATAGACACACAACATATATAGACAGACACAGAGGCAATTTAACATTCCAGCTTTTCTTGAGGGTATTCTGGCCACCAGGGGAGCTGTCCCTTCACCGACCATTTGTGACACTGATGAAGTACTTCCTCATTCTTTGCATGCTTGCTGGAGATTTTTATGGCATCATAAATTAGTTAAATTTGCCTCTTCACATAAGCGGTACCTACATTTCCTACTTGACAGATGCAACTGTCTTTCAGGCTGCAAAGGTTGACAACAAGCAACTGTTTTTCGGGGTGCAAAGGTTGGTAGCAAGCTACACAAAATTGGTTGGAAGCTCACTCCGACCCAGGCTGGCTGCAAACTCATGACCTTTTGGTCAGTAGTGATCTTAATGCAACTGACTCCCAGCCAGCTACACCATAGTCCCGGTGCATGCCAGTGAACAGGACCCAACCATTAAAAGATAATGCCTTTAGAAGCCACACAATTGCCTAAAACTATCTCAATTTTTTTTAAAAAAATGTATGCAGCTGTAGCATATGGCAGCCACCTCTCCACCAAAGTCAACATCGACACCAAAATACAACACCGCCTGAGCTCTGCGAGTGCAGCATTTTTCCGAATGAAGCAGAGAGTGTTTGAGGACCGGGACATCCATAGGGATACCAAGGTTTATAGAGCTATTGTCCTCCCAACCCTGCTATATGCCTGTGAGACGTGGACTGTCTACAGACGTCACATGCAACTCCTGTAACGATTCCATCAGTGCTGCCTCCGGAAAATCCTGCAAATCTCTTGGGAAGACAGGCGGACAAACATCAGCGTGCTGGAAGAAGCAAAGACCACCAGCATTGAAGCGATGGTCCTCCGCCATCAACTCTGCTGGACTGTGCCACGTTGTCCGGATGCCCGACCACCATCTCCCAAAGCAGTTGCTCTACTCAGAACTCAAGAACGGAATACGGAATGTTGGAGGACATGAAAGGAGATTGAAAGATGGGCTCAAAGCCAACCTTAAAAACTCTGGCATAGACACTGAGAACTGGGAAGTCCTGGCCCTTGAGCGCTCCAGGTGGAGGTCAGCTGTGACCAGCAGTGCTGCAGAATTTGAAGAGGCACGAATGGAGGGCGAAAGGGAGAAGCGTGCCAAGAGGAAGGCACGTCAAGCCAACCCCGACCAAGACCGCCTCCCACCTGGAAACCAATGCCCTCACTGCGGAAGAAGATGCAGAGCAAGAATAGGGCTCCGCAGCCACATACGGACCCACAAGAATATTATTATTATTATTATTAACTTTATTTGTACCCCGCTAGCATCTCCCGAAGGACTCTATCTGGCTTGCAAAGGCCAAGGCCTCAAAACACAACATAACAATACAACACCTAAAGCAAATTAAAAACAGTTAAAGCAATATTAAACAACAAGCAATAAACAATACATCAAGACACAATAAAACTGGGCCGGGCCAGAGTAATGGGTACAGGATTAAAAGTGCTGATGTGACAGGTGATATGTAAGGATTATAGGGTAAGTGCAGTGTGCCAGCAATCTTAATTCTAATAAAGTGCTTCTGGGACTTGTTATTGGAGATTCCTATTCTGGAAAGGCACATCGGAACAGTCAGGTCTTCAAGTTCTTTCTAAAGATTGCCAATGTAGGGGCCTGCCTATGATCTTTGGGGAGGGTGTTCCAGAGTCGGGGGGCCACCACAGAAAAGGCCCTGTCTCGCGTCCCCACCAAACGCGCCTGCAACGCAGGTGGAATCACGAGCAGGGCCTCTCCAGATGAACGAAGAGAGCACGTGGGTTCATAAACGGAGGTGCGGTCACGCAGGTAGGATGGTCCCAAACTGTTAAGGGCTTTGTAGGTAAGCACCTGCACCTTAAATTGGGCTCGGAAAATAAACGGCAGCCAGTGGAGCTCCTTGAACAGGAGGGTTGACCTCTCTCTGTAAGGAGCCCCAGTTAACATCCTGGCTGCTGTCCGTTGGACCAGTTGGAATTTCCGAGCCGTTTTCAAGGGCAGCCCCACGTAGAGCGCATTGCAGTAGTCCAATCTAGAGGTGACCAAGGCATGGACCACCCTGGCCAGATCAGCCTTCGCGAGGTACGGTCGCAGCTGGCGCATGAGCCTCAATTGTGCAAAAGCCCTCCAGAATACTGGAAGACAATCCTCCTCGGAAAACGAGGGATCGCCTAAGTAAGTAACTACAGGGTTTCTATAACCTGATAGAAGTTCTGAAATTAATTCACACTAAATACAGAGCTTGATGAAGTCTACTTTGTTTTGGACTACAACTCCAAGAATCATGATGGTAACTTGAGAATTCTGGGTAATGAACTCTCATAACAACATCTCCGGTGCACTTACAATACTTTAATTATTCATCTGGGCCAGAATCCAAAGAATGTGAGCATTACACTACCTTCATATGTCAATGAGAGAGGGAAAGCCCTGTTTCCTGAACAGACAGCATGCTGCAATTTGACCTGCTGGGCTAACATAAGCCTTCAGGCATACCTAAAATAGCAATTTACTACCGAGCCATAGTATAACTGCTGTGAGAGTTCTTGTCTCTTGCAGCAACACACACATGCAAGGACAAATAATATAAAGCTTCTGAAAGGTAGAGTGTACAGAATGAGATCAGTAATGGAAAGAGGATTAGTTTAATGAATAAATTGGGATTACAATGTGATTTTCCATTAGTCTGTACTAATGGACTATAAGCACTTAGATCAATATCTCCAAGCAAAGCCAATATGAGTGGAATTGGCATTCAAAAGTTTGCTAACTGAACAACTACAACATGATATATTCCATCCAGAACAACCAACTGTCTGAAATTTGAGTCAGTTTCACAACTCAATTTCCACAAAAGCATGGTCTCTCATGAATGAGCTATTTTGGTCAGTGCTGATTGCATCCATTTGGTCTCATTCATGTCTTGCCTTTCTTAGGCACATGCATTTTGACATGCTATCACAGATGCCTGTTGTCGTGGGAAACAACAAAGGGAATCAAAATAAACTCTATTATGTCTAATCTCAGGGGTTGCATTCCAACAGTGTTAGGACTTAGGGGATGTAGGTTTGAAGCAAAGTGCATTCCTGCCTCTGCAAGAGACATGTTCATCTCATCTTTATCATCTGGACTTAACAACAACAATAACGACTTTACTCTTGTATTCCGCCATCATCTCCCCGAAGGGACTCAGGGTGGCTTAGACGTGGCACAAGATGCCCAAAACAGAGCATAAAACAAAAAATAATATAAAAAACAGTTGATAAAACATATAGATATATAAAACAACAAACTTAAGACTCAATTAAAAACAGTGTTCACCAACCAATGGCAGTAACCTACCTCGGGAAGGCGGATCTGGCCAAAGTGGTCCATGCTTTAGTCACCTCTAAACTGGATTACTGCAATGCACTCTATGTGGGGCTGCCTTGAAAACGGCCCGGAAATTTCAGATGATCCAATGGGCAGCGGCCAGGTTGCTAACTGGGGCGCCTTACAGGGAGCGGTCAACCCTCCTGTTCAAGGAGCTCCACTGGCTGCCATTCATTTACCGGGCCCAATTCAAGGTGCAGGTTCTTACCTACAAAGCCCTGAACCATTTGGGATCCACCTACCTGCGTGACCGCAGCTCTGTATACGAACCCATGCAATCCATTCGATCATCCGGGGAGGCCCTGCTCTCGATCCAACCAGCATCGCAGCCGCGGTTGGTGGGGACGAGAGAGAGGGCCTTTTCGGTGGTGGCCCCTTGACTCTGGAACTCACTCCCTAAAGACATTAAACAGGCCCCAACCTTGGCAGTCTTTAGGAGGAGCTTGAAGATGTGGTTGTTCCAGTGTTCCTTCCCAGAATAATGGTCCCATAGCACTTTGTTCTCCAAAGAACTTTTTTTAGATCTGCTCGTATGCCCTTCCACAAACGCCACTATCACCTTTCGTCCATGTCCCAGCATTATTTCCATTTTAACTTTACATTTGGCCTTCCCACTGTTTTTAATTGCGTGTTGTCTTATTGATAATGTTGTATATTTTATTGTCTATGTTTTATTTTAATTGCTTGTACTGTTGTTGTTTTGCTTGTATTGTTGTATTTGGGCTCGGCCTCATGTAAGCCGCACCGAGTCCCTTGGGGAGATGGTAGCGGGGTACAAAAAAAGTATTATTATTATTATTATTATTATTATTATTATTATTAAATGTGGCCAGGCTGTAAACAATAGGACAAGGGAATGGAATAAGTGCAGAACTGTAACCATGGAAGGAGGGCATGGAATAATGTGCAACCCTGCATAACTATTGCATAGATTAACTAGGGACTAGGTGTTCTCAAAAACTTGTTTGAACAGCCAGGTCTTCAGGTCCCTATGGAAGGAGGACAGTGGGGGAGGGCTGATTAATCTCCCTGGGGAGGGCATTCCAATGCCGGGGGGGGGACCAACGAGAAGGCCCTCTCCCTCACCCCCACCAACCCCCACCAACCGTGCTAGTGACGGTGGCAGGACCAAGAGAAGGGTTCATTGGGGGTGGGGTGGGATGTGGTCACAAAGATAGGCAGGACCTGAACTGTTTAGGGCTTTATAGGTAAAAACCTGCATTTTGAATTGGTGCCAGAAACTTATCAACAGCGAATGGAGCTGCTTTAGTAGGGGCATTGTGTGCTCCTTATAGCTAGCTCCAGTTAGTGGCCTGGCTGCTGATCTGTGCACCAATTGCAGCTCCCAAGCTGTATATCCTCTATATCCTGTCACCTTCATAGTAACCTCTTAGCCCACAAAAGCAAACCAGATAACAAGGATGCAAACACAGGGACAAAACAATGCTCCAGATTCAGTTGCTAAATTTTTCTGGCATAGCAGTATCACAATGTCAAGACTTCATTAACTTACTCATCTTCTAATGTGATATATGCCGTCACCTATCAGCAATGACCTCATCCATTCTGCTTAGGGCAAATAGGACAATCTCTACACACAAAAATTACATAAATACAAATCTGATATCAGAAATAACAAAGCACGGAAACCAACAACCAATAGAGAGCAACCGTGCCATTTTCTTGGGATGCTACATACATCACTGATCTGAAAATGATTTATTATTTATTTATTTACTTCACTTATATACCGCAATTCTCAGCCCAAGGGCGACTCATTGCGGTGTACAACATAGAAAACAGGTGCAAGATGCAAAACATAGTATAAAATAATCCACAATTCATCATTATCAAAAAACATCTCATCAAACATCAACATTACTACATAAGCCATTCCGAGTCGTCTCATCATCAAACCCACAATCCGATATCATTTCCGTTGTTCCATTCCTATGGTCAAATTACCAGTCATTGCACTTCTTGTTCAAATGCCTTCTTAAACAGCCAGGTCTTTAACTTCCTGCGGAATATCAACAGGGAGGGAGCTAGCCTGATGTCCACGGGAAGGGTGTTCCACAGCGAGGAGCCACCACCGAGAAGGCCCTATCTCTCGTCCCCGCCAGCCGTGCCTGTGACGCAGGCGGGATCGAGAGCAGGGCTTCCCCGGAAGATCTCAAAGTCCTCGTGGGCTCATAGGCCGAGAGGCGGTCAGTTAGGTATCTTGGGCCGGAACCGTTTAGGGCTTTATAGGCCAATGCCAGCACCTTGAATTGAGCCCGGTAGCAGATCGGCAGCCAGTGGAGCTGGTACAGCAGGGGGGTTGTATGCTCCCTGCGTCCCGCTCCTGTTAGTATCATGGCTGCCGCACGTTGGACCAGTTGGAGCTTCTGGGCCATCTTCAAAGGCAACCCCACGTAGAGAGCGTTGCAGTAGTCTAAACGGGATGTAACCAGAGCGTGGACTACCGTGGTCAAGTCAGACTTCCCAAGGTACGGGCGCAGCTGGCGCACGAGCCTAAGCTGTGCAAATGGTCCCCTGGTCACCGCCGAGACCTGGGGCTCCAGGCTCAGTGATAAATCCAGGATCACACCCAAGCTGCGAACCTGCGTCTTCAGGGGGAGTGCGGCCCCATCCAACACAGGCTGTAACCCTATGCCCTGTTCGGCCTTGCGACTGACCAGGAGTACCTCTGTCTTATCTGGATTCAATTTCAATTTGTTCGCCCTCATCCAGACCGTCACAGCAGCCAAGCACCGGTTCAGGACCTGACCAGCCTCCTTAGTAGCAGGTGGAAAGGAGTGACAGAGTTGGACATCATCTGCGTACAGATGACACCGTACCCCGAAACTCCGGATGATCTCACCCAGCGGCTTCATGTAGATATTAAACAGCATAGGGGACAGTATTGAACCCTGAGGAACCCCACACGACAAGGTAACACCAGTAACTCCTTCTGGGACCGACCCAGAATGACTGTTGTGGTTCAAAGGAGTTTCAAAACAAGATCTAAGTGGGATACATTCCCAAATTCCAGTCTGTCACCATAGGGTTGAATTAGGGCAGTGACTCCTCGGCATATTATGTGGGTTAGTAGGCTGGTGAGCAGAACACTTTTGTATATAGACAAAATGGAGTAATACTAGGTGAAATAGTGATGAAGTAATACATGGTGAAATAGTCTCCATGGTTTCAGCCTGGCAAAATAAAATAAATGCCATCTTGAAAAATAACAATTATTCCTTTGTGGACTGGAAATGTTGAAGACAATGGGTTGCATGCTGCTCAACGAGACCACTTTAAGGGTCATGGAACCTCTGGGAATCCCATTTGCCTCTTTAAACAGAAAATTCAGATTTACATTTTTGCCACAGAGAATAATACTTTGCTATAACAGAACATACTTCTACTGTACTTTGTTTTAGATCAAAATCTTTTTTTCCCCCAGAAATTGAAAGTGAGTTCCCTGTCACTTTCTATTTTGTCAGAAATATGTGATATGGGCCATAATAGATCCAACAGTTATGGAAGATGAGTTCCTCCCTCCTTCTCCCACATTATACATTTATGTCTGAAGATTGAACAATGCATTCAAGTCATATGAAGGCTGCATTGCAATCAATAAACAGCTCATGCTATATTAAATCTGTTTGTCAGGCAATTCTGTATTATTTTTCTATAAAATGTTGTGTTTCTTGCATTGTGTGCTATTATAGCTAAATCCATCCCAACTGTTTTCATGAATGCTGGAGGTGTAATTTGATGGATGTAGATATTATTCACCTTTGCTGGCACTTTTTGATGGAAGGGGTTATATTGGATAGCAGCGAATGGTATTTTAAATGAGATATTAGGCATTAGTATTAACCCGATACTGTTGCTGACTGTACTTAGATTAATTAAAAGTGTGCCGTTCCTCATTTATAAAACAAAAATTGGTAGTATTTGGCTGCAGACTAATAGAGCTAGAAATTGAGGAACGAATAAAAGTTTGTATTATTTCTTAAGTAGAATGGTAAAAAGATTTTGATTGAGATGAATACAGAGTTGCGACCCAGAGCAGGAAACTGGACCCTCTTGACAACAATCCACCTGTGAACTCAATGATGGACAGGGTATAGGGATTTTATCTTTGAAGATCCCCACCGCTATCACCAATTGCGAGGAGGTGCTTGTGTGTTGCTGAGGTTGGCAACGGCAGGCCCTAATAATGGAGGTATTTTACCTCAGGCACTTTTTAATCTCCACCGCTGCCACCAATTGTACAGATGTGGATGTTATGGAGGGAATTTACCTCAGGCCTCAATTGTGTAGAAGAGTATATTATGGAGGAGGCCAATTATTATTTGTAAATTAAGGTAACTGCCACCAACGTGAGGTATTTGAGGTACCACCGATGAGATCTGGCTCTACAGACGCAGATTAGTTGAGATGAGACGGTTTTCAACAAAAGATAACAAGTTTATTGTGTACAAAGCTTATAGTTGCAGGCTGTTAAATAACTTATGGAACTTTGAATATCACGTGGTTTATAATACAGTCCACTCTTCCAGATAACACAGCTTGTGGCTAACTTTCACTGAGGTGAAGCTCTCTAGTGAACAATGTTTCACTACTATAAATAGCCTTTCAATTTGATCTTCCCTCGATCAAATCTCTGATCTCTAGTCCTTCCTTAACTAGGGATCTTAACTAGGCTTCCTTTAGTCTTCTTTGACTAAAGAATCTGGCCAGGTTTCTTTCTTCAGCCCTCCTAGACTGATAAAACACCAGCCGCTCACACACAAGCCTCTCTCTCAGGCCTTTCCAAGCCTCACTCTCTAGCTTTTTTAAAAACACACAAAACTTTTCCTGCTTGGCTCCGGCCACTTCTCCCTCTCATGAGCTAGCCAGCCTCGTCTCCTTGGCAACGCTCACTGTGGATTCAAACCAGATGACTCCAGTTTTAGCTACTGTTACAAACACAAATACATACTCTAACAGTTAAACACAAACATAATAACAATGACTTCTGCACACCACCACACTTGACTGCAGGAATACAATCCTTTTTATTGAAGAACGTTGAATGCAAAGCAGAGGAAGAATCAGAGGTAAATAAAAACCACAGCAAACGGTGAGTTACCCTTGATGAATCATGAAATCTGCTAGCTCCCAGCTAACGACACTTGGAACAACTTGAGAAACTACGAGAAACCCAGCCACTTGAATCAGGAGGCCTCCACAGGCTTGCACTTGGAACTGGAACGATGCCTGGTCTGAAGGCAGCTTCAGACCCGGCACTCTTAAAGGAGAGAAATCTATTACGAGACACGCCTGAAGTTTTTGTTTACATTTCTCTCAATCTTTCTGACCTCTATAAACTTTGTGCTTCTCCCCTGCTCTGCCGAATCTGCCCCCTCCTTCCCTCATTAGGCTGATTATCTGGGGAACTATGGCTGGGAGAAAAAGGGAGTGAAACTTCTCCACAAGGGAGTGAAACTTCTCCGCTCGGTTCGGAATGAATGTTCTCATGGGAACTTTGACTTTCACTTTCCAAGGGTGTAGGATTTTCACTATTCAACCCATCATCAGTATTAACATCTACATTGGCCTCAGAATCAACATTGACATCTACATTGGCATCAGGAAATACAATCAAAGAATCAGGTACAGGGTCACACAGAGGCTGAACCCCAACATGCAGTACCTTACTGCACAGGCATGGATATGTCTACTTCTTACAACACTGCCTTGAGGAATGTCCTTGCCATACGCTGAGAAAAAGACCCTCATTTCTCAGTATACAGTAGAAATCAAACAAGTGGATTGGAGGGGGGGGGGGGGGGGGTGGGGAGATGTCCAAATGAGGTGACATATTAATTAAGGATTTATACGTATCTACAATATAAATAATCATATAAAATAAACTACTCCAGAATATTTGAAATGTCTGTGTAAGGCTGCTCAAAACGCTTGGACTTACATTACCAGCAAAGAATACAAAATACATCTAATACATAATGTAAGGGGTATATTCCCCTTACATTACCAGCAAAGAATACAAAATACATCAAAGAAAACTCAAAAAAATCTTTCTGAGATATATATCTCTATATAAATAAAAATGTAATGTTCGTTTGTGGGATTAACATAACTCAAAAACCACTGGAGGAATTGACAACAAATTTGGACACAATACACCTATCAGGCCAATGAGGGACCATCACTCATAAAAACACTGAAAAACATAGAGGAAGAGAATTTAAAAGCTCAAAAATAAAAAAATACAACGCATGCGCAAAACCACATTTATACACACACACACACATACATACATATATACACACACACACAATACATATACACAGACTGGGCCACAGCAATGCGTGGCAGGGGATGGCTAGTTTATATATATATGTGTGTGTGTTTACATATACTAGCTGTCCCCTGCCACGCGTTGCTGTGGCCCAGTCTGGTGATCTGGAAAATAAAGTAATTAGAAAGTGTTGGTTTCTAATATATGTAATTTATTTATGCTTGTGGGTAAACAGTATTTCTTGTAGTTTCTTTGTCATTGTTGATGTGGTTTGCCTGCTCTGGAAAATGCAACATATAATTGTCCTTCTTTAGGGGTCCCTTTCAAATCTATGATACTATACCTCTCTCTGTGTGTGTGAATCTCTCTCTCTCTCTCTCTCTCTCTATATATATATGGCTGAATGGCTCTTTGTCAGGAGGGCTTTGATTACGGTTTCTTGCCCTGGTGAAGGGAGTTGGACTGGGTGGCCTTAAGGTGGCATTTCTGTTGGTCATGGGAGTTCTCTGTGGGAGGTTTGGCCCAATTATCTCGTTGGTGTGGTTCATAATGCTCCTTGAGTGTCGGTGAACTATAAATCCCAGTAACTACAACTACCAAATGTCAAGGTCTATTTCCCCCAAACTCAATCTGTGTTTATATTTGGGCATATTGAGTATTTGTGCCAAGTTTGGTCCAGATCCATCATTGTTTGAGTCCACAGTGCTCTCTGGATGTATGTGAACTACAACTCCCAAACTCAAGGTCTATGCTTCCAGTATTTTATGTTGGTCATGGGAGTTCTGTGTGCCAAGTTTGGTTCAATTCCATCGTTGATGGAGTTCAGAATGCTCTTTGATTGTAGGTGAACTATAAATCCCATCAACTACAATTCTCAAATGACAAAATCATAATTTTTGAGTGATGGTAACTCCTAGTGTTGTGAGACATTTTGTTGCCAAATTTGGTGTGATTTCGTTCATTGGTTCTTTTGTTTTTAAGGAACTCAATATGCACAGAGCATATATGTGTGTGTGTGTGTGTGTGTGTGTGTGTGTGTGTGTGTACTTTAAAAGGAATGTTTTTGTGTGAGATATAAGTGGGTATGCGCCAGCCAACTATTTCATAATCTGCCACATTATTTTCATAATGAACAAATAAGTTAGATAATAGGCAAACGTGACTCTCGAAAGATTGGTTAGATAATGAGGTTAGAACCCTGGTGCAGCTGGAGATATGCATTAATATACAGTAGATTTAACATATGTGAAATACCAGATGTTTTTACTGCACACTGTTTGTATTAAAGGCATACCACATTAAACAAAATAATGACTTTATACTCAGCCATGTTCTTTGTATTAGACCATTCAGAACTTACTAAATCTTCTCTGTTTAAAAGGGTATTTTCTTAGCATGGAGTGATGATGAAAAGCAGAGAAATTTCAAGTATGCTAGCGCCTGTTAAGGGCTTCACAATTATCTAGTTTATGGTCTTTGTTGAAGGTGAATCCTTGTCTGTGACTACTAATCTTTTATTGATTTTCTATGGCCTGGACAAGTCTAATGTTCAGGAAAAGTCAGACTCACCTCAAAATAATTTCTGGCTGTTCCCATGATATTTGCTGACTTCTGGTGAGTATTATAGGTTTTACAGGGTTAAACTGGCTTTGCCCGACTTTGGCCAAAGTTGATGGATACTACAAAGCAGTGGTTCTCAGACTGTGGGTCTCCAGTTGTTTTGGCCTTCAACACCCATAAACCCCAACAGCTGGTAAATTGGCTGGGATTTCTGGGAGTTGCAGGCCAAAACACCAGGGGACCTACAGATTGAAAACCACTGCTCCAAAGTTTGTTTCAGAGTATACTGCAGCTTTCTGGCTATCTGGACAATGGGCTCAGGTCTAATTTGGACCAATATGCTGTCCACATCAAACACCTTTAATTCCCTGTGCTCATCAGTGTAAGGAAAAGATAGTGCCCATATTATCTCCACCTCCACTGCAAACTGAATACGGAGCTCTGTGTGAGCTCCTGAAAAGGTGGGGACCCATTTCAACATCTAGAGAGGTACCTTCATGACCACTCCTTGTTCCTGATCACATGGGGTACCTCTGCTGAAGTTAGAATGAGATGCCTGTGACAACCAAGCACTGACACAGAGCTCTATGTGGAGCTGGAAGAGAATAAGCAGAGTTGGTGCAGTCTTAACCCAACTAGACAGTGTGGACACCAATGATTGGCCACCATGCTCCACACAAAGGGTATGTGTGTGACAAGGCTCTAGCAAGGGGGCCCACGATTCAGAGGGCCCGACATGGAGAGTTAGCCAGCTAAGTCAGATGAACAGAAGAAAATAAGGTCCGTTTTGTTGTAGACACTAGTAGTTTGCGCGCATACCACGACGAGTGCGTATGTCGTGTACCGGCATGCCTCGGGAACAACTGTGCTTTAAAAATGTTTAAGACTATCAACTCACCCTCTGCATGTGAGGTTCGCTCAGTGATACGGTTTTTGTCAGCAAGGAACCTGCCTGCTGCAGAAATTCATCGATAGATTTGTGAAGTGTACGGTGATACTGTTATGAGTGAAAGCAAAGTGCGTAAGTGGGTATGACAATTCAAAGATGGCTGTGACAACGTCCATGATGAGGACTGCTCCGGTCGCCCTTCTTTGATTACAGACGATTTGGTGGCTTCAGTTGAAGCGAGCGAACCTCACATGCGGAGGGTGAGTTGATCGTCTTAAACATTTTTGAAGCACAGAACAGAACCGTACAGGTTAGCTACAGAGCGGAAATTGAGCACAGTTGTTCCCGAGGCACGCGCTCATTGCGGTATGTGCGCAAACTACCAGTGTCTACAACAAAACGGACCTTACTTAAAAAATACCGCTCATATTATTATATCCTTTTCTCCCTTCTTGGAGAAACACCTCTTAGGCCAGACACTGCTTTCCTGCAGCCTTTCCAACGCATAGTTCCAAAACTTCCATAACGCCATAACTTCTTTCCCTAAGCACAATGCCAAGGAACAGATCTCTGTTTTCCATACAGAAGAATCTGACTCCATGCACAAAACACAAGACCCCAAAAGTGCACTTCTTCCTTTTCCCTTGAGAAAGAAGCTCCAAAGTGAACAGACTGCTCGCTTGCAAATCTGCCACTATCCATAGGTATACTATCTCTTTCTTTCCCATGGAGCATAGCATAGCGGGTGAACCAGACTCCTCAGGTCCATCACACTTTGAGCATTATTAGACTTTTATAGGAATATTATGTTGATATAGTCCCAAAGTTGTAAATTAATGATAGACGTTTTCCATCCTGGATCCATCTCAGTTTCCTGGCCAGATGTTGATCTTATTTTGACTTCCTTTTTAACATTGTAAAGATTTCTGCTATCACTGTACGGGGCTTACAAAAAAGGTAACTTATCAATTGACATTTATCCATGTTCCCTTTCTCTTGCTCCCTCCCTATTATTTTTGGCTGAAATTTGTGTGTGTGTGTGTATTGGTGTGTTTCATTCTCTCTTGCACACACACATAAAATCTTAGATTTACTGTCTTTCCTCACAAAGGTACAGTAAATTCAGACGTGAGCTCTCTGAGCAAAGTTATTATTTGCTTCAGCACAACTAAGACCCAGCATGTGTGCTGCAACTTGTCTGCGTTAGACCTTTCAAATGACCTTAATTGAAAATGGAAGAAATCACTGCCTCTGTGGTAAAGCGGAGAAAATATTGTGACTGCAATCTTTATGCTATTGCCATACTTCCTATCATGTCTCAAAAAAAAATCAAGGGAAAAATTGGGGGAAGAACAATGAATGCTAGTCAGTTCAATTGAAAACCAAACCATGTTGAAAAGTCAAAACCTTAGACTCACACATTCCTTTCTTCTTTTAGATTCTGTGATACACAGTAGGATGTTATGTCCAAACTGAAAAATTAAAGCTTGTACTTTCCCGCAGAACCAGAATTGGAAATGATGATAAAACAAAGTAGACTTGAAATCTGCTTTAAACAGAAAATGGAAGCTGTAAAATTTCTAATTTGGATGTACAAGCTGTCCCTGAGTTTTTGGTTTTTTTTTGTCGTGTCAGGAGCGAATTGGGAAACTGCAAGTCGCTTCTGGTGTGAGAGAATTGGCCATCTGCAAGGACGTTGCCCAGGGGATGCCCAGATGATTTGATGTTTTTATCATCCTTGTGGGAGGCTTCTCTCATGTCCCCGCTTGGGGAGCTGGAGCTGGCAGAGGGAGCTCATCCTCCTCTCCCCGGATTCGAACCTATGACATGTCGGTCTTGAGTCCTGCCGGCACAGGGGTTTAACCCACTGAGCCACCGGGGGCTCCATTGTCCCTGAGTTAGAAACATCCAACTTACAAATGGCTCATATAATCTCATCAGATGCAGTGAGAGAAGCTTCTTCTCCTTTCTTCTCTCCACTGCCAGCATGGAGTCCCATAGAGTCGATAATATGATGGAAGGTTACACTTGGGGCGTACTGAAGAAGCAGAGCCCAGAGGAATCTTGTGTACACCCAATTCCTCCTTGAAGAACAGAAGCGGAACCAAAGCGGATGCAGGGAGAGGTGGGGAAACTGGGACGGGAAGTGGAATAAGTAAACATTGGATGGAGGAGCTGGCTTCACCTTCTAACCATTTCTCAGATATTGTACAAAGCTTGGGTGTCCTCCTAGACTCATAACACTTGACGCTCAGGCATCGGCGGTGGCTGTGAGGGCCTTCGCACAATTAAGACTCGTGCGCCAACTGCGACCGTACCTCGTGAAGTAGGATCTGGCCAGGGTGGTCCATGCCTTAGTCACCTCCAGACTGGATTACTGTAATGCACTCTACGTGGGGCTACCTTTGAAGACAGCTCAGAGATTTCAATCGGTCCAACGGGCGGCAGCCAGGTTACTAACTAGGGTGACTTATAGGGAGCGGTCAACCCTCTTGTTTAAGGAGCTCCATTGGCTGCCGTTCATTTTCCGATCCCAATTTAAGGTGCAGGTTCTTACCTACAAAGCCCTGAACGGTTTGGGACCCGCCTACCTGTGTGACCGCATTTCTGTGTATGAACCCACGCGATCTCTTCGATCATCTGGAGAGGCCCTGATCTTGCTCTCACCTCCTTCGCAGGCGTGATTGATGGGGACGAGGGAGAGGGCCTTCTCTATGGTGGCCACCCGACTCTGGAACTCACTCCTCAAGGATATCAGACAAGCCCCCACATTGGCAGTCTTTAGGAGGAGCCTGAAAACGTGGCTGTTCCAGTGTGCCTTCCTTGAATAAAGGAAACAATTCCATGCAAATATCCTGAGAAGCACTTTAATTACCTGTTGGGTTGCTCTCTGCTTTTCGTTTAAAACCCTCCTATTAGATACATCATGTCCATGATTTATTTTTAAAGTTTTAAGTATTACATCTGGGCCGGCCATAGGTTTTTAAATCCGCGGGTGTTATTGTCTATGTGTGAGTTATATTAATTGTATTGTTTATTTTGCTTATTGCTTGTTGTTTTATTGATGTGTTGTTGGGCTTGGCCTCATGTAAGCCGCTCCGAGTCCCTTGGGGAGATGGTGGCGGGGTATAAATAAAGTTTTATTATTATTATTATTTTTATTATTATTACTAGCTGTACCACCACGCTTTGCTGTGGCCAAGCTGTACCCGCCACACGTTGCTGTGGCCAACCTTCCCTCCCTCTTATTCTCCTTTCTTCCTTCCCTCTTTTTCTTTCCCTTCTTCTTTCTTCCTTCTCTACCTGTTTCTTTTCTCGCTTTCTTTGCTCTTTGGTTCCATCCTTCCTTGTCTCTTTCCTTCCTTCCCTCCCTCTTTCTCTCTTTCGTTCCTTCTCTCCTTCCTTCCCTCTTTACCTTTCTTTCCTCTTCCTCTCCTACTCTTTCCTTCCTTCCCTCCCTCTCTTCCTTCCTTCCTTCCCCTTTCACTTTTTTATTTTCTTCTCTCCTTCCTTCCTTCTCTCCTTCTTTCCCTCCTTTTCTCCTTCCTGCCTTTCCCCTTTCAGTGTGTTTTGTGTGCGCATATATGTGTGTATATATTTCTGTATATGTGTATATATGTGTGTTTGTGTATATATGTTGGTTTTGCACATGCATTGTAATGTATATTTGTTTTTTGGCTTTTTAAGTCCTTTCTGCTGTATTTTTCAGTGTTTTTATGATGTTCAATTGTTGGCCTGATAGGTGTCTTGTGTCCAGATTTGGTGTCAATTCGCCTAGTGGTTTTTGAGTAATGTTAATCCCACAAACGAACATTACATTTTTATTTATATAGATTATTATTATTAAGATTTCAAAAGTTGGGTTCGTGGTTAAAAATAAAGATATAGAGAGAAAAGTGGTGGAAGCAGTAGGGAAGGGTGGTGGGAGGAGATGGGAGAAAAAATTAAAAAATGTAATATGAATGAATCTATAAAGAATGTGAATAGATAATATAGAGATATGTTATTATAATGTATGCTTGCAATAGACAATTATTATCTATTCAAATATGCTATTTTCTTTTCAATTAAAAAAAAATTGGATGGAGGAGTGTATAATTTTTGTGAGAAATTCATCCAGACAAGGAATGCAGAATGCCATGGGTGGGTTATTTACAAACTAATCCTCTCTGAAGAAGAATTTAAACTAGAAGGCCTTTTTTGTGCCAGCATTGTTTTGGTACTGCAATTGTTTCTCAGTGGACAGATACCAGCTATTACAGCTTGGCATTCTTTGTTGAGGGGATAGCAAGCGGTCTTAGAGAATGTATTGTCGAAGGCTTTCATGGCAGGAATCACTGGGTTGTTGTACGTTTTTTTGGGCTATATGGCCATGGTCTAGAGGCGTTCTCTCCTGACGTTTCACCTGCATCTATGGCAGGCATCCTCAGAGGTAGTGAGGTCTGTTGGAACTAGGCAAAAGGGTTTATATATCTGTGGAATGACCAGGGTGAGACAAAGGACTCTTGTCTGCTGGAGCTAGGTGTGAATGTTTCAACTGACCACCTTGATTAGCATACAGTGGCCTGACTGTGCTTGGAGCAAACTTTTGTTGAGAGGTAATTATATGTCCCTGCCTGCTTCCTCTCTGTTGTTGTGCTGTTGCAATTTTAGAGTTTTTTAATACTGGTAGCCAGATTTTGGTCATTTTCATGGTTTCCTCCTTTCTATTGAAATTGTCCACATGCTTGTGTATTTCAATGGCTTCTCTGTGTAGTCTGACATGTCAAGGTGGTCAGTTGAAACATTCACACCTATCTCCAGCAGACAAGAGTCCTTTGTCTCACCCTGGTCATTCCACAGATATATAAATCCTTTTGCCTAGTTCCAACAGACCTCACTACCTCTGAGAATGTTTGCCATAGATGCAGGCAAAATGTCAGGAGAGAATGCCTCTAGACCATGGCCATATAGCCCGAAAAAACCTACAACAACCCAGTATAAGAGAAGATACAAAGGGGGAAACATGGTGGAAAATGGAGAATTAGTGTCAGTTCTGCAAATATCCTTTGTATCAGAGGTGGACATGATTGGAACTCAGTGTACAATAGTTAGTATATTTATAGCACTTTCAATAAAAGCTTTGTCACCTAGAGTAATAAACATGAACAACCCACACAAGCATGTGAAAAAAAATGATGCACAACTTGTAAGTCCATTTGGGTCGGAACTGTCATGCCATGCCCCTGTATTGTTTTCAGGGCCCAAGCAACTTCCTACACTATTTAAATTGTCACGATCTCAAATTCACACGGTAAACTTCCTTCAATCAAGTTTTGCTCATGCTTCATAAGTTAACACACTCTGAAGCCTTTTGATTTAGGAGGTAAGCCTATGCCTGGATTTTCATTTTGTGCTGCATGCTATTTTCCTTCTCAAGTTGTTGTATGCCCGCAGAAAAAATTGAATTCCTTTGTGCATTTTCTGACAAATGGTTTACCACTTTCAAATATAAAGGTAATTCTTCCTACCCAGCACCGAGAGTTATTTCTTTAACTGAAATTTCAACCACAACTGTAAATCCAGACTTTGCAGTGCAGTCCTATGCAGCCTTCCCAGCAAGTTCAATATGGTTTACTGCCAGATAAGTGACAGGATTGCAGTCTTAAGAAAGTAATGCATTGGGAAATAAACTAATTTGTGTATCTTTCTGTGGCTCTTCTTTTCATTTATGCTAGTGTTTAATTGGTCCAATGTTTGGCCAGAGGTGGCCCTAGGTAATTTTCAATGTTAAGCAAACAATATTTTGGCGCTCCCCCCCAACCAATCACTGATATATATTTTCTGTTCATCGTGGGAGTTCTGTGTGCCATATTTGGTTCAACTCTATCATTGGTGGAGTTCAGAATGCTCTTTGATTGTAGGTGAACTATACATCCCAGTAACTACAACTCGCATATGTCAAGGTCTATTTCCCCAAAGAGTGCCTCAAGAGCACCCCTGGGCAAAATCAACTATACTGCAAATGCTAACTTTGCATAATGGGTTGAGCCGCCCCTGCGTTTGGCAGCCAGTCAGGTCCTACTTTTGGCACTGAAAAACCTAGAACCATTAT
This sequence comes from Anolis sagrei ordinatus, assembly GCF_025583915.1. Classification (NCBI taxonomy): domain Eukaryota; kingdom Metazoa; phylum Chordata; class Lepidosauria; order Squamata; family Anolidae; genus Anolis; species Anolis sagrei. Next base: position 117,758,488 of record NW_026847549.1, on the reverse strand, counting down.
TATGGACACATTTAAACTTTGTTCCACTGTTATCCACATTTTGTGAACTCTGCTTACTAGAATGATGGGACCTGGCTTTAAAATTGGGTATTATGATTTTCTAGACCAAACAGACAGCTTGTACCATCCAGAGACATCTGTTTTGCAGTTGCTAAGCAGCCAGGACTTCCTTTTATATGTAAGTGCTACAGTTATGCATGCTTTCTTGTGGCCAAAAGCACAATATCAAGGAAAGGTGTGTGTGAAGTGCAAGTCTCCTGACATCTGAGGCAGTGCACCCATAATTGTAATTCCACACCTTGGATATATGACGGGAGCTCATTTGCAAAAGAAAAGAAACCATGCCTTCACACAGTCAGAAACAATGGAAGGGGCATGAAGAGAATTGCCACAGATATTGTGTGTACCTTTCTCAGGACTCCCTCTGTCATTTCATTACCACATTATCTCAGTTTCTGAAAATACTGTCGTACCTGATCATCACAGAAATATATTTTATTTCAGAACGGTCAGTAAAAATAAATTTTACTGCAAGCTCATGAACTAGGAAGCTGTCATTTATAATCCAAATGAGTAGACATGCAAAGTGATGAATTCTGCCTATAAAAATGAGAGTTAAGGTCCTACTGGAACAGCAATGCTATATCTGATTTTTCTGATGAGGAATGCTTACATACAATAACCAGAGTGTTGTGTCCCTCATCCTCCGAGGAACTAATTTAAATTAATTAGCCTCTGGAAAAAATGAGTTACTTGCAGTGTTTTCATAATTGGAAATGTAAAGCATGAAAATGGACATTAAAAGTTATAACAACCCTTGTAAACTGTTTATTAGGTGATATAAAATATGTCATTTATATATTGTATGCAATGTAACAAACTATATACAGGGTGAGGCAGCATAACTTCCTTTTTTCACAACTTAATAAAACCTGTCGATTTTTTAAATATATAATGTAGGCGCATACCTAAAGTTTTGTTTTACGTAGTTTTGAAGATCACATTAGGTAGGTGACGTCCCCCATTTTCCATACACTGAGTAAACCGATTTCTGGCGTTTGCCATTATTATTATTATTATTATTATTATTATTATTATTATTATTATTATTATTATCTTTATTTATACCCCGCAAAATCTCCCGAAGGATTTGATGCGGCTTACAAAGGCCAAGGCCGCCAACAATCAACAACATACAATACACAAAACTCATAAGCAAATAATAAAACATCAAGCAACAATAATACAGTAAAAACAACGACACCGTGACGCAATTAAAACCTAAGGCTGGGCCAAATGTAATGGACAAAATTTAAAGTGCTGAAACTTGACAGGTAATATGTAGAGGTATTTGGCGGTAGGTGCAATGTGCAGATAATCCTGAATCTCTAGCAAAGTGCATTTGGGACTTGAAGCCAGGAGTTTCCTATTCTGGGAAGGCACACTGGAACAGCCAGGTCTTCAGGCTCTTCCTAAAGACAGCCAACGTTGGGGCTTGTCTGATGTCCTTGGGGAGAGAATTCCAGAGTCGGGGGCCACCACAGAGAAGGCCCTGTCCCTTGTCCCTACCAAACGTGCCTGCGACGCAGGTGGGATCGTGAGCAGGGTCTCTCCAGATGATCGGAGGGAGCGTGCAGGTTCGTAAATGGAGATGCGGTCATGCAGGTAGGCAGGTCCCAAACCGTTTAGGGCTTTGTAGGTGAGCACCTGCACCTTGAATTGGGACCGGAAAATGAACGACAGCCAATGGAGCTCCTTGAACAGGAGGGTTGACCTCTCTCTGTAAGGAGCACCAGTTAACATCCTAGCTGCCGCCCACTGAACTAGCTGAAATTTCCGAGCGGTTTTCAAGGGCAGCCCCACGTAGAGCGCATTACAGTAGTCCAGTAGTTACAGCAGTACAGTAGTCATGACTCTTGCCAGCATAGCAGGCGTTATGTTGGCAATTTCTTCCTGGATGTTGGTCTTCAAATCTTGTGGAGTCCTTGGACGGTTCACAGAAACACGGGATTTCAAAAAACCCCATAGAAAAAAATCACAAGGGGCCAAATCTGGAGAGCGGGCCGGCCACTCCAAATCCGCTCGAAAAGTAGGCCTCAACGGCAAAAGCACGCTCCTCACTGTTCCAACGCATGATGGCGACTGAACTGTCAGGACAAAACTTTATACTTCCGCCTCTCGAGCGAGACCACTAGCGCTCCGCTACGTCTTCAACCGACTGAATGGCGCGCATTTTTAAAAAGGAAGTTTTGCTGCCTCCCCCTTTATTACAACTCTATTTTAAAGTTTTATATATCAAATATATACATTCGATCCTCCATTTCCACTGATTTTGCATCCTCAGATTTTTACCTTTTTTGATTTTAAAATAACCTACCAAAATTTTCCAAAAATTAAACCTTGATTTTTCATTTTTTGCAAGGAATGCTGTTTTACTATGCCATTGAATAAAATGGGATTCGAGCATCAACAGATTTGGGTATCTGTAGGGGATTCTGGCAACTCTAGCAAGTGCCAAGGAGGCACTCTACTCTTCATTTTGTATTGTGTATGTTGTGCTTCTTGTGGAAGATAAAGAAATATTTTTGTCACAGGCAGTTGACTCAATGGGACACCAGTTGATCATTAAATAAATCCATTGCTGGCTTCAGATTTTGAAATTTCCAGTGAAATACACCATCTGTGAAATCTGCTCTTCTTCTGGGCAGATTCCCCTCCTCTGTCCATTAATATCATGACTGGCATCAGTGGCATCAATAGGGGATACTGGGAGTGTGAATCACAACAAGTCACAGCATCAAAGGAGGAGACATAAGGATTACTGTGTATAAACTTTTTGTACAGGGCTTTACCACAAACTTATAATTCTAAAAACAAAAAATATCCCTGTAATTTGATATAACTAGAATTTGCGTGTGGATGGGCGACACTCCTCCCGCCTGCAGAACCAGAGATGACACGGACACATAGATGGAGTAAAAACGGCCACAACTTAATTTATTAATTACAGGAACACAGGGTTGGCTGCTAGGCATGGGTTCTGAATCAAGATCGATCAGCCCGCTGCTGACTGATACCTGATGAGTCCAACAGGGGGCCCACCGGCACAATACCGGGCCACGAGACATGGCACCCCTGGAAACGGCCGGACGTTCTCTCCCCGGCCAGTAGGGGAGGGGCAGAACCAAATCCAGGGCCCATGCCACATGCCAACCGGAGTTGTGATGAACAGATAATGAACAACAACTACAACACTGAACAAAAACATGAACATGCAGGGTGGGTGGGAGGACAACTCGAAGCAGGCCTGGTACCTGCTAGGTCCTGCACAGCCTATTTAAGGCTGCTGGGCACAGGGTGCAACCAGCCCCTGTCTTCAGTAAAGTTAAGCAAATGATTCCAAGCTTTTAGGCAACTGGTGAATTCCTAATCTTGCCCACGAAGAACAGGCAACTGTCTTCAACTTCTTCTTTACTTTAAAAGAAAATCCCCTTTTTAACTTCTTCCAGGCTGACTGTAATCTAACCCTTACTGATGTGGGCTCCGCTACCGGGTCAAACTGCGTCTCAAACGCCAAGTGGACCTACCAGTAAGGCAGTAGACTCTCCAGCTGGAGTTCTTTGGTCTTTAGGGCTGTTTTCCTGGAAATCGTTGGAGACTCTTAAGACTGTTTCCCCCCGGAAAATCTTAAGGGTTGAAGCTTTTGTACAGGGGAAGCTTGCACACATCCTGTACATTAGCTTTCCTTGCTGAGACTAACTAAAAATGGCTCCCTTCCCTTCCCAATTGCCCTGAGCAAGGGGCGGGACCAAAACTTAACGATGATGGACAGGTGACTTGCCCTATGGCTGCAACCAAAGGAAGCCACCTATCTGCAGAGTCCCTGAAACCCAGGACTGCAACCAAACATTTACTACAGAGCAAATAAAGTTGGAGTTCCTGGTACAGCTGTACCAGAACATTGAACCTCCAAAACAAAATTGAGAAGTCCTGGTAAACCCTCATATTGTTGCTGAAAATAAGACCATTTCCCTTCCTTTATCTTTTCTCCATTACCTAGTGTTAGAATAGTCTAAGTTCAATATGCAACCCACCCAATCATTTTTCAGATATAGATTCAATAGCCTGTTCCCATTTCTTTCCTGCCCACATAGGTCCCTTGTAATGTTTCTTTGCTGTCTGTCTACCTATCTAATTCTACATTAGGTACTTATACTCGAGTTTCTGATTTGCATTACCTGTGTACCGATGACTTGCGCTGAAAGACAGATATACAGATAACTAGCTAATATGGTGGCCTTTCCCCTTACAAATGACAAGCATCTTAACAGCCAATTTTAAAAAAAGAAATTGTTTCAAAGTCCTATCACTTTAATCTATTGAACATGAGGACTTCACATATGTATATGCATAAATTTTCAGGTATAATTCTGTCATAAGTTTAATAACACTTCCTAGTAAAAATGACACATAGCAAACAAGGCAAAGACAGGTGGAGTAACACAGTTAATTTTAAAGGGGAGGGGAGATACATAATATCTCACATTTATAACAGAATATTGTAAGATAGCAAATTTGTATCAGATAAAGAAAATCTGAATCAATATAAGTAACTATAATACCTCTATCTACCTACCCACCCATCCACCCATCCATCCTTGAATGTGTGTCAACAGAACGAACTTCTGCTATTTATATTGTGGCTTCCTTCCCTGACCCATGGATGTATTTGGAAATGTGGTGTTGGTATATAGTAGGGAACACTTGAATTCCAAGTCACATTCACTTCTGAAGCTCACTAAGTGGCCTTGGACAAGAAACTATCTTTCCTCTAACTTTTTTTTCCGTGTCAGGAACGACTTGTGCTTCTGGTGTGAGAGAATTGGCCGTCTGCAAGGACGTTGCCCAGGGGATGCCCAGATGTTTTTTATGTTTTATCAACCTTGTGGGAGGCTTCTCTCATGTCCCTGCATGAGGAGCTGGAGCTGACAGAGGGAGCTCATCCACACTCTCCACAGATTCCAATCTGTGACCTGTTGGTCTTCAGTCCTGCCAGCACAAGGCTTTAATCCACTGCACCACCGGGGACTCCTGACACACTTATGACTAACTTCATAAGAGACAGAATGCAAAGAGGTCCCACAGAACATACATACATAGTTGTCAGCATATGAGGAAATTAATTATTTTGCATGAATGAATGGGAAAACTGCAATGGTAAAAGATAGTAACTTCACATTCACCTATTTTGTGCACAGAGAAGCACAAACACTATAGAAGCACAAATACTATAGAAGCACAAATACTATAGTGTTTGTTCTAGAACAGAAATGACCTTCTAGGAACACCAAAAGGAGATATCTGCAATGCTAAAACATGCCAGAATGAAAGTTATTCCTCTTTTATGATGTAAATGCAATATGTTAACCAAGTTCCACTGGTTTTCCATTGATAGTACCTGAATGCACTAGTAGGCAAGTGAACTGCACTATTGGACAAGATAGCCCACTGTTTCAATAACACAGCCCAACAAAAGAAGATGTTCTTGGTGTTTTGATTTTTAGGCTTTTTCTTGGTGTTATTTGGGCACTGATAACACATCAGCTTTATTTGTTTAGATATACAAGGGGTATTTTTAAAGTAAGGTCCGTTTTGTTGTAGACACTAGCAGAACACGCGCATACCGCAACAAGCACGTGCGTCATGTACCAGCATGCCTCGGGAACAACTGTCCTCAGTTTCCGCTCTGTAGCTAACCTGTATGGTTCTGTTCTGTGCTTTAAAAATGTTTAAGACTATCAACTCACCCTCCGCATGTGAGGTTCGCTCAGTGATACTTTTTTTGTCAGCAAGGAACCTGCCTGCTGCAGAAATTCATCGACAGATTTGTAAAGTGTACGGTGACACTGTTATGAGTGAAAGCCAAATGCGTATGTGGGTACAACAATTCAAAGATGGCCATGACAACGTCCATGATGAGGACCGCTCCGGTTGCCCTTCTTTGATTACAGATGATTTGATTTGATCGCACACTCGAATCTCTGGTTTTTGTGGTCCTCTGTTAGGAGTTTCGGGACCCAACGGGAGCACAGTTTCCTAAACTTTAGGTGTTCAGAAACAATGTTGTAAAGCACTGATCTCGACACGTCAGGAAATTCGTTTGAGAGACCTGTTATTGTGAAGCACCTGTTCTCACAAATCCTCGCTTCAACTGAAGCCACTAAATAGTCTGTAATCAAGAGTTTCTAGTGCCCACTTTTTGCTTGATGTTCAGGCAGTGCTTCTTGTAGGTCAGAGCACGGTCCAGAGTGACTCCCAGGTATTTGGGTGTGCTGCAATGCTCCAGTGGGATTCCTTCCCAGGTGATCCTCAGAGCTCGGGATGCTTGTCTGTTCTTAAGGTGAAAGGCACATGTCTGTGTTTTAGATGGATTAGGGATCAGCTGGTTTTCCCTGTAATAGGCAGTAAGAGCACCTAGAGCTTCGGAGAGCTTCTGTTCTACCATCTCAAAGCTCCCTGCTTGAGTGGTAATGGCACGATCATCAGCATAGATGAAACTCTCTGTCCCTTCTGGCAGTGGCTGGTCGTTTGTGTAAATGTTGAACATTGATGAAACGGGCACACTCTCCTGAGGCAGGCTGTTCTTCTGTTTCCGCCATCTGCTTCTCTGGCCCTGGAACTCAACAAAAAAGCTCCTGTTTTGTAGCAGGTTTCCTATGAGGTGGGTGAGTGGTAGTCCTTTGTGATATTATACATTTTTCTAAGGAGGAGGCAGTGGTTCACAGTATCATAAGCCGCTGACAGGTCTATGAAGACAGCTCCTGTGATCTGCTGCCTTTCAAAGCCATCTTCTATGTGCTGGATATTGATACCTAAATCTACTTTCAGTGAGAAAACTATGTGAAGAGAAAGGTTGAGAGCTAAGATGCGGTGTTGGTTCAAGATGTGGAACCTGTTAACGCAGGGGCAGCTCAACCCATTATGCAAAGTAAGCATTTGCAGTATAGTTGATTTTGCCCAGGGGTATTCTTGAGGCGCTCTTGGGGGAAAATAGACATTGACATATGCGAGTTGTCCATTACTGGGATGTATAGTTCACCTACAATCAAAGAGCATTCTGAACTCCACCAATGATGGAATTGAACCAAATATGGCACACAGAACTCCCATGACGAACAGAAAATATATATCAATGATTGGTTTGGGGGGGGGGGGCAAAATACTGTTGAAAATTACCTGGGGCCGCCTCTGGTTCTGAATAATGTTGCAAACTATGATTAAAATAGAAGCAAACCCTTCTATAGTTATCTTAGTGTGGCAGCAGAAGAAAGAGGAGTACATGAACTGAGAGCTTACTGTGGCTGATCATTGCCGGGGGGGGGGGGGGCAAAATACTGTTTGCTTTGTTGTTGTTCATTCGTTCAGTCATCTCCGACTCTTCGTGACCTCATGGACCAGCCCACGCCAGAGCTCCCTGTCGGCCGTCACCACTCCCAGCTCCTTCAAGGTCAGTGCAGTCACCTCAAGGATGCCATCCATCCATCTTGCCCTTGGTCGGCCCCTCTTCCTTTTGCCTTCCACTTTCCCCAGCATAATTGTCTTCTCTAGGCTTTCCTGTCTCCTCATGATGTGGCCAAAGTACTTCATCTTTGCCTCTAATATCCTTCCCTCCAATGAGCAGGCAGGCATTATTTCATGGAGGATGGACTGGTTGGATCTTCTCGCAGTCCAAGGCACTCTCAGAATTTCCTCCAACACCACAGTTCAAAAGCATCGATCTTCCTTCGCTCAGCCTTCCCTAAGGTCCAGCTCTCACATCCGTAGGTGACTACAGGGAATACCATGGCTTTGACTAGGCGGATCTTTGTTGCCAGTCTGATGGCTCTACTCTTTACTATTTTATCGAGACTGGACATTGCTCTCCTCCCAAGAAGTAAGCGTCTTCTGATTTCCTGGCCACAGTCTGCATCTGCAGTAATCTTTGCGCCTAGAAATACAAAGTCTGTCACAGCCTCCACATTTTCTCCCTCTATTTTCCAGTTGTCAATCATTCTTGTTGCCATAATCTTGGTTTTTTTTGCTTACCATTGAAAATTACTTAGGGCCACCTCTGTGTTAACGATTAACAAGTGAGCAACATGTCTGGAAAAGTGTCTGTCCTTCCCTGTGATGCCTTTGATGTCGTCCAAATTTTTTCAGATCTATGTTTTGAATGGAGACAAATACGCACATACCTAAAAACCACATAGCATTCGAAAGAACTCAGAGTCTTGGTTCACTAGATAGTTTTGGAAACACTTTGCCCAGGCCTTTCTTTATTTACAATAAGCACTGAGATTTCATTAATTCCACTTCTCATCTCCCGATCCCCTGCTGTGAAGTTGTCTTTCTGCAAGCCAGACTCAAAGTGACACAGATGTCCCAGGCGCTGAAATAAAAAGGAAGCGGTTTCCCTGGCAACAATAATGGCACAAAAGCTCTCAGAAATTTCTCCCTTGTTCACGCGGAGCTCGGGTAATCCAAAAAGTACAGAATAATAATAAGCTTCTGATCTGAATGTACCATGATGGAGAGAGACAGCAAAGAGAGAAAGAGTGTGTGTGATTAGTAAACTGGGATACAGCATGCCTTACTTCCCATTTGTTTTTGAAAGAGACATTTACAATGTCATTTTTATCACGCTGGGGTGAAAACAATATTCTTTCATTACTTTCCAGTCTTACCAAGGTCAGAGAACAAGAACAGATAGGGAGGATCAAATCAAATGTGAAAAATTGTCTTGAGAAAAGGACAGAAATGTGACTGTTGTTAAAGGCTAATCTTCAACAATTTAATAGCTACAGGAACAGATTGGATAATTTCATTTTCAAAACATCCAAAATAAAAAACATGATTTTGTGGTGTAGGTGCTCTCAGTGAGATTTGTTCTTGATGCTCCCTGAATATTTCATTAACCTTATGCAGGACACTGGCAACAAAGAGCCGCATAGTCAAAGCAATGGTATTCCCCATAGTCACCCACGGATGTGAGAGCTGGACCATAGGGAAGGCTGAGCGAAGGAAGATAGATGCTTTTGAACTGTGGTGCTCGAGGAAAGTTCTGAGAGTGCCTTGGACTGCGAGAAGATCCAACCAGTCCATACTTCAGGAAATAAAGCCCGGATGCTCATTGGAGGGAAGAATAGTAGAGGCCAAGATCAAGTACTTTGGCCACATCATGAGAAAAAAGGAAATCTCGGAGAAGATTCACAGGTCCGCAGTTTGGGGGTCCTCCTGGATTCTTCACTTACGTTTGAGGCTCAGGTGTCGGTGGTGACCGGGAGGGCCTTTGCACAATTAAGACTCGTGCGCCAACTGCGACCGTACCTCGGGAAGGCGGATCTGGCCAAAGTGGTCCATGCCTTAGTCACCTCTAGACTGGATTACTGCAATGCACTCTACATGGGGCTGCCCTTGAAAATGGCCCGGAAATTCCAGATGATTCAAAGGGCGGCAGCCAGGTTCTTAACTGGGGCTCCTTACAGAGAGAGGTATCCCTCCTGTTCAAGGAGCTCCACTGGCTGCCATTCATTTACCGGAACCAATTCAAGGTGCAGGTTCTTACCTACAAAGCCCTGAACGGTTTGGGACCTGCCTACCTGCGTGACCACATCTCTGTATACGAACCCACACGATCTCTTCGTTCATCTGGAGAGGCCCTGCTCTCGATCCCACCAGCATCGCAGGCGATTGGTGGGGACGAGAGAGAGGGCCTTTTCGGTGGTGGCCCCTCGACTCTGGAACTCACTCCCTAAAGACATCAGACAGGCCCCAACTCTGGCAGTCTTCAGGAGGAGCTTGAAGACGTGGCTGTTCCAGTGTGCCTTCCCAGAATAATGATCCCATAGCACTTTGTCCTCCAAAGCACTTTACATTTCTTTAGGTCTGCTCGTATGCCCTTCCACAAACACCACTATCACCTTTTCGTCCATGTCCCAGCATTACTTCCAATTTTAACTTTACATTTGGCCTTCCCACTGTTTTTAACTATGTGTTGTCTTATTGATCGTGTTATATATTTTATCGTCTATGTTTTTTTGTTTTTGTTTTATTGCTTGTATTGTTGTATTTGGGCTCGGCCTCATGTAAGCCGCACCGAGTCCCTTGGGGAGATGGTAGCGGGGTACAAATAAAGTGTTGTTGTTGTTATTATTATTATTATTATTATTATTATTATTATTATGACAATTATGCTGGGGAAAGTGGAAGGTAAAAGGAAGAGGGGCCAACGAAGGGCAAGATGGATGGATGGGATCCTTAAAGTGACTGGATTGACCTTGAAGGAGCTGGGGGTGGTGACGTCCGACAGGGAGCTCTGGCGTGGGCTGGTCCATGAGGTCACAAAGAGTCAGAAACGACTGAACGAATGAACAACAACAACAACATGCAGGACACAGAAAGGACAATACAAGCAAGAATCCTAAACTATTGTACATACTATTTATTTTTACTGAAAAAAGATGCATAGCCACTTATTGTAGTATGATGACAGAGTCTTCAATAAAGTGCATCTGTTGTGGGAACTAAAAACAACCCAGATAAAAAGAGGGGTCAGAAAGTCTTGTACATTTTTGGCAATTGATTTAAGAGGTTGTGTATCGAGGCAAGGTAATGGAAGTTTTATAAATATTTCTGTTTAATGAGAGCTCAATGCGTAATGCAGGTGAGAGAGTAAAGACGGAGTTCAAAAGCTGTCAATAAAAACACTACTGGAGGCAGATACATTGCAATAATAACGTAATCCTGTTCAAAAGTTGGAAAAGTTACTTTTCCAAGCTCTGAGCTCTATCCAATTTTAAGAATCAAGTACCGTATATTCTGGCATATAAGACGACTGGGCGTATAAGATGACCCCCAACTTTTCCAGTTAAAATACAGAGTTTGGGATATATTTGCCGTATAAGACTCCCTCTTCCAACGCACACCAAATAAAATTTTTAAAAGCATCTGATTTGATTTCAATATGGTAATTTTCCTATTACTGTACCTCCTTCTCTGCCTCTCAGATCTTGCACATATGCCACTTCACTGCACTCTTCAGGAGTGAGATCTGAGAGGCAGAGGAGGAGGTATGGTAATAGGATACAAGGGCGGGCCAGACAGGTAAAAGAGGTGTGTTTGTCTGGGCCCAGAGCCACACTATCTCTTTTTTCCATACTCCTGGCACCCTGGAAGCCTGCAGCTTGCTCTGCCCTTCACTTACACCTTCCCGGTGAGGCGCCCCTTCACCTCACCATTGGGACCGCATTAATAATAATAATAATAATAATAATAATAATAATAATAATTTATTTATACCCCTACCATCTCCCCAAGGGACTCGGTGCGGCTTACATGAGGTCGAGCCCAAACACAACAATACAAGCAATAATAACAACAATACAAGCAATTAAAAAAACATAGACAAATACACAACATTATCAATAAGACAACACACAATTCAAAACAGTGGGAAGGCCAAATGTAGAGTTAAAATTGGAAATAATGCTGGGACATGGACGAAAGGTGATACTGGTGTTTGTGGAAGGGCATATGAGCAGACCTAAAAATATGTAAAGTGCTTTGGAGGACAAAGTACTTTGGAGGACAAAGTGCTATGGGATCATTATTCCGGGAAGGCACACTGAAACAACCACGCCTTCACGCTCCTCCTGAAGACTGCCAGAGTTGGGGCCTGCCTGATGTCTTTAGGGAATGAGTTCCAGAGTCGAGGGGCCACCACCAAAAAGGCCCTCTCTCTCGTCCCCACCAGTCGCACCTGCGATGCTGGTGGGATTGAGAGCAGGGCCTCTCCAGATGATCGAAGGGATCGAATCCTGATGAATGGATTTTCTTCTACCGTACTTGTACAGCGTCATCCTTAATGCTTTCATACAGTCGCTGCATACGGCAGGGACACGGCCATTGCCATTTTTGAGCTTCCCCCACCATATGCAGCAACCACAGATTCTTCAATCTGATTAGAAGTTTCAGTACCCGGTCTATAAGACGACTCCCGTGTATAAGACGACTCCCATGTATAAGACGACTCCAGTGTATAAGACTACTCCCGCTTATAAGACTACTCCATTGTATAAGACTACTCCATTGTATAAGACTACTCTCGTGTATAAGACTACTCCTGCGTATAAGACAACCCCTGACTTTTGAGAAGATTTTCTTGGGTTAAAAAGTAGTCTTATACACCAGAATATACCATACTTTTTAATGCTAGCTGTAAAATAACACAGGCAACTGAAAATGTTGATATATGGTAACATAATCAAAATCTTTCCAGTCTTTCCATGGGTTGATTTTAGTAGGGTTTTTTTTTTTAAAAAACGGATGGAATGACATATCTGTCTGGTTTTAATTTCATGGTAGGACAAAACAATAGATGGCCGACATTTGAAATGTATTTAGCATTTTGGTTCAGATCCAAAATGTTTATTTTTATGCACACATAATTTTGGATTGCTAGAGGCTTGGAACAGGCCCGCATGACTTGTGACCCAACTGACCTCAGCCAACCAGCCACATATGGTGCCTTCTGCATTTGCAAAGTAAGAGAGTTCAAAATGGAGCAGTTGAGTCTGGAACTTGGCAGACTGCTATACAAGGCTGGTGGCTTGCATTCACAAGCCAGGCATTGACTGATAATGCAATGTTCACAGAGATCAGGGCTAGTCCCACCATCAGGTGCAGCAGCATAGTTGCCTCAAGCAACAGATGCTCAAGAGCAGGAAGAGGCTGTTGTTAAACTGGGCCTGCCCTCTATCCTCTAATGCAGGCAAAGTTACTGAAGAGAACTATCTTCAATAATATTGTCAGTGCTGAAGTAAGATTCAATCCAGTTGGCTTCTGTATGTAGAAGGTGGCATCATCTTTTCCACATCAGGCACCAAGACAAGGTTACCTGGTCTAGCTGAAGTGGGAGCAGATTGTATCTGATTTTCTTTCATATACACTCATTTAAATCAGTTTTCTCCATAGAGTCATAGAATCAAAGAGTTGGAAGATACCTCATGGGCCATCCAGTCCAATCCCCTAACAAGAAGCAGGAAAATCACATTCAAAACACCCCCAGATCGCCATCCAGAATCTGTTTAAAAGCCTCCAAAGAAGTAGCCTCCACCACAATCCGGGGCAGAGAGTTCCACTGCTGAATGGCTCTCAGAGTCATGAAGTTCTTCCTAATGTTCAGATGGAATCTCCTTTCTTGTAGTTTGAAGCCATTGTTTTGTTTCCTAGTCTCCAGGGCAGCAGAAAACAAGCTTGCTCCCTCCTCCCTATGACTTCCTCTCACATATTTATACATGGCTATCATATCTCTTCTCAGCCTTCTCTTCGTCAGGCTAAACATGCCCAGCTCCTTAAGCTGCTCCTCATAGGGCTTGTTCTCCAGACCCTTGATCATTTTAGTCGCCCTCCTCTGGACACACTCCAGCTTGTCAATATCTCTCTTCAATTGTGGTGCCCAGAATTGGACACAATATTCCAGGTATGGTGTAACCAAAGCAGAATAGAGGGGTAGCCTTACTCCCTAGATCTAGACACTATGCTCCTATTGATGCAGGCCAAAATCCCTTTGGCTTTTTTTGCCGCCACATCACATTGTTGGCTCATGTTTAACTTGTTGTCCATGAGGACTCCAAGATCTTTTTCACACGTACTGCTCTCAAGCCAGACATTGTCCCCCATTCTGTATCTTTGCATTTCGTTTTTTCTGCCTAAGTGGAGTATCTTGCATTTGTCACTGTTGAACTTCATTTTGTTAGTCATCTGTCAAGATAGTTTTGAATTCTGCTCCTGTCCTCTGGAGTATTGGCTATCCCTCCCAATTTGGTGTCGTCTGCAAACTTGATGATCATGCGTTGCAAGAGCGAGGCCTCTAAAACTTTTATGACATCCCTCCCCTACTTCAGGTACCCATATTCCACTTTCTCAGATGTGGGTGTCTAATTTATTCTAATTATGCAAATTACTTGATGGTTACAATTTTACAAATTTATACTTAATTGTAGAATTTTTCTTCCACTATGTTTCAAGCATAATACCAGTTTTACATCATGACCTTGCAATGCCTCTTTCCCTTGCTTCTTTCAGGAAGGTGCCACTCCTTGCACCCTTGCAAGGCCTTTCATTTTGTGTCCTACATGCCATCATTTGCACTCCTATCTACTCTTCTCTTCAATGCTCTCCTTTATTTCACCTCACCCCCTTGCAATGGAGCCCCCAGTGCTGCAATGGGTTAAACCCTTGTGCCGGCAGGACTGAAGACCGACAGGTTGGAGGTTCGAATCTGGGGAGAGCGCGGATGAGCTCCCTCTATCAGCTCCGGCTCCTCATGCGGGTCCCCACAATGAGAGAAGTCTCCCACAAGGATGTGCAGGTCCCCACAATGAGAGAAGTCTCCCACATCAAAATATCCGGGCGTCTCCTGGGAAACGTCTTTGCAGATGGCCAATTCTCTCACACCAGGAGCGACTTGCAGTTTCTCAAGTCACTCCTGACATGGAAAAAAATGCTTGCAATGACTCAGCCCTTTGCTTCTTACTGTCCTTATCTCTTACTCCTTCTGTCCCCTCACCTTGATCCTTCACAATGCACCTCTCTTCCTTGCTCCTTACATGCTGCTGCTTGCACAGCTTACTCCCCTCTCCCTTCCTACCCCACTTCCCCTTGCACCCTCACAATGGCTTGCTCCCTTGCTTGTATCACACCACAACTCATACTGCTGACTTGCTTTCTTAACTATTTGCTTGTTTCACCTCATCTTGTAGCAGAAACATCTCTCCTGTTGCTTGTACTTTACCCCTCAACAGACAGAAGGGAAAGGATCACAGAAAAAGCAACTCTGATGCTTTTAATCCAGGTCTTAATGAAGAATATGGAAGAGAAGCCTGTATGAAGTTTCCTCCCTCACCGGATAGGGTGCTTTCTTAATGCCGTTGCTGACACCCAGGCTCCGTTGAAGGAAAAAAAGACTATCTAGCTACTCATCCATTTTCGGGAGTCATGCGAAAATGGATATGGGGGGTCTACTGGTATCCAGTCAGCAGAAACAGAATGAGGTTTAGCCAAAATGCACAAGCCTACTGTGCAAGCCTTGTTCTTGGGGTCTGCTGCTTGCATCACTGACTCTCCTTCAGTGCTCTCCCTCCCTTCCACACATATCCTTGCAGTCCATGCTCCCTTTCTTCCTGCATGCTACTACTCACACTACTGACATTCCTTTTCCTTCTATTCCCTCAACTTATGTGTCCCTCCACAACCTGCAGGTCTTGCTCACTCCACCTTGTGCCTGAAAGACAGGGATGGAGTTGTTTCCTGCAAAACAATTACACAGAAGAGTGCCTCCATATTTTGCCTCATACCAGGGCTAGAGATGTAAACCCTTCCCCTTTTCACTGAAAATTTGGAATCTGGGTCAGATGATGGTCCAAATTGACACTGAGTGGCATGCCTAAAATCAAACTGGGACATGGTAATACAACTTACCCTTCTGTTTCCCTTTTCCAGATAATCATGCTTTAAGAAGAAACAAAACAAGTTACAACCTGGGCTAGGTCCATCTTATTAAAGTTGTAGGCCCAGTGGGCAATGTGGAAGAGCTAAACAGCTATGGATTCTATTGATCTCAACTCCCTTAAAAGAAAGATCTACACATTTCATAGACAAGGCCCTTTACAATTATCTCTTGTTGTGTGTGAGAGATCCCACACTTCTAGACAATCCCTTTCATAAATAACTACAGAAGACAGTTCTACAGAAAAGCAATCTTAAGTTCAAGCACTTGAAAAGCAAGAACGTGTTTATCAAAATGTTCACACATTAAACACCTACAAATAAAGAATACTTGGAACGGCAGTCAAGTGTCTGTCTTTATTTTCCTAATTTGCACCTTCAAGTGTTTTGAAAACACTTTAGTTCTCTTTTCATGAGATATATTTATACGTCAAACATCAAGATAGTCATTTTCTAATTAATATAACTGTTATGGGTTCATGTCTGCAAACCATCCAGACAAAAAGCTCTACTAAGAAGTGAATCATAGAGTCAAATTGACACTTGGTAATTCTTGAATTGTGATTAAGATGGCCATGATGAAAACAAGCATTTTGATGAGAAGGACATGTTTTATAGAAAACAGTCCTTTGTCTATAGGACTGGCAGTACAAACTTGGCTTAAAGATAAATCCTTTAAAAAAGAGTGGTGTGCTTGACTTTGCATATTAACAGTGAGCACTTCAAAGAATCCTGAACACATCTTGCAAAGACTATAGTGAGATCTCTTGTATTTCTATTAAAATGGTAATAATGATTCCTAGACATACATCAACACATACCCTATGCCAGGGGTCCTCAAACTTTTTAAACAGAGGGCCGAGTCACAGTCTCTCAAACTGTTGGAGGGCCGGATTATAATTTGAAAAATCTGTATAAATAAAAATGTAATGTTCGTTTGTGGGATTAACATAACTCAAAAACCACTGGACGAATTGACACCAAATTTGGACACAAGACACCTCTCCGGACCAACAAGTGACCATCACTCATGAAAACATGGAAAAACATAGCAGAAGAGACTTAAAAAGCAACCTCCCCCCCAAAAATACATTACAATGCATGCGAAAAACCACATATATATATACACACACAAACACACACATCTATGTATATACACACACAAAACACATACACAGAAAGGGAGAAAGAAGGAAGGAAAGAGAGAAGGAGGGAGAGAAGGAGGCAAAAAAGGAGGGAAGGAGAGAAAGAAGGAAAGAAAAAAGGGTAGAGAAGGAAGGAGAGAAGGAGGGAGAGAAAGAGAAAGAAAGAGGGAAAGAGGAAAAGAAAGAAGGTGGAAGGAGAGAAAGAAGGAAAGAAAGAAGGGTAGAGAAGGAAGGAAGGAGAGAAATAAAGAGGGAAAGAAGAAGGGAAGAAGGAGGGAAGGAAAAAAAGAAGGGTAGAGAGTGAAGGAAGGAGAGAAGGAGGGAGAGAAAGAGAGAAAGAAAGAGGGAAAGAAAAGAAAGAAGGTGGAAGGAGAGAAAGAAGGAAAGAAAGAAGGGTAGAGAAGGAAGGAAGGAAGGAAGGAGAGAAATAAAGAGGGAAAGAAGAAGGGAAGAAGGAGGGAAGGAAAGAAAGAAGGGTAGAGAATGAAGGAAGGAGAGAAGGAGGGAGAGAAAGAGAGAAAGAAAGAGGGAAAGAAGAAGGGAAAGAAGGAGGGAAGGAGAGAAAGAAGGAAAGAAAGAAGGGTAGAGAAGGAAGGAAGGAGAGAAGGAGGGAGAGAAAGAGAGAAAGGGAAAAAAGAAGGGGGAAAAGGAGGGAAGGAGAGAAAGAAGGAACGAAAGAAGGGTAGAGATGGAAGGAAGGAGAGAAGGAGGGAGAGAAAGAGGGAAAGAAGGAGGGAAGGAGAAAAGGAAAGAAAGAAAGGTAGAGAAGGAAGGAGAGAAGGAAATAAAAAAGTGAAAGAGGGAAGGAAGGAGAGAAGGAACGAAAAAGAGAAAGAGGGAGGGAAGGAAGGAAAGAGACAAGGAAGGATGGAACCAAAGAGAGAAAATCAGGAGAGAATGCTTCTGGAACACAGCCATGCAGCCCAAAATCTACAACCCAAATGATGTCTGTGTGTGTGTGAAGGGAGGGGGTTCTTGCCCAGCAGAGGAGGAGGAAGAGGAGGAGGAGGAGGGTCTTGGCGGGTGCTTCCCTGGTGGAAGGAGACCCCTCCCTCCCTCGCTCGCTCCCTCCGCACTGACCCCCTCCCTCTGCTCCTTGCCTTGCAGGGAAGCCCATGGAGTCCCCGCCCTGACAGGCAGAGGCTCAGGAGGCGCACCATGCCCTGGACGCAGCTGCTGCTCCGCCTGGCTCTGCTCTACGGATGCAAGCAGCTCATGGCCCCTTCCCAAAGGCAGAAGAGCCAACTGGGCCCAGGGAGGCAGAGGACGAAGCAGCCCCGAAGCTGCTGCGCCCGCCACCTCTCCCCCCTTCTCCTGCCACCGGGATGAGGCCAGGCCCCTTCCTGAAAGCAGGAGAAGAGCTGGCTAGGCCCAGGGAGGCGAAGGACGAAGCGGCCCCGAAGCTGCTTCGCCTGCCGTCTCCCCCCCTTCTCCACACCCCGCGGGCCGGATAAATGCCCTCGGGGGGCCATATCCGGCCCGCGGGCCTTAGTTTGGGGACCCCTGACCTATGCCTTTAGTCTGACAAATATTTTCTTAATCTGTGACCCTCTTCTCTTGACCTGGTGATGTGTAAGTGACCAGTCTAACTGTGTTCCTAACCCCAACCCTAACCCTAACCCATAACTCATAGGTAACTGATCTCTATCAAATAATAACTCAGTCAGAAGATCTGAAGAGAAACCCTCTCTGATTTAGTCACCCAATTTATAGAAGATCTGGATTAGACCTATCACATTCCATGCCATTTTGAGAAGTGTGAGCAATTTCTTTTAGCATCCTCATTCACAATGGCAACTATGTTTGTCTACATTAACAATGAGATGACAACTGTGATAGCTTCTGTTCTCCTAGACTGGCTTCTCTGGGCATTAGGTATGCCAACTTTCAGAAAATTAGGTGGAAGGAATCTGAAGTACCTTTAAAAGCCCATTTGGCATTTGGAGAAACATGATCTTTCTTAAGTTCCTGCTTCACCATTGATAGAATGGATAGCGTATATTGGCATTTGAAAGTGTGCAGTAATGCGTACTAAGAGTAAATATAGTTCAAACTAGGTGATTCAGAAAATATTCAGATTAGACTTTGGATGAAATATTTGTGCCTACAAAGATTTCATTCAAGATCAACTTGGGTGGTCTTTAAATAGGTCTAATCTGAATGTTTTCTGAATTTGACTATTATTTGGAAATAAACACACGCTAGAACTTTTCTGGTTGTGAACGGATGCAATGTGTAAAAAAATAGTAGCCTTTTAAAAAAAATAACTTGCAACACATGTCACACAAGTAGATGCAGGGGATTTTGTGCTATATGTCATTCAATCAATCAGTCAATCAATCAATCAATCAGATTGATTTAAAGTGGATGGCAATACATTTTTAAATAGTTCTTGGGAGAACTGGATAGATATGGGTGTAAATTTCCTCCTTCAATGAAGGATAAAATTTGCCAAATTTCAGAAGAGATGCAGTGATTTTTGTCTGACAGCAGCCTCTCCACTTCCCTCTTCAATTCTGGCATGCTGAATTTAGGTTTGTCCTGGAGAATTGCCCCCTCCTGTATGAAAATGGCTTAAGAAACCTAAAAAAGTAACAGTGCTTATGAAAAAAGTAATGCAGCTTTAGACATTTTCTCTTTACCTCTTTGTAGGCACCATAATCACAGAATGTGAAATGGGATAAGTGGATGGAGGCAGAGGCAGAAATATTAGAACATTCAGAACTTTCTAATCAAATTAAAGCTGATAGCTTCCATAATGAAAATATTCAAACATTTACTCTGAACTTTAAAGCAGTTTTCCAAGGTGATGAACCCTATTCCCAATATAGGTTCAGCACTTTGGATAGCTCATTTAAATTACTAATGGGTTGTTGTAGGTTTTTTTGGGCTATATGGCCATGGTCTAGAGGCATTCTCTCCTGACGTTTCGCCTGAATCTATGGCAAGCATCCTCAGAGGTAGTGAGGTCTGTTGGAACTAGGAAAAAGGGTTTATATATCTGTGGCATGACCAGGGTGAGACAAAGGACTCTTGTCTGCTGGAGCTAGGTGTGAATGTTTCAAATGAC
This sequence comes from Anolis sagrei ordinatus, assembly GCF_025583915.1. NCBI lineage: Eukaryota > Metazoa > Chordata > Lepidosauria > Squamata > Anolidae > Anolis > Anolis sagrei. The sequence continues at coordinate 117,738,727 of NW_026847549.1, read as the reverse complement.
CACCTTGATTAGCATATAATGGCCTGACAGTGCCTGGAGCAAACTTTTGTTGAGAGGTGATTAGATGTCCTTGTTTGTTTCCTCTCTGTTGTTGTGCTGTTGTAATTTTAGACTTTTTTAATACTGGTAGCCAGATTTTGTTCATTTTCATGGTTTCCTCCTTCCTGTTGAAATTGTCAACATGCTTGTGTATTTCAGTGGCTTCTCTGTGTAGTCTGACATGGTGGTTGTGAGAGTGGTCCAGCATTTCTGTGTTCTCAAATAAAATGCTGTGTCCAGGTTGGTTCATCAGGTGCTCTGCTATGGCTGACTTCTCTGGTTGAAGTAGTCTGCAGTGCCTTTCATGTTCCTTGATTCGTGTTTGGGCGATGCTGCGTTTGGTGGTTATTTACTTTTTTGACGACTGCGGCGAGAATAATATTAGCAAAAATTTGGAAACAGGACATTATTCCAACCTTGGATGAATGGTTGGAAAAAATCAGAGAAATAAGAGAAATGGATGAACTAACTTTTTTCTTGAAAAAGAATACTGGGAATCCGATAAAGAGAACGGATTGGGTTCTCTTTAGTGACTATGATAAAGAAAGAAGAGAATAAGAGGAAATTGTTTTTGTTTTTCGTTTTTTTGAAAAAAGGGATAACTAATGGGACTAAGAACCTGAAGATGAGATGGAAGTCTATATATATATATATATATATATATAGAGAGAGAGAGAGAGAGAGAGAGAGAGAGAGTCATTTTTTTCCTTTTTGTGAGGTGTGTTTTTTGTGGTTTTTTCTGTTTCTCTCTCTCTCTCTCTTTGGACGCTTGGCTGGGAGTGGGCGTCAATCTATCTATCTTTCCTACTTTACTATCTTCTTTCAAATATTCCTCCTCTTTCCATGTAATTTTAGATAAATAAAAATCATTTAAAAAACTTAAACTTTCTCACCAATCCTTGTTTCCACGACAAGCCATTTTTTTCAAAATCCAATTATCACATGGACAGAAAATGAGGGGAAATCTTCTGAACAGGAGCACAGACAGCAAAATAAACATCACAGGAGTGTTAATACTTCCTTATGCTATCCAAAGCTTGCATATCTATATCTATATCTAAATCTATATGGAGTTACACTTAATAAATATACATATACCTGTTTCAACTTACATACAAATTCAACTTAAGAACAACCACTTTGAGTCCCCCCAGTGGTGAGAAAGGTGGTATATAAATACTGTAAAATAAATAAATAAATAAATAAGAACAAACCTACAAAACGTATCGCGTTCGTAACTTGGGGAACTTAATCAAGGTGGCCAATTGCAACATTCGCACTTGACTCAATCCGACAAGAGGTTTTTCTCCCACCCTGGACATTCCACATATACAAACCTCACTCATCTAGTTTCTAAGAGACCACACAACCTGTGGGAATATCCGCCATAGATATGGGTGAAACGTCAGTAGAGAATGCTTCTGGAACATGGCCATACAGCCGAGAAAACACACAGCAACCCAGTGATTCCAGCCATGAAAGCCTTCAACCACACATTGCTTATATATGGTTTTTCATTTTAATAACCCTGTGAGACTCACAGAAACTGAGAGACGCTGAACCACCAAGTCTAAAACCCCAGTCTCCTTAGACGCATCCACCACCCTAATGGATCTAGAGTTAAAATAAGAAAGTTTTGTGAAATAGAACTTTATTCTACAAAACGTACTGCCTGTGGAATGGAGTTTCCTTCACTCCTCTTGCTTATCTAATAAGACTGCCAGACTTCAATAGTTAATGTCTCCTCTGTGGTTATAAGCTGTCACACCAGTAAATAACTCTTTAGAAGCGCTGTTCTGTTAAAGTAAATACTGTTAACAAAGATAATATATACGTAAAGATAAACTTCTGAAGAAGCATTCCGAAATATGAATGATTCCCTGAAGACATCATCCCTTGTAATCTTTTCATACTGGGAGTCTTTTCCTGTCCCACATGTAACTAGCTGATGAAATTACTGCTGCTATAGAGCTGACAACACTCCTTGGGAGGAGCCTATAAAAAAGAAAGAAAGAAAGAAAGAATGAAAGAAAGAGAGGGAAGGAGGGAGGCAGGGAGGCAGGGAGGATGGATGAATGGAAGGAGGAAAGGAAGGGCAGGCAGGCAGATTTTTATCATAAGGTGCTTCCTCTACAAACTGACCCATCTATATCTTTATCTATAATAAAAGTCAATGTTTGTTTGTATGTATGTATGTATGTATGCGGAGGGCAGAAGGGCGGAAGTGTATGTGGCAGCTTTATGATTGGCTATCACTTTCACAGGCCACAGAGGCTTGTACGAGCAACGGAACTGGACCAAACTTGGCACACATAACCCCCATGACCCCCTGTACGTCCTGGTGAGCTATGGGGGAGGACGGACAAAGGATGATAGATTTGTAGTACTTTCAACCCCTTCAGCTCCCACAGACCACTGTGGCCCCAACAAAGACCGATAAAGACCAAACTTGGCACACAGAGCCCCCATAACCCAATCTACTTCCTGATGCAGTTTGGAGGAGGGTGGACCATGGATAATGGGACTTCAAGTACCTCCACTCACTTCCTTTAACCGCAGCAACACTCATCCAATTACGAATACAGATCAAACTTGGCACAGAGAGCCCTCATGGCCAGTTCAACACTGTGGTGCGGTTTAGGGAGGATGTACTACAAATGATGGGACTTGCAGTACCTTAACTCACTTTCTGAGACCACTGCAACCCTCATCCAATGACTGATCAAGACCAAACTTTGCACACAGAGAGGTGATGAGATGTCTTTGTTTGTTTCCTCTCTGTTGTTGTGTTGTTGTAATTTTAGAGTTTTTTAATACTGGTAGCCAGATTTTGTTCATTTTCATGGTTTCCTCCTTTCTGTTGAAATTGTCCACATGCTTGTGTATTTCAATGGCTTCTCTGTGAGTTTGCTCCAGGCACTGTCAGGCCATTATATGCTAATCAAGGTGGTCAGTTGAAACATTCACACCTAGCTCCAGCAGACAAGAGTTCTTTGTCCCACCCTGTTCATTCCACAGATATATAAACCCCTTTTCGTAGTTTCCAACAGACCTCACTACCTCTGAGGATGCTTGCCATAGATGCAGGTTAAACGTCAGGAGAGAATGCCTCTAGAACGTAGCCATATAGCCCGAAAAAACCTACAACAACCCATTAAGAAACCATTTTTTTTTCTGGGATCCTTTTCTTGAATATCCTTCAACTAGATTTAGGCTGACCCTGAGCGAGGGCCGGGTAAATGACCTTACCCGGTTCGGGTTTCAACCGGCAAGGCATTCCATAAATAAGGGGCTATGATCGAGAAGGCTCTATACCTAGTAGATGACAAATGATAGATCCGGATGTTAGGGACTGCAAGCAAGAGGGCTGTATTCGGCCCCCGGGCCTTAGTTTGAGGACCTCTGTTCTAGAGCTTCTGATAACCAATAAAACTTTTTATAAATAGAGCTATTTTCTCTTCAATACCTTCTATTCTAATTGCCTCATTCTCTGAGTTGGTGCACGTTATCAAAATTCAATGACTAGTACAGTTGGTAGCATTATGACTGTATCTAACTGTAGCCCTGTTATACTTTTCAATCTATTTATTATTCACAGTGTGGCATGTATCTCCCTATAGATAAACTTAAGAAGAAAAAGAGAGAGCTGCACACAGTGCCATGCTATTGCCTCTGATCAAAATGTAAATAAATAGTCAATAAAATAAGCACTCTTCATAAGGAACTAACTGAACAGACTGACCTCGCTGAACAATCAGAATGACTTTTGTCTTACTGCCCTATTGGTCTTTATTTCGATGTGTTCCCAGAAACATCAAATGGATTGCTCACTAGAAAAATCTGCTACACAAACCAATTAATCCACAAGTTTCCAGTGCAGATGCACACTGTAACAACAATCAGGCAACATGGTCAAATGGCATTCTTAAATACTGTGTAACCATCATCATTATGATCATAGTATGCATCTGCTGAAAATATCCCTGCCGAAAAGGTGCTTTCATCTCACTAGCTTTGATATATCTGTACCTGAAGTAAGTGGATTCACATTTTAAAGCTTAGCTGCACATTAAGTTAGTTCTAGGGCCTTATAGTTCAAATCATTAATTTTATGGGCTTTCCTTTCTTAGCTTCAAGAGACTGATACCACTCATGTTAAACTTTCTGTGGTAGTTTTGGAAGGAAATATGTTTAAGCCATTAGGCATGGTGATACCTGCTGAAGTTCCCCAAGGGAACACCTAACTTTTCTATTAGAACCTTTTAACAATAAGAGGTTTGTAGATGACATATTTCTCAGTCTTGTTCACTCCTGAACTAAGAAATGTTCCCTGAAGGTTTGAATGTTGTTTTTCAGGTTTAGTAAGATATGAATAACCAACTTTTTTTAAAAAAAGTATTTCTGAATATTGTGAATTGCAGATGGGTGGGAAAGGGTACAGTGTGAATTTCACATGCTAGCATTCTGCTTAAAGTAACAATTAATTCGATAACGTTTCCCTATGAAGAAAGGTTACAATATTTGGATGTCTTTTGATTTTTTAAAGCAAGTGGGGGAAAGGACAAAGATATAAAGTTGTGTATTGTGTGGAGAAATTGGGTAGGATTTTTCTCCTCTCTGTCTCATGTGAGATAGGAGAAATGAGACAGTAGGGAACATCCACAAGAGACTGAAGAAGGTATGTGGAGATGACACTGTCAAAGTACTGAAGCAAAGAACTTTCTGTATATGAACTGTGGCACAGCTGGCTGGGAGTCACTACTGACCAAAAGGTCATGAGTTCAAAACCAGACCAGGTTGGAGTGAGCTTCTGACCAATTTGTGTAGCTTGCTGTCAAACTTTGCAGCTCGAAATACAGTTGCGTCTGTCAAGTAGGAAATTTAGGTACCACTTATGTGGGGAGGCTAATTTACAACACCATAAAAATCTCCAGCAAGCATGCAAATAATGAGGAAGTACTTCATCAGTGTCACAAATGGACAGTGAAGCAACAGCTCCCCTGGTGGACAAAAGAATAACCTCAAGAAAAGCTGGAATGTTAAATAACCTCTGTCTGTCTATATCATCATCATCATTATCACTTTATTTCTTAATTCGTCGCTCTCCACCAAGGTGCTCTGAGCGACTTACAATTTAAAACAGTTTTTACACAATATAAAACATTCAATATAAAAACATTCAACATAAAACATTCAACATAAAAACATTCAGCAGTGACTATGGCAAAATTTGATCCGGTTACTTAAATGCACAACCAAACTGTACAACTCCTCTGCTGCACCAGCTCCACTGGCTGCCGATTTGCTACCAGGCTCAATTCAAAGTGCTGGTGTTGGCCTATAAAGCCCTAAACGGTTCTGGCCCAACTTACCTATCCGAACGTATCTCGGCCTATCAGCCCGCCAGGACCCGAAGATCTTCTGGGGGGGGCCTGCTCTCTATCCCGCCTGCTTCACAGGTGCGGCTGGCAGGGACGAGAGACAGGGCCTTTTCTGTGGTGGCCCCGCGGCTATGGAACGCCCTCCCCATGGAAGTAAGATCAGCCCCCTCATTGATGGTGTTTCGAAGAAGATTAAAAACTTGGATGTTTGAACGGGCATTCGGTTAAACAGTGCAATCAATGTGATGATTACAGGAATTGGAAAATCGGACGACGAATTGGATCATGATTCTAGTTATGAGATGCATTGTGTTATCTATGGTTGTGTTAATATTGTATATTATGCTTTTGTGGTTTTATATTGTATATCGTTGTTGATTTTTATTCTTGTTGTAAACCGCATTGAGTCGCCTGTTAGGCTGAGAAACTGCGGTATACAAGCAAAGTAAATAAATAAATAAACAGCCAAGTCTTGAGCGCCTTGCAACTAGGACCTTGCTCTAATATATGGAGGCAATGAGTTCCACAGAATTGGAGCATAGATCGAAAAAGCTCTACGCCTTGTAGCTTCCAAATGTGCCTCCCTAGGACCCGGTATGTAGAGGAGATTTTCCTGGGTGGATCGAGGTGACCACTGATGGGGAAAAGGAATGAGGCGGTCCCTAAGATATAAAGGTCCTTGGCCATTTTGAGCTCTAAATGTCAGGATCAGTATCTTGTAAGAGATCCGATGTTCTATTGGTAGCCAATGCAGTTGGCTTCCAAAGAAGGAGCCTCCACCACACTCCGGGGCAGAGAGATATGATAGCCATGTATAAATATGTGAGAGGAAGCCACAGGGAGGAGGGAGCAAGCTTGTTTTCTGCTTCCCTGGAGACTAGGACACGAAACAATGGCTTCAAACTACAAGAAAGGAGATTCCATCTGAACATGAGGAAGAACTTCCTGACTGTGAGAGCCGTTCAGCAGTGGAACTCTCTGCCCCGGAGTGTGGTGGAGGCTCCTTCTTTGGAAGCTTTTAAACAGAGACTGGATGGCCATCTGTCAGGGGTGATTTGAATGCAATATTCCTTCTTCTCAGGGGGTTGGACTGGATGGCCTATGAGGTCTCTTCCAACTCTTTGATTCTTTGATTCTATGATTCTAAGTAAAACATGTATAGCATTGAGTGATATTGTCAGCTGATTGCTTTCCTTGAATATTGTAGGCTTTAGATCTGGCAGCAATGCTTTACTTAATCTCTTCTGGTAATTTTCTGGTGCATACAAGCCAGTGGTAGGGCATGGCAGCACAGAAAATACGTCTGGACTCTATTATTCAGTGAAAACTCTATTATTCCGTGAGGACTACTGTTGTATCAAGAGTTAACTGTCCTGCATTACTGGAATAGCCACTGGGGAAAAGCAATGTTGTCATGTGGAATCACATTCTGTTCAAATTCTTTACAGTGCTTGAACATATATCTTTATGTGAAGCATGCATTTCCCGTATGCTTCAGCTTATTTCTAACTACTAAGCTTTCATTTACCATATAATTATTTGAAAGAATTCTCAGATCTTGTTCTAGTAATTATCATGATGGCTGTAGTGGGATTATATGGGCTACAGAACAACTATGAACCCATCCGGGTATCTATTTGGAAGTCTTATTTTGGTATCTACCTGACCTCTGACTTACCCTTAGGTCACTTCTACCAACTTGATCTGGCTCAGCAGTCACATTAGTTCCAATGATTAGAATCTACCGGCAGTGGTTATTTGGCTTTGATAAATAGGATGTCTCTGGTAATATCCTGACTCATAAGTGCTTTGAATGTGATTTTCCTGCTTCTTGGCAAGGGGTTGGACTGGATGGCCCACGAGGTCTCTTCCAACTCTATGATTCTATGATAGTCTTGCATGGTCCTCAGCCTCTTGGTGTCAGGAATTTAATGGACTTTAATAAAGAAGTTCTAGTTCTGTGTGCAGCTGTTCTCTGTGTTGATGTGCAGCTTGATACATTACCCAGCGGTGTGATCGTCCTAGTTTCTGGCAAAGCTGATCCATAGTGACTGGGAATTTGGAAGGACTACACAGTGCTTCCTCTATGAACCGGAAGTTTGCCCGAGGAATAAGGTCTTCCAGGATGTTGTGTGTTCTTTAGCAGTGATTTCTGGCTTTGTACTTTTGCTTTGACTCTCAGGCTCAAAGTCTTGGCTGACCTCTTAACAGCTGCCTATGACTCAGCTTTGCCAGCTGCTGCTTAGAAATTATTAATCAGTCTTCCCTTTTGTTGTCTTCTGTGATTCTACAACACCTAGAATCTGGCAGTCAGATGTGAGATATCCCATGTCCTTAAGTGTGCTGCGTAGCACATTACATGTGCTCAGCTTCATGGGACATTCCCATGCGGTTACTACAGAAGTGACTTTTAACACCAAGCTCTCAAGAAAACAGAAGCCTTACTCTTCTCTCCCTCTCCTGAATGGAACCTACCATTTTCAAGAAAGTATACCCAATTGTAAAATTAACACTGAAAAGTTGAATGCAAAAAATATCAGTATGCAAAGGGATATTGTAGCGCCTTGGAGACTAACAGAGAGAACAAAGTTGGTAGCACAACCTTTCTTTCTTTCTTTTTTAGATTTTTTAAATTTTATTTTATAATACATTAGCTGTCCCCTGCCACGTGTTGTTGTGGCCCAGTCTGGTGATATGGAAAATAAAGTAATGAGAAAGTGTTGGTTTCTAATCTATGTAATTCCTTTATGCTTGTGAGTAAACAGTATTTCTTGTTGTTTCTTTGTCAGTGTTGATGTGGAGAGTGTCAGGTTTGCCTACTCTGGAATATGCAACATATCATAGTCCTTCTTTAAGGGTCTCTTTCAAATCTATGATACTGTATCTGTGTGAGTGAATCATATCTATCTATCTATCTATCTATCTATCTATCTATCTATCTATCTATCATCTATCTATCTATATTTATGACTGGATGGCTCTTTGTCAAGAGGGCTCTGATTACATTTTCTTGCCCTGGTGAAGAGAGTTGGACTGGATGGCCTTAAGTATTTTCTGTTGGTCATGGGGGTTCTGTGTGGGAAGTTTGCCCCATTTCTGTCGTTGTGGGTTTCAGAATGCTCTTTAATTGTAGTGAACTATAAATCCCAGTAACTACAACTCCCAAATGTCAAGGTCTATTTCCCCAAACTCCATCTGTGTTCATATTTGGGCATATGGAATATTCGTGCCAAGTTTGGTCCAGATCCATCATTGTTTGAGTCCACAGTGCTCTCTGGATGTGGGTGAACTACAATTCCCAAACTCAAGGTCAATGCCCACCAAACCCTTCCAGTTTTTTTCTGTTGGTCATGGGAGCCCTGTGTGCTAAGTTTGGCCCAATTCCATCATTGGTGGAGTTCAGAATGCTCTTTGATTGTAGGTAAACTATAAATCCCAGCAACGACAATTCCCAAATGACAAAATCAATTTTTTGAGTGGAGGACATACATTGGGTTGTTAGGTGCCTTGTGTCCAAATTTGGTGTCAATTCCCCCAGTGGTTGTTGAGTTCTGATGTTATCACAAACCATTATATAGATAGAAACATACAATCTTCAAAATCAGCAGTCAAAATACCAGTGTTTTCCCCAATCCCTCCACCATTACGACTCCACACACCCCACCCACCCCCGCCCAGGAACAGTTAACTACCATATATTCTGGCATATAAGACTACTTTTTAACCCAAGAAAATTTTCTCAAAAGTCTTATACGAGGGAGTCGTCTTATACACGGGAGTCGTCTTATACATTGGAGTAGCCTTATGCACGGGAGTCGTCTTATATGCGGGAGTAGTCTTATACGCCGGGAGTCATAGAGCGGGTGCTGAAACTTCCAATCCAGATTGGAGAATCTGTGGTTGCTGCATATTGTGGGGGGAGCTCAAAAATGGCAGTGGCCACGTCCCTGCCATATGCAGCGGCTGTATGAAAGCATTAAGGGCGACACTGTACAAGTACGGTAGAAGAAAATCCATTCATCAGGATTCATGGACTTAATGCGGTCCTGATGGTGAGGTGAAGGGGCGCCTCACCGGGAAGGTGTAAGTGAAGGGCGGAGCAAGCTGCAGGCGTCCGGGGCACCTGAGGTATGGAAAGCAAGTGTGTGCAGAATACTTGAAGAAAGTCTGTGCCAAGTGGGGCTTGAGGAAGTTGACAGATGCACATACAGAAACCTCAAAATCCATATACATAGAAATCCATACACAGAAAGCTCTTGGCTTCAGTACTTTGACAGTGTCATCTCCACATACCTTCTTCAGTCTTCTGGATGTTCCCTACTGCCTCATTTCTCCTATCTCGCATGAGACAAAGACAGGAGAAAAATTCTACCCATTTTCTTCTCACAATACACAACTTTTTATCTTTGTCCTTTCCCCCACTTGCTTTAAAGGTGTACATTCCTATCAGCATTCTAGTTTTAGTTCAAAAAAAGAAATTTGTCATGCCAAACTTTTCTGTAATATTCCGTATAATTAGTTGATCTGACAAAATATGTCATGTTACTCAATCGGCATTTCTGATCCTCAGATTTATAAAGCAATTTGGCAAGCTCTAAAAAAAACTCTAAAATTGCAACAGCAAAACAGCAGAGAGGAAACAACCAGGCACATCTTAACACCTCTCAACAAAAGGTTTTCCCAGGCTCAGGCAGGCCTCCAAATGCTAATGAAGGTGATCAGCTGAAACATTCACACCTAGTTCTAGCAGAGAAGAGCTCTTTGCCCCACCCCAGCCATTCCACAGATATATAAACCCATTGTCCTATTTCCAACAGACCTCACTACCTCTGAGGATGCTTGCCATAGATGCAGGCGAAACGTCAGGAGAAATGCCTCTAGAACATGGCCCTATAGCCCGAAAACCCCCCCACAAGAACCTAGTGATTCCAGCCATGAAAGCCTTCGACAATAAATTTGGCAACTCTCTGATTCAATTAGAAAGCAAAGGCAGCTAGACCTCAATTTTATTCTTCCAGACAAATTACACAACGGGAGTTATGCCCATCAATGAAATGCTTATTGGACATTGCATTATCTCAATTAATAATTCAATTACACAATGTGTAATTAAACCAGTTCCAATGTCAGGAAACATCTTCTTACTCTCACATACTCTTGCATTGCTTTTGCCAGTGAAAACCTCTTCAAAAAGAAAAAGAAAAAAAGCAGAATGGTACTACTACAGATATCAGAGGAGGAATTAAACAAATGGCAACAATTAATTAATAAATATTGCAATGGCAATAAGAAAAAACAGGTTAAATAAACAATTTTGGTATGAGTCACAAAAGGTTGGAGGTTTAGCACTTCCCAATATTAAAAAAAATACTATGAAGCAAACAGGATGAGACTAGTCATAGAAGGGATGATAAATAAGGAGGATTTGGAATGGTTGGAGGAAGATTTGGAAGAAGTAGAGGAAAAAAATTGGAATATATTTTTTAAGGATATAAAAAGGAAAGAAATTAAGAGAATAAAAAACCCAATGTTGAGAAATGTGCTAGGAATTTGGAATAGATACAAGGAAATATTATTATCAGAAAGTTCAATAGATAGCAATAGATAGCAAATTTCCAAAAAAAATTAAAAAACATATTAGATAAAAAAATTAAGAGAGAAGAATATAGATAAAATTGGAGATGGGATAAAAGTAAGCACGAGGAAAGAAACTATATTGAGAGAATTTAGAGATATGAAACTCTCATGGTTCCATTGCTTACAGTTAGAGCAATGGTTCAAGAATTGGATAAAAAATAATGGGGAAGGAGGCAAACTTACGCAAGTTGAACAAATGATACAAAAAGAAAGAGCTGTGGGAGGATACCACAAGTTGAAAGGAATAACCAGCAAATGTATAAGATAATAATTCATATTAAAGGGGGGGGGGGGAATAAAGGATGCAACATTAAGCGAGACATGGGAGGAAGATCGAGGGATTAGAATAAAAGTAGTGGCTTGGGTACAATTATGGGATCCAAGATATTTAAAGAATTTATCGATACGTGTTAAATAAAATTATTATAAATTGGTTTGGAAATGGTACTTAACACCAATAAAATTGCAAATATTAATAGGAATGCCACAAAATATTGTTGGAGAGGTTGCCAGGAGGTGGGTACATATATACATATGTGGTGGCAATGTACATATGTAAATGAATTTTGGTGGGAGGTATTTGGAGAGATAGAAGCTATAATGAATATGAAGATAGGGAAAAGTACGAGCATTGCACTGTTGTCACTATATAATGTTAAGAAATTAAAAAAAAGAGAAAGATGCAATAGATAACATATCAACTGCAGCAAGTTTACTGACAGCGAAGAATTGGAAAGGTAAAATAAATATTCCAATTGAAGAATGGCAGTTTGGGTGTTCTCTTGGATTCATCACTGACGCTTGAGGCTCAGGTGTCAGCGGTGACCAGGAGGGCTTTTGCACAATTGAGACTCGTGCGCCAACTGCGACCGTACCTTGTAAAGGCTGATCTGGCCGGGGTGGTCCATGCCTTGGTCACCTCTAGATTGGACTACTGTAATGCGCTCTACGTGGGGCTGCCCTTGAAAACGGCTTGGAAATTCCAACTGGTCCAATGGGCGGCGGCCATGTTGTTAACTGGTGCTCCTTACAGAGAGAGGTCAACCCTCCTGTTTAAGGAGCTCCACTGGCTGCCATTCATTTACTGGTCCCAATTCAAGGTGCAGATGCTCACCTACAAAGCCCTAAACAGTTTGGGACCCGCCTCACAGCGTGACCGCATCTCCGTATATGAACCCACACATTCCCTCCGTTCATCTGGAGAGGCCCTGCTCACGATTCCACCTGCGTCGCAAGAGCGTTTGGTGGGCACGAGGGACAGGGCCTTCTTTGTGGTAGCCCCCCAACTCTGGAACTCTCTCCTCAAGGACATCAGACAAGCCCCGATGTTGGCAGTCTTTAGGAAGAGCTTGAAGACCTGGCTGTTCTAGTGTGCCTTTCCAGAATAAGAAACTCCCAGCATCATGGCCAAACGCACTTTATTAGAGATTTAAGATTGTCTGCACATTGCACCTACTCTAAAGTCCTTATATTTCACCTGTCATGTCCAGCACTTTTAATTTTATTCATTGCATTTGGCCCGGCCCCTTGTTTTTAAATGTGTTATGATGTTATTGTTTAATGTTTACTGTTGATTGCTTTAATGTTTATTGGTTTTGCTTTTTCTAGTTTTATTGCTGTATTTGTTATGCTGTTGTTTTATTGAGGGCCTTGGCCTTTGTAAGCCGCACCGAGTCCTCCGGGAGATGTTAGCAGGGTACAAATAAAGTTAATAATAATAATAATAATAATAATAATAATAAAGAACTGTGGAAAATAGCAATAAATGATAAATTTACATTATATTATTACTATTATTATAATGTTGTGTAAATTTATCATTTATATAATGAATTAATTGGCGAAGAAATAGGGCTGAAGCTGTTAGAAAACGTATGGGAAGGAGACCTGGGGCCTCTGACAGATTTTGATTGGAAAAGGGTCCTGAAGTGGAGAGTGGCTAAGAACCTATCAATAAGATTAAAAGAAAATGTATACAAAGTTATATGGAGATGGTATACCACACCAGTCCAACAACATCAGATGGATAGCAAGCAAAGTAACTTCTGCTGGAGATGTGGCAAACACAAAGGGACATATTTTCATTTATGGTGGGAATGCCCCCAAGTGAAGAGTTTTTGGAAGGATATATTTATCGAAATAAACATTATAGGATCAAATATTACGCCGGATGCTAGGTTAGCATTGTTAATGGACACCACGAAGCTGAATTTAGAAACAAGTAAGAAAGAATTGATGATTATTTTACTCACAGTGGGAAGAATTATAATAGCAAAGAACTGGAAAATAATAATTAATCTAACACTAGACGCATGGTATAAGGAGGTATGGAACGTAGCTTTAAATGATAAATTAACAATGGAAATGAGGGTATTCAGGGGGGAAATTAACAGATCAGATTTTGAGGCATACTGGTCGGTCTTTATTACATATGTCTTAGTGAGCGAAAATGGAAAACAACAGAACTTTGTTGATCAGGAATTTTGTAAGAAAACCAATAAAAATATTATTTTTTTTAAAAAAGGAAATATCTTCAAACAAATGCTTTATTCAAATATTATTATACTGGGGACGTACACTGAAATGATTACGAATGCCACAGAATCACATGGCTCCTCTTTCAAAGTTTGCATGCATTTTAGTGCGCCTCCTACTACATATTTCTCCTATGGATTGTGACTGTTTTGCCCAACTGTGGAAGGTGTTTAAGCATTGAATCGCACATAGGAGTGACAACACTACAAGACCCTTTTAGTAATATGTCAATACTGCTCTAATTGAATTAAGCTCTTCCATGCCTCAAAGCTCATTAGAGAGACATACCTTGTTAAGAAGTGGAGATAGAGAACACCAATTATTAAGGAAATCAATATTTATACAGTAGGTAAAATGCACCTCCTGCGGGTTTGGGAACCATCTATCAAATAATCTCTAAATTAGAAAGTCTGAAAATGCAGGCCAGATATTGGTGAAAGTCACCTTTGTAGTTTGATAATACAAACAAGATTGATAAATTCTCTCTCTGGGATTGGGGGAAAACAGAGGAAACTATAATTAAATTTTAATTTCACTTTTTCCAGTTCAGTGCATGGATATGTACTGAACAAATAACAAAACACACATACACACAAACATATTATACTGTTATGACTGGTGTTAAATACTGGAGACGCCTCATATTATAAAAGACATGTTCCAATCAATACCAATTACATTGAACAGCAATTGATTTCAATCACCAAGTTCAATACATTCTTTATCATTTCCATAGAGGCCAATGGTGCTGAAAAGTGATTGCAGTTGTGTCCTACTGAACTGCCAATTGCTTGCTTACTAATTGGATTTCTTCAGCTTTCACAAAACAATCACAGATTTCAAAGAGAAGCCGTTCTTCTGAGATCAGAGCTGCTTGAGAGCAATAATCCAAACAAAGTCCCAAACTAAAAATAAATAAATATAAATGGAAGGACTGTATAGAGAGTTCTTGGAGAACGGGAGAAGTTCCAGCAGATTGGAGGAGGGCCAATGTGGTCCCAATCTTCAAGAAGGGAAAAAAGGATGACCCAAACAATTACCGTCCGGTCAGCCTCACGTCGATACCAGGCAAGATTCTGGAAAAGATTGTTAAGGAAGTGGTCTGCAAACACTTAGAAACAAATGCGGTCATCGCTAATAGTCAACATGGATTTATCAAAAACAAGTCATGCCAGACTAATCTGATCTCTTTTTTCGATAGAGTTACAAGCTGGGTAGATGCGGGGAATGCCGTGGATGTAGCGTACCTGGATTTCAGTAAGGCCTTCGACAAGGTCCCCCATGACCTTCTGGCAAGAAACTAGTCCAATGTGGGCTAGGCAAAACTACGGTGAGGTGGATCTGTAATTGGTTAAATGGACGAACCCAGAGGGTGCTCACTAATGATTCCTCTTCATCTTGGAAAGAAGTGACGAGCGGAGTGCCGCAGGGTTCCGTCCTGGGCCCGGTCCTGTTCAACATTTTTATTAATGACTTAGATGAAGGGTAGAAGGCAGGATCATCAAGTTTGCAGACGACACCAAATTGGGAGGGATAGCCAATACTCCAGAGGACAGGAGCAGAATTCAAAATGATCTTGACAGACTAGAGAGATGGGCCAAGACTAACAAAATGAAGTTCAACAGTGACAAATGCAAGATACTCCACTTTGGCAGGAAAAAATGAAATGCAAAGTTACAGAATGGGGGATGCCTGGCTTGAGAGCAGTACGTGTGAAAAGATCTTGGAGTCCTCGTGGACAACAAGTTAAACATGAGCCAACAATGTGATGTGGCGGCAAAAAAAGCCAATGGGATTTTGGCCTGCATCAATAGGAGCATAGTGTCTAGATCTAGGGAAGTCATGCTACCCCTCTATTCCGCTTTGGTTAGACCACACCTGGAATATTGTGTCCAATTCTGGGCACCACAATTCAAGAGAGATATTGACAAGCTGGAATGTGTCCAGAGGAGGGCGACTAAAATGATCAAGGGTCTGGAGAACAAGCCCTGTGAGGAGCGGCTTAAGGAGCTGGGCATGTTTAGCCTGAAGAAGAGAAGGCTGAGAGGAGATATGATAGCCATGTATAAATATGTGAGAGGAAGTCACAGGGAGGAGGGAGCAAGCTTGTTTTCTGCTTACTTGGAGACTAGGACGCAGAAAAATGGCTTCAAACTACAAGAAAGGAGATTCCATCTGAACATGAGGAAGAACTTCCTGACTGTGAGAGCCATTCAGCAGTGGAGGCTGCTTCTTTGGAAGCTTTTAAACACAGGCTGGATGGCCATCTGTCAGGGGTGATTTAAATGCAACATTCCTGCTTCTTGGCAGGGGGTCGGACTGGATGGCCCATGAGGTCTCTTCCAACTCTTTGATTCTATGATTTGCAAATTCAATTGTGTTATACAGGAAATATACAAAATACTTGTGTTTTTTGAAATCACCCTGAGTCTAAGTTTTGGAGAAAGCATGCAGTAAAAATTAAAGAAAATGAATGGAATAAATCAGGTGATTCCCAAACACAGAATTAAAAAGGATTTCATAAGCCTTCTTAAGTTGCTTGGTGGGCGTTGTTCTGTTGTTGTTGTTTTTCTGATTTGTCATTTCCAACTTATAGTGACTCTCGGGTAAAATTATCATGGTGATTTCTTGCCAAGATTTCTTCAGAGGGAGTTGTTATTGTTACCTCTGAGGCTTAGAGAATATGACTTGTCCAAGATAGTCCACTGGGTGTCTATGGTTGAATGGGGATTTGAACTCTAGTCTTCCAGAATTGTTGTCCAACACACAAACCAAGCTGACTCTTCATATGATTACTTTTGTTATTGTTATTCCTTCAAGATGTTTCCTGTATATGGTAACCTTAAGATTCACTTTTATCTTCCTCTGTGGCAGAGATCATCCCATGGGTTTCCATGGTTGAGTGAGGATTTGAAGTTTGGACTCCAGAATCATAATGCAATGTTAAAACCATTACACCATGCTGGTTTTATGTTGGGCATACATCTGTAGTAAGTATCCATAGTCCTGATTACTACGAAGGCTGAATGAAAAGTAATGCCTCCACCTTCGTTATTTGAGTTTGGACGGGAATATTTTAATAAATCAAATGAAGAAATAATCCTTAGAATGTTCTCTTTAACTACCACTATTCACATTTTGACATAATCACCAGACAATTGGATACATTTTTGCCAATGATGAACAAGTTTTCTGAAGCTGTCATGGAAGTCGACACTGTTTCTGCAACCCATTGTGCACAGGTCTTCTGATAGCCAAGCAAAGCAATAATGTGACCCACATGTTCTTGTGAAATGCTGATTATGCCTGAAATTTCTCTCTGAGTGATACAACGATCGTTCTGAATCAATCTGTCAACCTTTTGCTTGTGACTCAGTGGTTGCTGTCACAGGACATCCAACTCTTTGCTTGTCATGCAAGTCAGATGTTCCCACCTCAACATCTTTAAACTTACTCGCCCAACAAAACACACTACTCACATCAATACAATCACCATAAACAGCTTGCATTCTCTAATGAATCTCCTTTGGGGTGACACCTTCTGCTGTCAAGAATTCAATGACTGCACGTTGCTTAAGTCATATTGACCGACTGTCTGTGCAGGATTTCATACTTCGCACTTTAACAACACAACCATTCAATATTAAGGTTTCTTGCCAAAATGGAACTGTAGAGCAGAGTCAACTGAACAAGCCAGTACCTACCGCATACCAGTACCACCATCTGTTGAGGAGTTATGAAGGTGGCGGCATTACTTTTCAGTCAACCCTCTTTTTTTTTAACTGATAGCGATTGTGTAAATCAAGGAAGTAGCATAGAAATGACACTAAAGATTACAATCATGTGGTTTGAAACAATTGTTGTATACGTTTTGTTTTGTCTGGAAAACAACAGCTGCTCTTGGCCTCTTTCAATGCCATCTCTTGAGAATGGTTTGTGTTAGATCTAGCTAGATTTTTGAAAAATATATTTTTGGTCCTTAGGAAAGAAGCAAAGAAGATTGCAATAGCAATAGTAACACTCTCCTATGTTTGCAAAAACACGGATAGAATACAGTGGACTGAAGAAAAACAAATCGGCCAATCCTTAAAGCTGTTTTGGTGCTATATCTGGCATTGAGTAAGTTGGGACTGGTTCCATGCCTCCCTCCACCACACAAGATCAGAGGCTCATTGAGGGCAATGAAAAGTCTCCCACACCGGTAATCTCCATAAAATTCAATGGCGGTCCATTGCTAATAGGAGGCCAGGAGACTTCAGCTCCTCCAAAGTGGAAGGTGCAGCCTACACACTAGCTCTCCTCGGCAGTAGTTACACCTCACTGCCCCCTCCCTCCAACAACCAGCAAGGAGGAAGTGAAAAGGAGGCCAGGAGACTTCAGCTCCTCCACCGTGGAAGGTGCAGCCTACACACCAACTCTCCTCAGAGGCAGCTGCACTTCATTGCCCTTCCCCATCCTCAGTCTACTGGCAGGTGATAGCCCACACCTGACTTATGACACTACAATGGAAAGAATCTATGTTCCTCTGGATTTTAACGAAACTGATCAGTAGCCTACTACCATCATCAGATAAGACTCTCCCTCCACCGCCCCAAGGACCTCATATCACATTTACCATCCCCCAAGAAGGCCCAGGACCTTTTTTTTACCCTCCCCATTTTGTATTCAATTCAATCTGTACCTAAATAACGTTGTGTCTGTTGGGATGTGGGGGAAGCAAAGAGTGTTTAAAAAGAAGGGCTGAAACGCTATGGAGAGAGAGAGTTAGGGAGTCGGGGGGGGGGGGGGGGGGGGGGGGGGGGGGGGGGAAGAGAAGAGAAGTGGTCTGTTAATTGCAGCAATAATATGTTTCATGCTTATGTCTATGTTTGATTTTTTATAGTTTTAACAGTTTTTATCTACAGTTATATGTTATTGAATTAGATATGTGATATTTTTATATATATGTGAGGCATTGAAGTTGCCATTTATTATGTTGTAAACTGCTTTGAGTCCCCCCAGGGGTGAGAAAAGCGGTATAGAAATATAGTTAATACTACTACTACTACTACTAATAATAATAATAATAATAATATAACTAGGAAAACAGCAGAAGAGGCCTTTGCCACTCCCATCTCAGTAATCAAAGTTGAGATATCTGTCCAGGTACTTCTAATTGTATTGGAATAGCACTAATCACTCTGCACTGAAATAATTTGAGCTCTGAAGAAAAGTAGGAGTTGGAGATGTTGCAACCCAGAGAAGGAAACTGGACCCTCAGACAACCATCCACCACACTTGACTTCAGGAAAACAATCCTTTTTTATTGATGAAAGATGAATACAAAATAGAGGAAAAATGCAAAGGTAAAAAGTCACAGTAAAAATCAGCAACAAGAAATGTCCATAAACAAGATCATAAAACCCACAGCAAAACTGCTGAATCCTGGAACCTGTTAGCAATCCACTAACCGTACTTGGAACAACTAGAAAACCTCAGAGGAACAAGGCCACTTGAATCAGGAGACCTGGAAAAGCTTGCACATGAATCTGGAACGATGCCTGGTCTGAAGCTGCATTCAGGCCAGGCATACTTAAGGCCGAGAAATCTATTGCGAGACATGCCTGAAGTTTTTGCATTTCTCTCAATCTGGCTGGCCTACGTAAACTTTGTGCTTCTCCCCGGCTCTGCCAAATCTGCCCCCGCCTATCCTCATTAGGCAGACCAGGTGTCAGATTCTCTGGAGAACTAAGGCTGGGAGGAAAAGGGAGTGAAACTTCTCCGCTCGGCTCGGAATGCATATTCTCATGGGAATTTTGACTTTCACTTTCCAAGGCTGTAGGATTTTCACTACTCAAACCATCATCATCTAAATTGGCCTCAGAATTCACATTGACAACTACATTGGCATCAGGGAATACAATCAGAGAATCAGGTTCAGGTTCAGGTTCACATAGGCTGAACCCCAACAGGAGATTCATGCTGAAAGTAGCTGGAAGTTGACCATAGAATTGCACTGGAGGACCTATACATGTCAAGAGAAGTGTTTTTTTTAAAATAATAAAAAATAGTGGACCTTTATTCATGGTTTTCTTACTTTCATGGGGGTCCGGTGTCCCTAATCCCTATGAAAGTGGAGGCCAAGCGTTTTATTTTTCCTATATGTAGAATTCCAAAGTCTTGCTCTTTTATCGTACTGTCTAATTCTCATTTGCAGTTGGGGAAAATCCCACATTCCCACAACTGCTGCCACTTCTGACTTTCCCTTTTCCTGTTGCTATGTAATGCTGTTAACAAGACATATGCTAGACTGTAGAAGCAAGCAAAGAATCAATTGGAGGTCAGTATGTCTATTTTCAAAGACAAAAGAAACCATGATGTTAGACTAAAATGTGCATGTTTTAATGTACAGTCCACAAATATATAGCATGAAGGGATACGGATTTTTTTAAAAAAATCCTCAGGCAAGAGGGATAGAAGTATTGTGTTTATGAGCTATTTAATTGGCTTTCACCCTTAGATGAGCGGTACAACAAAGTGACAACCAGAAAATTAAAATCACTGAGAATACTTTTGGTACAGTTTGTATTGATATGTTATTGTGAGCCTTCAAGTTATTACCAATTCAAGCAAACGTACTATGGAATTTTCAAGGGAGGAGGGAGTAAGCTTGTTTTCTGCTGTCCTGGAGACTAGGACATGGAACCATGGCTTCAAATTACAGGAAAGGAGATTCCACCTAGACATGAGGAAGAACTTCCTAACTGTGAGAGCTGTTCAGCAGTGGAACTCTTTGCCCCAGAGTGTGGTGGAGGGTCCTTCTTTGGAGGCTTTTAAACAGAGGCTGGATGGCCATCTGCAGGGGGTGCTTTGAATGCAATTTTCCTGCTTCTTGGCAGTGGGTTGGACTGAATGGCTCATGAGGTCTCTTCCAACTCTTTGATTCTATGATTCTAAGTGTCGGATAGGCAAACTGCCCATCCCACGATGTTGCTGGACTTCCGGCAGAGGCCTTGTACAGAACTTAAGTGGAAGTGTCGTATGACACTTCTCTCCCAACACAGGAACCAGTTTGTGTTGTGCTGGCTTCAATGGAGCCACCACGAATCCTCGCCTGTTGGTCCAACATTTTCCATGTGTGATGGAGTGAGCGTTGTTGCAAGGGAGTGAGTGGCATGCGCGGCTATGGATTCATCCTGCTGTCGCTCTGCACTTCACTACACGCTCTACGGACAATATTGTCTACGTACTCCAATATCCGTGTAAATTACTATATGTTGGGATGACCACCAGACCCCTGAAAATCAGAATTAGTGAACACCGCTCTTGCATAAGAAATTGGTCTACTGACTTTTCTTTATATGCACATTTTCAAGAGAAGGCACACACTTGCTATAGCTATAAATTTTGTGCTTTGGAGAAGGTATCACCTAAATCTCATGCTGATGTGAAAACGTACTTGTTACAGAGAGAATCATTTTGGATTTTCAAATTACAAACACTTATCCCCCAAGGGCTTAATGATAGAATAGATTATACTTGCTTCCTGTAACATTCTATCCTACTTAAGAGTCACCTGTTACCATCACAATTGCTCAATTCAGAACTCCTCACTCAGAGCCTAGGCTGTTTACAGGAATGTAAGTAGACTTACATGGGTTTTGAAAATCCCCTCAAACAGTGGGGTGTTTGGGCATTCTATTATACCATTTTGTTTATATATTGTCCTTTTCCTATCTAGTGAATCCAAAGATTATAAATGCTGATAGGAAATCAAAACAGAACCGATAGCTACCAATTAGAATGTA
Organism: Anolis sagrei ordinatus; assembly: GCF_025583915.1. Lineage (NCBI taxonomy): Eukaryota > Metazoa > Chordata > Lepidosauria > Squamata > Anolidae > Anolis > Anolis sagrei. Next base: position 117,717,348 of record NW_026847549.1, on the reverse strand, counting down.
AGTAGTCAAGCGTGTACAACAACAACCTTTTCAAAACTATGTCAATTCGGGGATTGTGGTATATCTATTATCTGTATGTTGCTGTGTTTCTTATTTAGTGAATCAAAACATCATAACACCTGAAGAAGATATTGCGAAACAAGGGAAACAACCCGGGAGACCTTGTTGTGTGCCACTGTCACTGATGTTGTTTATGGAAGAAGATCTTTCGACAACATAGAAAGTGTTATTTTGTGTCACTGTGCCTGTTTAATTGTTATTTTGGAAGCTCTAGTTTCACTGTGTTGACAAAGTATTGATAAACTATCTTCTATTTATAAACAGTCTTTAATTAATCGTGTGAATGTTCTCATGTTACATTTAATGTAGAAATTCTTGGAACATAGAAATTGTGGGTTGTTGTAGGTTTTTCCGGGCTATATGGCCATGTTCTGGAGGCAATTTTTCTCCTGACGTTTCGCCTGCATCTATGGCAAGCATCCTCAGAGGTAGTGAGGTCTGAGGATGCTTGTCATAGATGCAGGCGAAACGTCAGGAGAAAAATTGCCTCCAGAATATGGCCATATAGCCCGGAAAAACCTACAACAACCCAGTGATTCTGGCCATGAAAGCCTTCGACAATATATAGAAATTGTGATTTGCAATCTACAGTTTTTGTAATTGTTGTTATAGATACCTGTGCATGTCACACTACACTGGCTTCAATGGAGCCACCACAAATCCTCACCTGTTAATCTAACATTTTCCATGTGTGATGGGGTGAGCATTGTTGCAAGGGAGTAGCATGCATGGCTATGGATTCACCTTGCTGTCGCTCTGTTCAGCGGCATAACCAAGCAAAGCAAAACGCTTACCCTGGCTCGTGTGATAAGGTTGAAAAGTGTCTGTTCAGTGTACACTGCAGTCCACATATGTATATGCCAGGGGGTTGGACTTGATGGCCCATATGGTCTCTTCTGACTCTATGATTCTATGTATGAAGTTCTAAAAGAGCCAGGTGTGTTCATGTGTGTCCACCCCAATAGAGCATTTTAATTCAGTTTTTTTTCTGGAGATGTGCTGAATGAGGAAGTTAAGCACATCTCAAGTGTGTGACATAATAAACTGAAATGTATCTCAGACAATGAAAAAATGATACGGTTCCACTGTCTTGGCTTTCACTTGTCACCTTCTCTTTTCTCCTTAATTAGTGCAGTTATGGTTTCCAATTGCAGAAAATTCATTTGTGCTTACCATTTTTCACATACAAGCTCTCTTACCATTATCCTCCAATTTTCCCTTAATTCAAGTTACTGGGCACCATGACACAGTCTAAGGAAAGTTCTGATGGAGGTATCAAAAAGCAGCAAACATAGACTTACCTTCATATGTTCCACTTTCTAAAAGGGCACCACTTTTCTCTAATTCCATAAAATCTTCGACAGTGATGAAAATATAATCCACACCAGGAACTTCCCCCTCCTTATGAGGCCTTGTAGTGCCTAAATTGAAAAAGAAAAAGCACATTAGGCATAATCATAAAAAGGTATTAAGGGATATTTGATATCTGACAGATGTTATTTGTTTATTTTAAAAACAAATGATTTTATTCATTGAGGTAGTTTGGATCAACAGCAGGTTTGATTTATTGCACGCTTTCATTAAAAACTACAGCTTGCTAACAGAAAGATTTGATTGTTTCTGTTTTCTGCTCAGTGAGATTTACAAAATGTTAAGTGTAAATACAAATGCTGTTTGAGGTGTAGTACAATGATTTAAATGTTGATACGGATCAGGATAAACATCTCTAAATCTGCTATAGATTGGTGATAGAGAACATGCCTTGCATACTGGAGGCACAGATTTAATCCTGGTATTTTCAGACACACACACACATTTTGCCATGATTCCACTGCAATATCCTAAGAACCCTAGTACTGGCAGTTTAGGGAATTTTCTATCAGAAAAGCTTTTTCTGCCATTTGTCTTACGAATCAGTATGTGAGTCGGAAATTATTCAGCTTTCCCCCGCTCCTTGTTCCCTGGCCTTGGTTCAAGCCAGAGAAGCATTCTAAAACAGTGTGGATGGATTTCCTTCCTTTCCTTTCCCTCCCGTGTCAGTCTTAAGCGAGAGAAGCAGTTTTAACCAGTGTGAATGGATCCGAGCCAGTTTAAAACAGTGTGGATTGATTCCCTTCCTTTCCTTTCCCTCCCACATTAGTTTAAACCAGTGTGAATGGATTCCCTTCCTTTCCTTTCCCTCCCACATCAGTTTAAACCAGTGTGGATGGATTCCCTTCCCTTCCTTTCCTTTCCCTCCCGTGTCAGTCTTAAGCGAGAGAAGCAGTTTTAACCAGTGTGAATGGATCCGAGCCAGTTTAAAACAGTGTGGATTGATTCCCTTCCTTTCCTTTCCCTCCCACATTAGTTTAAACCAGTGTGAATGGATTCCCTTCCTTTCCTTTCCCTTCCACATCAGTTTAAACCAGTGTGGATGGATTCCCTTCCTTTCCTTCCTGCGTCAGTCTTAAGCGAGAGAAGCAGTTTTAACCAGTGTGAATGGATCCGAGTCAGTTTAAACCAGTGTGGATTGATTCCCTGCCTTTCCTTTCCCTCCCGTGTCAGTCTTAAGCGACAGAAGCGGTTTTAACCAGTGTGAATGGATCCGAGTCAGTTTAAACCAGTGTGGATTGATTCCCTTCCTTTCCTTTCCCTCCCACATCAGTTTAAACCAGTGTGGATGGATTCCCTTCCTTTCCTTTCCCTCCCGCTTCAGTCTTAAGCAAGAGAAGCGGTTTTAACCAGAGTGGATGGATTTCTTCCCTTTGCTTCCCCCGCCCCTGCTTCTGGAGTAAAACAACTACTTTCAAAGTAAAGACCACCCAATGAAACAGGAAATAACACTTTGAAACCATTAATGAAGGATTCGGAAGTCTCTGAAGATTTTGCAGTTTTGAACATTTTTTCTGTGAAAATCGGAATTGACTTTAGATCCGAATCACCAGTGCCCCTACATCCGAAACAAGTTTTGAACCAATTTTTTTTATCAAACAAGCCTATTGTTTAGGGTTTAGAACCTGAGCTCTTTCAACAGTTCAGCTCTCTGAACATTAGTTTCAGCTCTCAGTCTAAAATATAGAGGTTTGAAAACTCACAAAACTCTAGCAATAGCGGTAGTAGTAATACTTCGATATCATTCCTCAACCTTTACTGTTATTCTATCTATCCTCCAAATGCCTACCATCCGAGACACCACATCACTTTGACTTACTGTAAGGCTAGCCTTGCACATCATCAACAAAATCATTAAGCTTGCCAAAAGTCAGAAATGACTTGAAAGCACACAACAGCAAGAAGAAAAAACTGGCCATGTGCACACCTCAGACTTTGCCCCATCCAATTACTGTGCACAGGACACAGATTTGTCTTCCTCTTGGCATTCTTTCACCACTACCAAAGCCTCTTGCCATAGTATACCATCATACGATGAAGTGGTGGGTTGTTTTGTTATATCACTATTTTATGCAACACTGAGACATAAGCCATTACCACAATGCAAATTTAGACTGTAGGAAAAGCAAGGGTAATAGAGGATATTGTTCTGGTATAGCTGTACCAGGAGCTCCAACTTTATTTGCTTGCATTAAATGTTTGATTGCAGTCCTAGGTTTCAGGGACTCTGCAGATAGGTGGCTTCTTTTGGTTGCAGTCATAGGGCAAGTCACCTGTCCATCATCGTTAAGTTTTGGTCCCGCCCCTTGCTCAGGGTAATTGGGAAGGGAAGGGAGCCATTTTCAGTTAGTCTCAGCAACAGTTAGCTTATGTATAGGATGTGTGTAACTTCCCCTGTACAAAAGCTTCAACCTTTAAGATTTTCCAGGGAAGCCTCCCCAAAGCTTTAAGAATTCCGGGGGAGAACAGTTTCAAGAGTCTCCTAAGAATTTCCAGGAAAACAGCCCTAAAGACCAAAGAACTCCAGTTGGAGAACATCTAAGCCCTTTCTGGTAGGTCCACTCGGTGTTTGAGACGCAGTTTGACCCGGTAGCGGAGCCCACATCAGTAAGGGTTAGATTACAGTCAGCCTGGGAGAAGTTAAAAAAGGGGATTTTCCTTTAAAGAAAAAGTTATTGAAGACAGTTGCCTGTCCTTCATGGGCAAGATTAGGAATTCACCAGTTGCCTAAAAGCTTGCAATCATTTGCCTAATTTTACTGAAGATTAGAGAAGTTTCTGTTTGATTGTTCATTATTATTATTATTATTATTATTATTATTATTATTATTAAACTTTATTTGTACCCCACTAGCATCTCCCGAAGGACTCGATGCAGCTTACAAAGGCCAAGGCCTCAACACAACAACAGCAAACAATAACAATCCAATACAAAGCAAAAATTAAAACATAAGCAATGACAAAACATTACACTATTACACATTAAAAACAGGCTGGGCCAATGATGGATACAGGTTAAAAAGTGCTGGATGTGACGGTGGTATATTGGAATTCTGGGCAAGTGCAATGTGCAGAGAGTCTTAACTCTAATAAAGTGCTTCTGGGACATGGTGCTGGGAGGTTATCCACTTCTGGGAAGGCACATCTGAATAGCCAGCTCTTCAAGTTCTTCCTAAAGACTGCCAACGTGGGTGCTAGTCTAACGTCTTTGGGGAGGGTGTTCCAGAGTCTTTGTTGTACTTCACAAGCCATCTAAAGACTATTTGTGGTGAAACCCTCTGAGAACTTCTCTTTGGGCCCCCTGGCTTCCCATTGGGCAAAGGTTGCACATCCTATTCTAAAGACAATTATTTACAGGCCTAGTGCGTCACAGAACAGATATACATTAGCATATACATTTCCATTTGTAGGATCGTAGTTGATAGACATCTGTTGATGATCACAAGTACTGTAATCACATTGTACAATCACCGATATCCCTCATATCATTTGCCTAATTTTACTGAAGATTAGCGAAGTTTCTGTTTGATTGTTAATTAATAAAGGACTTTGTTGTACTTCACAAGCCATCTAAAGACTATTTGTGGTGAAACCCTCTGAGAACTTCTCTTTGGGCCCCCTGGCTCCCCGCTGGGCAAAGGTTGCACATCCTATTCTAAAGACAATTATTTACAGGCCCAGCGCGCGACAGAACAGATATACATTAGCATATACATTTCCATTTGTAGGATCGTATTTGATAGACATCTGTTGATGATCACAAGTACTGTAATCACATTGTACAATCACCGATATCCCTCATATCATTTGCCTAATTTTACTGAAGATTAGCGAAGTTTCTGTTTGATTGTTCATTAATAAAGAACTTTGTTGTACTTCACAAGCCATCTAAAGACTATTTGTGGTGAAACCCTCTGAGAACTTCTCTTTTGGGCCCCCTGGCTCCCCGCTGGGCAAAGGTTGCACATCCTATTCTAAAGACAATTATTTACAGGCCCAGCGCGCGACAGAACAGATATACATTAGCATATACATTTCCATTTGTAGGATCGTATTTGATAGACATCTGTTGATGATCACAAGTACTGTAATCACACTGTACAATCACCGATATCCCTCATATCATTTGCCTAATTTTACTGAAGATTAGCGAAGTTTCTGTTTGATTGTTCATTAATAAAGGATTTTGTTGTACTTCACAAGCCATCTAAAGACTATTTGTGGTGAAACCCTCTGAGAACTTCTCTTTGGGCCCCCTGGCTCCCCGCTGGGCAAAGGTTGCACATCCTATTCTAAAGACAATTATTTACAGGCCCAGCGCGCGACAGAACAGATATACATTAGCATATACATTTCCATTTGTAGGATCGTATTTGATAGACATCTGTTGATGATCACAAGTACTGTAATCACATTGTACAACCACCAATATCCCTCATCCTGAAATTCTGCCACAACTTTTTAGGCCTTGACAGAAAAAGAGCGGGGCCGGTTTCAGAAACAGGGATCAATTAAACCATTAGGTCTTGCCAATAAAACCCACTTCTTCATAGAACTGCTATGCTGTACAGGAAAGGGCTTGGCAAATCTAAAGTAGATTCATGCCAAATTCCCCTTGGACTGATATCCTCCAATATCCTTTCCAAGAGGGATTTGCAGAAAACTGTGAGAGATCCTCCTAGTCCTTCTCTTTCCTGGTTTCTGAGGATGCCACCGTGGCTCATTTCCCAGAGGCATTTTCAAACAGGATAATATGATGCATGAACAAAATGCTCAGTCTGTTGCAGAGCTTGAGAAGACTTTTTTTTTTAAGAACACAGTTTCAAAACTCCTGACCCAGCAAGAGCCCTAGGGAATTCTGGTAGCTGCAGTCCAAAAAAGCCATTTCTCCAAGCTTGGTGTATTTCCATTGCCCTATTTTTCCAAGGCTTGGCTCATTTGCAGTTGTTAGCACGGATGTACTAATCTAAAAACCCCTTGGCATGCTCTGCCAACTCATGCTCCACTCATGTTAGAGAACCCTGTGCCAGTAGATTTATTTCAGGATTAAGCTGACAGTATAGGTGGGAATCGAGTTTCCTGTTTTCCATCTTATCTGAGTAGTGAGACAATTTTCTCTCATTATGCTAACAAGTGTTTCCGAGATACATGGACTACGAGCTTCATGGCAGGACAAAGCCAATGCCTCCATGCCTCTGGTTTTAAAAAAAATTCTGGTGGTACAATGAATGAGCCAATTGTGACAATTAAAGCAACATCCTGTCTTCCTTATTCTGCCTTAAACAGCAGTGCACAATTTATAACCCTGCCACATTCGGATGCTAAAAGCAGCCACTATTCAAAATTAAAGCGATTGCTCTCTAAAAACATGTCATTTGCATTTTTGCTAAAACACTTCATAACTCTAATGTTGCCACAGCTACTCAGAGCAATTAAAGGGCACCACTGTTCCAGTCAGGCTACTTCACGATAAAAAAAAAAAATCTTTCTGAATAGCCAAGGGCCATTACCCAAATGCTTTTAAATATTGTTTGTCATACCCGCCCAATTTTGCCAACCAGTAAAAAAAAATAAAAAAAATCCAGGGTTAATGCAAGAGGATTTCTTTTCCTTTGGATGCTCGTACCCTGGAGACTTAATGGGGTCTTTATAATATTTGCTTTCTTGCCAAACAGAATTGTGGAGCCTGGAAGCTAATACACCCATACCAACCTGCAGGGTATTTGGTAAACACTGCACCACATGCCCAGAAAACCACCCCACCTCATTTTGGCTAACTTTATTTTTTTTAAATAGATTTTTATTTGAGACTAGCTGTCCCCTGCCACGCGTTGCTGTGACCCAGTCTGGTGATCTGGAAAATAAAGTAATGAGAAAGTGTTGTCTTTGTTGTTGTTCATTCGTTCAGTCGTCTCCGACTCTTCGTGACCTCATGGACCAGCCTAAGCCAGAGCTCCCTGTCGGCCGTTACCACCCCCAGCTCCCTCAAGGTCAGTCCAGTCACTTCAAGGATGCCATCCATCCATCTTGCCCTTGGTCGGCCCCTCTTCCTTTTGCCTTCCACTTTCCCCAGCATAATTGACTTCTCTAGGCTTTCCTGTCTCCTCATGATGTGGCCAAAGTACTTCAACTGGTTTCTAATATATGTAATTCCTTTATGCTTGTGAGTAAACAGTATTTCTTGTTGTTTCTTTGTCAGTGTTGATATGGAGATTGTCTGGTTTGCCTACTCTGGAATATGCGACATATCATAGTCCTTCTTTAAGGGTCTCTTTCAAATCTATGATGCTATATCTGTGTGTGAGAGAAATCATCATCTATCTATCTATCATATTTATGACTGGATGGCTCTTTGTCAGGAGGGCTCTGATTACATTTTCTTGCCCTGGTGAAGAGAGTTGGACTGGATGGCCTTAAGTATTTTCTGTTGGTCATGGGGGTTCTGTGTGGGAAGTTTGCCCCATTTCTGTTGTTTGTGGGTTTCAGAATGCTCTTTAATTGTAGTGAACTATAAATCCCAGTAACTACAAATCCCAAATGTCAAGGTCTGTTTCCTTAAAAACTCCATCTGTGTTCATATTTGGGCATATGGAATATTTGTGTCAAGTTTGGTCCAGATCCATCATTGTTTGAGTCCACAGTGCTCTCTGGATGTAGGTGAACTACAACTCCCAAACTCAAGGTCAATGCCCACCAAACCCTTCCAGTGTGTTCTGTTGGTCATGGAAGTCCTGTATGCCATGTTTGGTTCAATTCCATCATTGGTGGAGTTCAGAATGCTCTTTGATTGTAGGTGAACTATAAATCCCAGCAACTACAACTCCCAAATGTCAAGGTCTTTCCCTTAAACTCCATCTGTGTTCATATTTGGGCATATGGAATATTCGTGCCAAGTTTGGTCCAGATCCATCATTGTTTGAGTCCACAGTGCTCTCTGGATGTGGGTGAACTATAATTCCCAAACTCAAGGTCAATGTCCACCAAACCCTTCCAGTTTTCCAATTCCATCATTGGTGGAGTTCAGAATGCTCTTTGATTGTAGGTAAACTATACATCCCAGCAACGACAATTCCCAAATGACAAAATCAATTTTTTTGAGTGGAGGACATAAATTGGACTGTTAGGTGTCTTGTGTCCAAATTTGGTGTCAATTCCCCCAGTGGTTTTTGAGTTCTGATGGTAGCACGAACTAACATTACATTTTTATTTATATAGATTTTACTTGTTCCTTTTAATTGCTCGCCATTTTCCCTTTTTAATTCTTTTATTATCAATTCCTCAAATTGTGTTATTTGTTTCCCAGTTTTATTTCGGACCCACCAATTGTTATTCCATTTTTCTAATTGAATCCAATGGAGCCAAGAAATGTTTATTCCCCTCAATTCTTTTCTCATATTTACTAGGGCTGGGCGGTTTCGTTTCGTTAATTCGTAATTCGTTAAAAAATTCGTTAATTTTTCAATTACAAAACGATAACGAACCAGTCTGGAGCAATTTTTTTTAAAAAACGAATTTTTAAATCGTTTCGTAAATGTTTTGTATTTCGTTATTGTATTCGTTTCGTTATCGTTTTGAGGTCGTTTCGTTATTATTTCCGCATGTCTGGGGCAAGTTTTATAGTTGTTTTTGGTTTTCTAAGGGTTTTTATAGTTGTTTTTGGTTTAATTAAGCTTCAGAAGTTCCCCGTCCCATTTGGAGGTTTTTTAGCGTATTGCGCGGTCGCGCCCGCCATTAATGAATCGATTCGTTATTGTTTCGGAAATCGATTTGTTATTGTTTTGTAATGTTTTTCACATTTACGAAATTTCGTAAATATCGAACTTTTTTAAAGGAAAATTTTGTAATTATTTTAAATAACGAAACGCAAAACCCCCCAAAAAACGAATCGATTTTAGAAACAAATTTTTCCGTTGTTACCCAGGCCTAATATTTACCTTTTCCATTTTACGTTCTATCCAATTTCCTACCCTTTTTAGTTCCCCCTTTTTCCTAATCTTTATCTAAAGTTCCTTTTAGTACTTTTGGGAATTCTTTTTCCATTATTATTGGTGTTAAGACCGAATTCTTATTGATTAGTTGTCCTTTATACTTGCTCCATATTTCCATTATATTTCTTAATGATATATTTCCAATCTGTTTTATCTCTTTCTTTGAAATGTCCTTAAAGAATATGTTGTCCTTTCTCCACTCAATTGCCTTATTCCCTGCTTCAATGCATTCCCAACCATTTTGGGTAACTTTAGCAACACTACACATTCACTCTTCTCCAGATTCAAACAGCCCAAATTTCTTGTTTCTTAGTTGAGAAGTCCAGGTCTCAGACACCACCCCTACAGGTATATTATGTGTTCAAAGTCGAAAAGTCCAAAGCTATTTTAAAATATGAAGCTTCTTTTGTCAGGTCTTACATGACTTACTGTCCTATCAAGCAACCCTGTTGGCAAAATCACAGTGATAGACTCACTGACTGTTGTCAAGACACCCACTCACACAACAATAGATTGTGTTTTAAAGGGGAAACCTGCTATTTGATATTGCAATCCTGGATTAATATTACTGTTATTATTTTAAAAGCAATAGTGATAGAGTTGTGTGATCCTGAGATTTCAAGTGTTACCGGGTGACACCTGTTCGGCCTCACAACCATTGTCGTGTGGGGTCCCACAGGGATCAATTATGTCCCCGATGTTGTTTAACATCTACATGAAGCCGCTGGAAGAGATCATCCGGAGTTTTGGACTGAGATGTTATCTCTACGCAGATGATGTCCAAATCTGTCACTCCTTCTCACCTGTTACCAAGGAGGCTGTCCAGACCTTGAACCGCTGCTTGGCTGCTGTGTCGGACTGGATGAGAGCTAACAAATTGAAACTGAATCCAGACAAGACAGAGGTCCTACTGGTCAGTTGTAAGACCGAACAGGGCATAGGGTTACAGCCTGTGTTAGACGGGGTTACACTCCCCCTGAAGACGCAGGTTCGCAGCTTGGGAGTGATCCTGGACTCATCACTGAGCCTGGAACCCCAGATCTCGGCGGTGGCCGGGAGAGCTTTTGCACAATTAAAACTTGTGCGCCAGCTGTGCCCATACCTTGGGAAGCCTGATCTGGCTATGGTGGTCCACGCTCTTGTTACATCCCAAATAGATTACTGCAATGCGCTCTACGTGGGGTTGCCTTTGAAGACTGTTCGGAAACTTCAATTAGTCCAACGGGCGGCGGCCAGATTACTCACCGGAGCATCATACAGGGAACATACCACCCCTCTGTTATGTCAGCTCCACTGGCTGCCGATCCAGTTCCGAGCACAATTCAAAGTGCTGGTTTTGACCTACAAAACCCTATACGGCTCCGGCCCAGCGTACCTGTCCAAACGCATCTCCTTCTACGTCCCGCCTTGGAGTTTAAGATCTTCTGGGGAGGCCCTGCTCTCAGCCCCACCTCTATCACAAGTGAGATTGGTGGGGACGAGGAGCAGGGCCTTCTCGGTGGTGGCCCCTCACCTGTGGAATTCACTTCCCGGGGAAATTAGGTCATCGACATCCCTCCTCTTTTAGAAGGAAACTAAAAACATGGATATGGGACCAGGCCTTTGGGTAATCTGGCAGATAGACAAAGGACAATGAAGACTAGAATTGGATAGGATTATGACAATGCGGAATGAACTTACGGATTTTGAGCTTGGCGAATGTTGATCATTAGATTGGTTTTTATTAGCTATGATGTATAACTGGATTGTTTTAATTGTGTAATCAAAGCCCTCCTGACAAAGAGCCATCCAACCATAGATATAGATAGATACATATGATTCACACACACACAGAGCTAGTATCATAGATTCAAAAGGGACCCCTAAAGAAGGACAATTTGCATGCTGCATGCTCCAGAGTAGGCAAACCAGACAATCTCTACATCAACACTGACAAAGAAACCGCAAGAAATACTGTTTACCCACAAGCATAAAGGAATTACATATATTAGAAACCAACACTTTCTCATTACTTTATTTTCCAGATCACCAGATTGGGCCACAGCAACGTGTGGCAGGGGATGGGTAGTAAATAAATAAATAAATTTGCCAGCTTATGGGCAGCTCGCCCTCACCCAATACTCTCCAAATGTTTTGAACTACAACTACCATCAGTTCCAGTCAATGATGGAATTTGCAGACTAAAATCTAGAAGAAACCAGGCTGGGAAATGATTCATCACCAGTGACCCGCTACCCTGCCATCTTGCTAAATATAGGCTGTAAATCTGACATGATTTTGCTAGTAACAAGGCTCTAAATGAGTCTGTTCTGTAAAGTTTGTGTAATTTGCTCTGTCAAGAAATGTAAAATCTTGCATACAATTTTTTTTTAGGCTCAAACCATTTGGGATTAAGCTTTCTGAGCGTAGTGACTTCAACCCTTGGTGTCCTGACACAAGAGTTTACTGTGAGGTCAGCTGAAGGACTGTTTTTTTTTCAAGCCTAAGGGTCATTTTGTCCTCAAAAGACTTCTCTCTTTTTACTCCTTCCTTTTTTTCCTGCTTGGAACTTCCAACCAGCTTGAATTTTATGCTCAATTTGCTGACACCGTGACAGTCTTTGAGCTCTCTCTTTGGCAGATGGGAAGCAGAATGTCATGCACATAGGGAAGCTATATAATTTATATATCTTTTTGTTTCTTTGTTTTCCCTAAAGCATTTAAATTTGTGAGAGTGGATGCAATCCTCCAAAAACCCAGGACAGGAAATATGCCAGTTCTCAGCACATAAACAGAAAGTGTGGGGAAACTGGCTCTGTTGTCCTCAGCCTCTACACATTCACATGATGAAGAATGTCTGAGTAAGACTTTTGAATGAAAGTTGTCAGTGTAGCAATAAACACCCCATGCTGTGAACTGAGAAACGTCCAATGGGGGTCTTATTTCATCCACCAAAATGTAGGGACTATAAGGCATGCCATTGCCATGAGGACGTAAAATGTAGAATTGGGTAACTTTCATGATCTACTATCTAAATCAGGGGTACACAAACTTTTTAAACAGAGGGCCAGGTCACAGTCTCTCAAACTTCTGTCATGCGCTGGGCTTGAAACGAATTGCTTTTAAAACAGGATGTGCAACTTTAGCCCAGTGGGAAGCCAGGGGCCCCGAAGAGAAATTCATAAGGATTTTCACCATAAACAGTCTTTAGAGGGCTTGTGAAATATAACAAAGTCTTTTATTGGTGAACAATCAACAGAAACTTCCTTTGTCTTCAAAAGGTTAAACAAATGCTTCCAGGCTTTTGTGAAACTGATGGCTTCTAACTGTTACTTTAAAGGAAAATCCCTTTCCAAACTTCTCCCAGGCTAACTGTGAACATAAACCTAACTGATGTGGGCTCCACTACCGGGTTGAACTGCATCTCAAAGCACTGAGTGGACCTACCAGTAGGCCTGTAGTCACTTCAGCTGGAGTTCTTAGATATTCAAAGCTGTTTTTCCCTCCGAAATTCCTCAGAGCTTTAGGGCTGTTTCCCTGGGAATCTTTGGGAATCCTTTTGCTCTTAAGACTGTTCTCCCCTGGGAAGTCTTAAGGGTTGAAGCCTTTGTACAGAAGTCCGTATACATCCTATGCATTGACTTTCCTTGCTGAGACTGACTGAAAATGACTCCCTTCCCTTCTCAATTGTACTGAACAGGGGGCGGAACCAAACTTAACGATGATGGACAGAGGGCCTGCTCTATAACTGCAAACTTAAACAGGAAGCCACTCTTCTGCAGAATCCCAAGCCTTGGGCTGCAAGCAAACACTTAATACAAGTCTAATAAAGTGGGAGCTTCTGGTACAGCTGTACCAGCACAGCCAGATTATAATTTGAAAAAAAATGAATGAATTCCTATGCACACTGCACGTATCTTATTTCTAGTGCAAAAACACATAAAATACAATAATTAAAATGAAGAACAATTTTAACAAATATAAACTTATTAGTATTTCAATGGGAAGTGTGGGCCTGCTTTTGGCTGATGAGATAGCATTGTTGTTGTTTTTGTTGTTTGCTTTCAAGTCGTTTCAGACTTAGGTTGACCTTGAGCGAGGGCCAGGTAAATGACCTTGGAGGGCTGTATCCAGCCTCTGGGCCTTAGTTTGAGGACCCCTGATCTAAATCCCAACATCCACTGCAAGCCACACCAGGCCTGGAAATGGCAGAAAACAGTAAAAAACAGAGAAAATGCCTCTAGAACATGGCCACATAGCCCGGAAAAACCTACAACAACCTAGTGATTTCGGCCATGAAAGCCTTTGACAATACACAGTTAAAAACCATCAATGGGAATGTGAATAGTTTAAACCAGGGGTCCTGAAACGTTTTAAACAGAGGGCCAGGTTACAGTCCCTCGCACTGTTGGAGGGCCAGATTATAATTTGAAGAAAAAAAACACGAATGAATTCCTATGCACACTACACATATCTTATTTGTAGTGCAAAAAATAAACACGTTAAAACAATACAATAATTAAAATGAAGAACAATTTTAACAAATATAAACTTATTAGTATGTCAATGGGAAGTGTGGGCCTGCTTTTGGTTGATGAGATAGGATCGATGTTGTTGAGTGCTTTCAAGTCATTTCAGACTTAGGTTCCCCCTGAGCGAGGGCCAGGTAAATGACCTTGGAGGGCTATATCCGGCCCCCGGGCCTTAGTTTGAGGATCGCTGGTTTAAACAAAAGGTTATTTTGGAATGTCCTCTTGGAATGAAAACATATTTCAAACAAAGATGGGGCATTTGTGTGGATATTGGAGAGAGTCTGGGTGTGAAATTCAATGAGATATCATGATTGGGTGTTGGAAAGCCTGCCACGTCAACACAAATCACTATTTATGCCTGAAACTATCCAAATGTATGAAACTAACCTTTTCCAGGCCTGCCCAGAATGCCTTCCTGGCGTTCCGGGGAGGCCGAATCTGCGCTCCCCCAAACCGCGGATACGGAAACCCCCAGGGGGCCCCCGTATCCGCGACATGGCGGATTGACTCCATTTTTATGGCATATTTTTCTTGGCTAAATTCCTATGCACACTGCAAATATCTTATTTTTAGTGCAAAAAACCTACTTAAAAACAATAACATAATTAAAATGAAGAACAATTTCAACAAATATAATCTTGTTATATTTCTACAAATATAAACATGGGAAATATGGGTCTTCTTTTGGCTGATGAGATAGGATTGTTGTTGTTGTTTGCTTTCAAGTCATCTCAGACTTAGGTTGACCCTAAGCAAGGGCCAGGTAGAGGACCTTGGAGGGCCGTATCTGGTCCTCGGGCCTTAGTTTGAGGACCCCTGCAGTAGGACAACTGAACTACTCCCACTTCTTATTATGTTATCTATCTGCAATTTGGTTGTTTGAGAGATACTGTTTATTTTCAGTGAAGTAGTTCTATTATATGAAAAAAAAAGAAAGAGAAATTTATTTCCCTCCCTGAGACCTTGCAGTTCTTTTGTGCTGGAGTATCCTATCTGGCAGCAAAGTGATCTGTAGTTTGAGGATGAGCTATCACACCGAGAAAGCTAGAGCTTCAGTTAATCAAATGAAAATCCCTTTGGTGCCATTCACCAACTGCAGAGAGAAATAAACTACTAACTAATGCAAATCAGGACCGTAGGAAAAATATCTTTTATTCAATTTGTAGCAAGAAGGAAGATGAACTCTAATCTCTGAAATACACCATGCTCTGTGGTTTTGCTGGACACATGCCTAGAGCAAGTACACATTTTGCAGCTGAAAGAGCTTCTTGCTGACATATGTATGCAATGCTTATCAAGCCTTAATATAGCCAGAGGGCTCCTACAGAATTGGATTGCTAATCTTTCATAAACATCAGATGAACCCTCAGTTTGACCTTGCATACACCTTTCCATAGCAAACTTTTGCAATACATAATGAGCTCTTTTTGTTCATTTCCCCACTTTACATAACAATAATATTGCCATAAGAAATAACACTGGTACAGAATTCCCCTTTACTTCATCAGAGAGACATAAAACAGAGAAATTCAACATTTGTCTTGCTCTTCTCAACTCCCAGATGGCACACATGGTGAATGTTATTTTCAAGGAAACTGATTTGATATGTATTACAAGGCACAAAGCCCCAAGGTGTTTATGACACTCGTTCAAAGCTGAGGAATAAAATACACCATGATAAAAAGTTTGGAAAGCCTCCTGTAGCCAAGAATTATAATGAGAAAACGGGTTACACTGCTGCTACATTACATGCCTTGCATGTCACAGCTACATGATTGTGATTCATACAAATATTGCCTCCATGATGTGAGGCCTTGCCAGCTTCCTTCCCAACTTCTGAAGGTGATCAAATTGAGAGTCACTATATGCACAACAGGGTTGCTGGAGGAATACTGTGGCATCATTCCCCGAGTTTATGCTAAAAATGTTCAAGTGGATATTATTAGGCGCAATGGTTCTTTGAAATATAAAAAGACACTGCTGGAAACTCCAGCAAAGGATCACCGCCTTGTTGTGGCGCTGGAGCTTGAGCACCTCAATGATGTCATGAGCGAAACCGTGAAGGGCCACCCAAGACGGGACGGTCGTGGCAGAGAAGTCAGACCAAGCGTGATCCCTGGGGAAGGCAACGGCAAACCACCCCAGTATCCTTGCCAAGAAAACTAAATGGACCAGTACAACCAGAGATATGTCGGTATGCCATTGGAAGATGGGACTCCCAGGTCGGAAGATGGCCAAAATGCTACTGGGGAGGAGCAGAGGATAAGTTCAACTAGCCCCAGATGTGATGACGCAGCTAGCTCAAAGCCGAAAGGAAGGCTAGCGGCCGACGGTACTGGAGGTGAACGAGGAATCCGATGCTCTAAAGATCAACACACCATAGGAACCTGGAATGTAAGATCTATGAGCCAGGGCAAATTGGATGTGAACGACGAATCCGATGCTCTAAAGATCAACACCCCATAGGAACCTGGAATGTAAGATCTATGAGCCAGGGCAAATTGGATGTTGTTATTGGCGAGATGTCAAGCCTAAAGATAGACATTCTGGGGGTCAGCGAACTGAAGTGGACTGGAATGGGCCACTTCACATCAGATGACCACCAGATCTACTACTGCGGACAAGAGGAACATCGACTGACCTTGAAGGAGCTAGGGGTGGTGATGGCCGACAGGGAGCTCTGGCGTGGACTGGTCCATGAGGTCACGAAGAGTCGGAGACGACTGAACGAATGAACAACAACAACTGCTGGAATTGTAGAATCTGAGAATTATTGTAGTTGAGCCAAAGTGCATACTTTCTCGGCAGAACATCCAAAGTGAAATTTGTGGTATCGCAAAGAAGAGTTAGGAAAGACTTCCAGAAAGCCACTGCCAGTAAGTGCAGACAATATCCACTCAGATGGTCCCATGGTCTCTTTTGGCACAAGGTAGATTCCTACCACTTTGATGACCAAAAGAGGGGACGAACTTTTTTTTGTCGTGTCAGGAGCGACTTGAGAAACTGCAAGTCACTTCTGGTGTGAGAGAATTGGCCGTCTGCAAGGACGTTGCCCAGGGGATGCCTGGATGTTTTGATGTTTTATCATCCTTGTGGGAGGCTTCTCTCATGTCCCCGCATGAGGAGCGGGAGCTGATAGAGGGAGGAAGAACTGAGGAGCCTTCTAATCAAGATGAAAGAAGAAAGTGCAAAAGCTAGGTTGCAGTTAAACATAGAAAAACCCCAAGGTAATGGCAACAAGACTGATTGATAATTGGCAAATAGAGGGAGAAAAACATGGAGGCATTGGCAGACTTTGTAATTCTAGGTGTAAAGATTACTGCAGATGCAGACTGCAGCCAGGAAATCAGAAGATGTTTACTTCTTGGGAGGAAAGCAATGACCAATCTCGATAAAATAGTGAAGAGTAGAGAAATCACACTGGCAACCAAGATCCGCATAGTTAAAGCAATGGCATTCTCTGTAGTAACCTATGGATGTGAGAGCTGGACCACAGGGAAGCCTGAGCGAAGGAAGATATATGCTTTTGAGGAAAGTTCTGAGAGTGCCTTGGACCGTGAGAAGATCCAACCAGTCCATACTTCAGAAAATAAAGCCTGACTACTCATTGGTGAGAAGGATATTAGAGGCAAAGATGAAGTACTTTGGCCACATCATGAGAAGAAAGGAAAGCTTAGAGAAGACACTTATGCTGGGGGGAAAGGAAGGAAAAAGGAAGAGGGGCTGACCCAGGGCAAGATGGATGGATGACATCCTTGAAGTGACTGGCTTGACTCTGAAGGAGCTGGGGTGGTGACGGCCGGCGCAAGGAGCACTAGTGGGGGCTGGTCTGTGAGCCAAGGTAGCATCCATATCTGGACTGCTCCTCGGCAACTTGCGTGAAACACCTGGGTCCCCTGTAAATTTAAGGAAACCTGGAGAAGCCTCCCTCAGAGTTATGGAGGCCAGATTCTCACCAATTTAAGGCCAGTCAATTTCACCACACCCCGTCCAAGTGACTGGCAAGGAGCGTGTGAAAAAGATCTTGGAGTCCTCGTGGACAACAAGTTAAACATGAGCCAACAATGTGATGTGGCGGCAAAAAAAGCCAATGGGATTTTGGCCTGCATCAATAGGAGCATAGTGTCTAGATCTAGGGAAGTAATGCTACCCCTCTATTCTGCTTTGGTTAGACCACACCTGGAATATGTGTCCAATTCTGGGCACCACAATTCAAGAGAGATATTGACAAGCTGGAATGTGTCCAGAGGAGGGCGACTAAAATGATCAAGGGTCTGGAGAACAAGCCCTATGAGGAGCGGCTTAAGGAGCTGGGCATGTTTAGCCTGAAGAAGAGAAGGCTGAGAGGAGATATGATGAGGGCCATGTATACATATGTGAGAGGAAGCCACAGGGAGGAGGGAGCAAGCTTGTTTTCTGCTTCCCTGGAGACTAGGACGTGAAACAATGGCTTCAAACTACAAGAGAGGAGATTCCATCTGAACATGAGGAAGAACTTCCTGACTGTGAGAGCCGTTCAGCAGTGGAACTCTCTGCCCCGGAGTGTGGTGGAGGCTCCTTCTTTGGAAGCTTTTAAACAGAGGCTGGATGGCCATCTGTCGGGGGTGATTTGAATGCAATATTCCTGCTTCTTGGCAGGGGGTTGGACTGGATGGCCCATGAGGTCTCTTCCAACTCTTTGATTCTATGATTCTATGATTCTATGAGTAAATGAATTAATTTTATAAGGCAGCAAGAACTGATCACCTGGTTATTTTCATAATAAAATAACAAGAGTTGGATCCAAAAGTGCACACTGACATTTGGAAACCAGCTCAAAGAATTGCTTCTTTAGACCTTCCACTGAAGTGTATGTGAAAGGAAACTGGATCCAAAGATGTCCTTCCTGTTATATAAGAACCTCTACCGAAGGAATCCATTATAGCAATTTAACAGATTGTACTCTTTTGCCAGGACTCATGGAGGCATTTGCATGGTGATGCTAATGGTGATTTCCCTTCCATTCATGGCTCTTGGATCTAATATCATGATTTGTAGACTAGCAACCAGAGTGTTAATTGAGCCGTCTTTGTCAATTTGGCAAACTCCCAATTCCATCTACAATGCATCTACTTTCAAGAACAGCAATGACCGGGGATTAAACCCATCTACAAAGCAGTTCATTCTTAGCTCAGCTCCTGTCCCATAAAACATCTTTAGCCCATTATCTTTGCCAAGAGTGCATTCAAGACCTTAATAATAATATTCACAAAAGGACACACAAACTTAAAAGCAGATGTATGCATTTTTAAATCAATATTTTGAGAAACCATGAGCATTTCAGCATTTAACAACAATGGAAAGGGTTAGAAATTCCACTTTTAAAAGGGATTGTTCATTGTTTACTACCTGAAAGACAGACAGAAGGGATGCTATCTTTGAATTTTTCCAAACTCTGAATTGTCTTCTCAAAAGGTTGCATAATGTGTGTGATTCAGGAAAGCTAAGACTACTTCTCTGTAAGATAGAACTCTGCTTGTGCTGGTACAGCTGTACCAGAAGCTCCCACTTTATTTGCCTTGTATTAAGTGTTTGTTTGCAGCCCAAGGCTTGGGATTCTGCAGAAGGGTGGCTTCCTGTTAAAGTTTGCAGTTATAGGGCAGGCCCCCTGTCCATCATCGTTAAGTTTGGTTCCGCCCCCTGTTCAGGACAATTGAAGGGAAGGGAGCCATTTTCAGTCAGTCTCAGCAAAGAAAGTCAATGTACAGGACGTGTACAGACTTTCTCCTGTACAAGGGCTTCAACCCTTAAGATCTCCTGAGGGAGAACAGTCTTAAAAGCATCTAAAGATTCCCAAAGGTTCCCAGGGAAACAGCCTTACAGCCCCGAGGAATTTCGGAGGGAATAACAGCTTTAAATATCCAAGAAGCCCTAAAGCTCTGAGGAATTTCGGAGGGAAAACAGCTTTGAATATCTAAGAACTCCAGCTGAAGTGACTACAGGCCTACTGGTAGGTCCACTCGGTTTTGATACACAGTTCAGCCTGGTAGTGGATCCACATCAGTTAGGTTTAGGTTCACAGTTAGCCTGGGAGAAGTTTGGAAAGGGATTTTCCTTTAGAGTAAAAGTAACAGTTAGAAGCCACCAGTTGCACAAAGCCTGGAAGCATTTGTTTAACCCTTTGAAGACAAAAGAAGTTTCTGTTGATTGTTCACCAATAAAATACTTTGTTATATTTTACAAGCCCTCTAGAGACTGTTTATGGTGAAAATCCTTACGAATTTCTCTTCAGGCCCCCTGGCTTCCCTCTGGGCTAAAGTTACACGTCCTGAATTAAAGGCAACTTCTTTCAAGCCTGGCGCGAGACAGAACACTGCTTAATGGAATTCATGGGTGCCCCTGAAGATCCTTTTATAAAGTTTCTATCTCTATGGTTCTTCTTTCAGTAGCGTTCTAAAAAAGCCGGGCAGAAAAACTAGAGATTGCCAAAGGCAGATGGGAGAGGGATTTCTTTGTTTCTGCTAGAAAAAGTAGATCTGTTGCAAAACAGAATGGGTGAGCAGGCAGTCATGTCTCTCTCTACTTGCCCAAAATGGTGGGTGAGGAACCAAGTAAAAGAAAAAATATAAAGAAAACAAAATTATTATGTGCCAAACTCTTTCTTTCTCAATCTCATCGTGCTGGTACAGCTGTACCAGAAGCTCCCACTTTATTTGCCTTGTATTAAGTGTTTGTTTGCAGCCCAAGGCTTGGGATTCTGCAGAAGGGTGGCTTCCTGTTAAAGTTTGCAGTTATAGGGCAGGCCCCCTGTCCATCATCGTTGAGTTTGGTTCCGCCCCTTGTTCAGGACAATTGTGAAGGGAAGGGAGCCATTTTCAGTCAGTCTCAGCAAAGGAAGTCAATGTACAGGACGTGTACAGACTTTCTCCTGTACAAAGGCTTCAACCCTTAAGACCTCCCGGGGGAGAACAGTCTTAAGAGCATCTAAAGATTCCCAAAGGTTCCCAGGGAAACAGCCTTACAGCCCTGAGGAATTTCGGAGGGAATAACAGCTTTAAACATCAAGAACTCCAGCTAAGTGACTACAGGCCTACTGGTAGGTCCACTCGGTTTTGAGATGCAGTTCAGCCCGGTAGTGGATCCACATCAGTTAGGTTTAGGATCACAGTTAGCCTGGGAGAAGTTTGGAAAGGGATTTTCCTTTAGAGTAAAAGCAACAGTTAGAAGCCACCAGTGGCACAAAGCCTGGAAGTATTTGTTTAACCCTTTGAAGACACAAGAAGTTTGTGTTCATTATTCACCAATAAAAAACTTTGTTATATTTTACAAGCCCTCTAGAGACTGTTTATGGTGAAAATCCTTACGAATTTCTCTTCGGGCCCCCTGGCTTCCTGCTGGGCTAAAGTTACACTTAGCCATATAAATATGTGAGAGGAAGCCACAGGGAGGAGGAGCAAGCTTGTTTTCTGCTTCCCTGGAGACTAGGACACAAAACAATGGCTTCAAACTACAAGAGAAGAGATTCCATCTGAACATGAGGAAGAACTTCCTGACTGTGAGAGCTGTTCAGCAGTGGAACTCTCTGCCCCGGAGTGTGGTGGAGGCTCCTTCTTTGGAAGCTTTTAAACAGAGGCTGGATGGCCATCTGTCAGGGGTGATTTGAATGCAATATTCCTGCTTCTTGGCAGGGGGTTGGACTGGATGGCCCATGAGGTCTCTTCCAACTCTTTGATTCTATGATTTTATGATTCACGCACAAGGAGATATAGTATCATAGATTTGAAAGGGACCCCTAAAGAAGGACAATTCTATGTTGCATGTTCCAGAGTAAGCAAACCAGACAATCTCCACATCAACACTGACAAAGAAATAGCAAAAAGTGCTGTTTACCCACAAGCATAAAGAAATTATATATATTAGAAACCAACATTTCCTCATTACTTTATTTTCGAGACCACCAGACTGGGCCACAGCAACGCGTGGCAGGGAACAGCTAGTGAGAAATAAAATATTTTCTTTAAGAAAACACAAAAAGCATAAGGCCAACAGTTAGTTAGCAGTTTCTTTCACCACCATAAAAGGAGTCATTTAAAAATACAGGGACTACAAGTTTAGCTTCATATGTTGCCTGCTTATCTCACTCACTTGACTATTTGTATGTAGAACATGCTTTTTTGTTATTATGCACTGTGACAGTACAGCAGAAGTGTAATTATTCTTTTGAAAGTCACTAAACCTCTCTTGGTGAGTCTTAGCTGAATTTTTTTTTTATCCTTTGGCTTGGTAACTGCAATTACTCCCTTTGGCAAAGACAGCCAGAAGCCAAGCATAGAAAAGTGTAGCATGAATTCAAATTGATCGCCTTTTCCCTAAAGCTGTTCAGTAAAGGCTTGCAGCATAGGTATGCTTAGTGAGATAAAAAACAGTTGGGGCTGAAGTTCTTTTAGCAAGACAAAAGCAGTCAAAGTTCTCCTTCTTCCAAAATATAACTGAGCAATCAGCCAGAAGCTTCCCTAAGTATCTCGGCATTATTTTACTGTAAGCAGCTTGTCCGAAACATGGCCAGGACCAGATAGGTGAGATGTCATTTGGGTAACCCACATTTGGATCAATTAGTTTCTCATCATCAGCAATCTGATGCAGTTCAATGGCTCGGAAAAACTCAATTTTGGTCCAAAGGACTTGCATTAAATGTAATTCACTGTGTGTAAAAGCTAGGAAATGTTTTTCCCCCTCTGTAAGTCCCTAATGATTCAGGAGCAAAGAATGATACAAGTTTGGTTATTGTTGTTGTTGGGGAAAAATATTTATTTTTGCTAAATTGGATATGTCGCCTTCAAATGAGAGAGTTTTTCATAAAATTATATAACTTTTATACAAAGTATTTGTATGAATCTATGCTCAGTATTATTTTAAAATTGAAATGAACAGTAATCATGGGATCATAGAATCATTGACTCATAGATTTGGAAGACACCTTGTGGAGGACTTATGGTTTTTATTTTGTTACTGATGTTAATTGTAATGAATTTTTACCTGTGTTAAATGTTTTTAATGTTTAAATTATTTTTGTACTGTTGTGGGCATAGACTTGTGCTGTTTTGTAAACCGCCATTAGTTGCCCTCGGGCTGAGAATGGCGGTATAGAAGCATAGTAAATAAATAAATGGGTCATCCAGTCCAACCCCCGGTGATAGTATGATAGCTGGGTCTGGAAGCTCCGAGCATTATGCACATTCTACAATGGTAGTTGTGAATAAGGGAAAGGGAGAGCGGCACACTGGGGGCGGGAATAAACTTCAATTTGGTGGAAGAACAGAAAGGGAGGAGGGTTTGGATAAAGTCTCCCCTGGCGGGGACGAGAGACAGGGCCTTCTCAGTGGTGGCCCCTCAGCTGTGGAACGCCCTTCCTACAGATATCAGATCAGCCTCCTCCCTGTTGGCATTTGGGAGGAAAGTGAAGGCTGTTCGAACAAGCATTCGATTAAGCAGTGTAATTGAATATAGGAATACGGAATAATGGATGATGAGATTGGATTCTGATTTTACTGATGACACGCTAATGATTTTACTGATGAGACTAGGATGCGGAACAATGGCTTCAAACTAAAAGAGAGGAGATTCCATCTGAACATGAGGAAGAACATCCTGACTGTAAGTACCGTTCAGCAGTGGAACTCTGTGTGGTCTAGGCTCCTTCTTTGGAAGCTTTTAAACAGAGGCTGGATGGCCATCTGTCAGGGGTGATTTGAATGCAATATTACTGCTACTCGGCAGGGGGTTGGACTGGATGGCTCATGAGGTCTCTTCCAACTCTTTGATTCTATGATTCTACGACATTATTTATGTTATGGGAATTGTCCATGTTGATGGGACAACTGGGGGAATAATTCTGTGAATACAGTAAGCATGAACAAAAATTTGATTATATCAATTTAGATTATAAATGCCATTTGCCTATAAGAACAGAATGTTCACCAATTAAAAATGATAATAGTAATATCTGATTTTATTGAATTTAATTCTCTTAATTACCTTTAATTGAGAATATATTACAAGTCCTCTAATAAGGGAAAAGAACAGCCATTTAAAGAACTGGTATAAGCATACCCTAAGCTAATATATTGTCGAAGGCTTTCATGGCCGGGATCACTGGGTTGTTGTAGGTTTTTCCGGGCTATATGGCCATGTTCTGGAGGCAATTTTTCTCCTGACGTTTCACCTGCATCTAGGGCAAGCATCCTCAGACGTAGTGAGGTCTGTTGGAAGTAGGAAAAACTGACCTCCAACAGACCTCAATACCTCTGAGAATGCTTGCCATAGATGCAGGCGAAACGTCAGGTGAAAAATTGCCTCCAGAACATGGCCATATAGCCCGGAAAAACCTACAACAACCTAAGCTAATATTTCTTGTTTCAACATAACTTTTGAAATAATAGAGTTACAATTTCCTTAACAACCGACATGCCACTTTCAAGTACTTTGATATAAAAATGTTGTTTTTTTTAAAAAAGAAACTCACAACATCATTCTTTGTCTTGAAACAGTGCAGAATTAAATGAGGTAACACCTAAGATTCAATGCTCAGTCGTAAAATGCAAGAGTGCAAGAAAATACATTTCTCTGTATTTCTGTTGCCAGGACTATAGATACTATTGCCATGGAATTGTTGAAATATGAGATAGAAAAATGTGCTACCATAAAAATGTACATTAAATATATATTAATGTGATACTTTTGAGAAATGAGGCAAGAAATACTGCAATATTCAATAGAAATAGACCGAGCATTAAATTTGTTGTCACGCTACTGAATAACATTTGGGGGGGGGGGGGGGGGGGGGGGGGGGGGGGGGGGGGGGGGGGGGGGGGGGAGAGGGCGGGGGGAGCGGGGGGGGGAGGGGCGGACGGAGCCGGGGGGGGGGGGGGGGGGGGGGGGGGGGGAGGGGGGGGCGGGGGGGGGGGGGGGGGGGGGGGGGGCGGGGGGGGTGGGGGAGGGAGGGAAGTGGGGGGAGTGGGGGGGTGTGGGGTTGCGTGTGTGTGTGCGGCGGGGGGGGGGGGGTTGCGTGTGTGTGTGCGGCGGGGGGAGTGATGGAGCGTGGGGTTGTGTGTGTGTGTGTGGCGGCGGGGGGGGGGGGGGTGGGGTTGCGTGTGTGTGTGCGGCGGCGGCGGGGGGGGGGGGTGGAGGGGGTGGGGGGTGGGGGGGGGGGGGGGCGGGGGGGGGGGGGGGGGGGGGGGGGGCGGGGGGGGGGGGGGGGGGGGGGGGGCTGGGGTGGGGGGGGGGGGGGGGGGGGGGGGAGGTGAAGGAGCATGGAGGATGGGGGGGGGGGGGGGGGGCGTGGGGGGGGGGGGGGGGGGGGGGGGGGGGTACAAAGGAGTGCAAGAAACACTGAAATGAAAGGTGGAAGGAATGCTACCAATAAGGCCACCCCTTCTTTCTCCTTCCTTCCTCCTTTGCTCCCCTCAAATCAAGTCTCAATATTTTAAATCATTAGAAACATTCCAAGAGGCAAAATTCATATAGCACAAACGGAGGCTACATACCCTCCAACATTTCACAGATGAAAATTGGGAAATACATGTTCAACCAACAACAGAGTATGGTTAAGAGGACAAATGTCATGTATCATGTTCTGCAGTTGATGGTGGTTGGTGGTGCTAGTTGGTTAATGTAAGTCTTAGTTCTAAAGGGTCGAGTAATCTGTAAGTAAGAGTTCATGGATGAAAGCAATTAAGGGTGGAGGTATGCTAGTGATAGGTTGCAGCTGGGTGTTTCTGGATATAATGAGCTAGCCTTGGGACTGATCTTTGGGAGAAAAGTATTTGTCTTATTTTGGAGGTAGATGCTGCTGGTTTCCTCCCAGGTTTGTGGATTTTCGGTATCCTGACCTGTCTCCTGAACTCTTGGAACACTTGAATCTCTGGACTGGCTTTTGACTATGGAATACTTCACTTCACTTCACTTGACCTGTTTGGGTATCAGCCAGCACGTCAACGACTTAAATCTAGAAATAGCTTTCTAAGATCTACAGAGACACTCTGGAACACCTCAGCAAGCGAGAGTCCAAAAGTGGCAGGCTCAAACCCAGAACCTCAACCAATGGCTGATACCAAATGAGAGACTCCCCCCTGGGCACACAGAGGACTGGGCGACTTGGAAGGCGCTGAACAGACTGCGCTCTGGCACCACGAGATGCAGAGCCAACCTCAGAAATGGGGCTACAAAGTGGAATCCTCGACATGCGAGTGTGGAGAGGAGCAAACCACTGATCACCTGCTGCAATGCACCCTGAGCCCTGCCACATGCAAGGGAGGACCTTCTTGCGGCAACACCAGAGGCACTCCAAGTGGCCAGATACTGGTCAAAGGACATTTAATCAACTACCAAACTCACAAATTTTGTATTTTGTCTGCTTGTTTGCTTTGTTTTGTTAGAAATGTAATATAATTTGACTGGTTGTTCTGACACGACAAATAAATACTTCACTTGACTTTATTTCTTAATTAGTTGCTCTCCACCAAGGTGCTCCGAGCGACTTACAATCTAAAATAGCATTTACACAATATAAAAACATTCAACATAAAAACATTCAACAGTGACTATTTGGCAAATTAGATCTGATTACTTAAATGCACAACCAAACAGCCAAGTCTTGAGTGCCTTTACAAAAGGTCGCAACTCCGACATTGCTCTAATGTATGGAGGCAATGAGTTCCACAGAATTGGAGCATAGGTCGAAAAAGCTCTATGCCTTGTAGCTTCCAGGTGTACCTCCCTAGGGCCCGGTATGTATAGGAGATTTTCCTGGGTGGATCGAGGTGACCACTGATGGGAGAAAAGGAATGAGGTGGTCCCTAAGATATAAAGGTCCTTGGCCATTTTGAGCTCTAAATGTCAGGATCAGTATCTTGTAAGAGATCCGATGTTCTATTGGTAGCCAATGCAGTTGTTGCAGAATAGGTGTGATATGGGATCTTATAGATGATCCCGCTAGCAGCCTGGCCGCTGCATTTTGGACCATCCGAATCTTCTGGTTTATTGACTTCGGAAGGCCGGCATATAAGGCGTTGCAATAGTCCAACCTCGTGGTGACTGTTGCTTTGATTACTGTTGCCAATGCTTCTACTGAAAGGTAGGATGCCAATTTCCTTGCCTGGCGAAGATGAGAAAAGACCTACTTACTTATGGCAGTGATCTGGGCCTCCATCGTTAGTGATGAGTCCAACACAACCCCAAGGCTTTTAACAGTGGCAGACTCTTGGAATAGACTCTTGATCCCTGGACTTTGCTCGTTGAACTCTCAGCATTTGACCACTGAACTAAACTTTTTAACTATGGTGTTATCTTGAACCTACAACAGTGTTTGCTGTCAGTTTTTGTTTTATATTCTGTGACTAAGTGCTATCTTTATGTTTTATGTTTTGGACTATTAAAACAACCAGACAGTAAGTGCTGCTTTAATTAAATTGTTTGGTTCACCTCTGCCGGAATAACGGCAGAGCGCTGGCATCGTGACAACAAACTGTATTTAGGAGAGGTGGCACCAATTTGCTTTTGCTTGAGTCTCTACTGAGAAGGGCAAGATTATACCCCTCCTTTCCCCCTACTCAGGCATGTAGCCGGGGGGGGGGGGGGGTTGAAGGGCTTCAGCCCCCCCCCCGAAATTCTCATGGGGGTTCGCGAAAAGGCCTTACTGGTGCATTATTTAAACTGTTATGTTTATTCATATCATGATCTGATCACCATACTCAATATATCCCATATGCATGGGGGTATTGGGGTAACGAAACAAAAGGTTTGCTAGGGTAGACCCTCTTTCACTCAGACTCAGCCCCCCCCAAACAAACTCAGCCCCCCCCCCAAAAAAAAAACCAAAATCCTAGCTACGGGCCTGCCCCTACTGAGTTACTTGAGTGCAAGGAGAGAACACAATTTCCTGCTTCTTGGTAGGGGGGTTGGACTGGATGGCCCATGAGGTCTCTTCCAACTCTGTGGTGTTATGATTCAAACTGGAAGGAAGAGGGAGAAGCTGAAACATTTTCAAAAGAGTTCCAAAGTGGGGTGACACTTTTTATCAGATTATCCCAACAAAATTAGGAGAGTATGAGAATGTGAAACTAATGGATCAAGATACTGAGTAGGGGTTAGCTCAGTTCTTAATGGCTGTCATTAGATAATATAGATTGCAGTGTCAATCATGGCTGATTATTGACAAAACTAGACTCTTGGACAATAGGATAATTAGATCCCTGAGTACCTACTCGTACTTTCTCACACCTAAATAAATGATACCATGAATCCTTTAGAGGAAAGCATAGCCATAATTTCTCTACTTCCGAATAGCACCAATATCTTGAAGTCTTGTGGAGCATTTACCCTTTTCCTCAGTAATTCCATTACCGGATTACTTTCAAGGTGCTGGTACTAACCTTTAAGGCTTTATATGGTCTGGGGCCGGCGTACCTGAGGACCCGCTTATCCCCCTACCAACCCCAGAGATTACTTCGGTCCGAAGACCAAAATTTGCTTGAAGTCCCCAACATCCGGACTTATCATCTGTCCTCTAGTAGGCAGAGGGCCTTCTCGATTGTAGTCCCTTATTTATGGAATGCCTTGCCAGTTGAAACCCGATCTATCCAAGACATACTTGCTTTTCGGAAAGCCTGTAAAACCTTTCTCTTCCGACAAGTTTTTGATGGGAGAATAACTTGGGACTATGTCTGTTCTTGTTTTTATTGTATTTTAAAGTTAATTGTATTGTTTTAATCTACTGCTGTAAACCGCTCTGAGCCAAATTGGGAGTAGCGGTATACAAGTCAAATAAATAAATAAAAATAAATATTTTGTTAGCTTTCCAAATTGAAAATGAGGTTTACATGGGTTAAAGCTAAAAAGGTATTCTTCTATTGGAAAATCATGTATTGCAGCCAGCTGCTAACAATGGGTGTTGTTGTGTAACATAGCTGATGGGCATATGTTTGGAAAAGCTCCTTTACAATGTGAAGTCATCTGTCCCAGAAAAGTGCTATTCAGATAGATTCTGTTGATTGTTAAAATTGGCTTCCAGGACCATGTTATCTGAAAAACTAGTCAATGATCATGGCACTGCTAGACCAATGTATTTGTTAATACAGATTGTATGCATCTCATTCAGATGTCTTCCTTTGTTATATACGGAACACTGAACCTCCAAAGTGCACTTCCTCTTTCCATCACATTCTTTTAAATGTAGCAATTGTATGGTAATCCCTTTGGATTTAAATCCATTGATAAGAAGTGGGGTTTTTTTGTAATACTGTTCAGCTGAAATGGAATACAGAATGGTCAAAATAAAATAATTGATAAATATTTGTTCTTGTACATGCAGGTTCTCAATAATGCCAAATGCAATTTAACTATAGAACATTATCCTCACAACTTTTTTTTCTTTTCCTATACAGGGGAAACTTGTATGGATCAGCTTTCCCCAACTTGATTTTCTCCAGATGATTTTCTCCAGATCAGCCTTCTCCAAGTTGATTTTCTCCATCATATAGTATGTGATTTACTTTGTGAGTCCCTTCACACTTTCTCTGATTGTTGGTAGTCGGCATGGATAGAGTCACTCAGATAACTCATTGCTCATAACAATTTCGTTAAAATTGGTTAAAAAAGAGGGAGCAGATTGGCTTAGTAAAGACTCAGAAGAAGTGGAAGAAGAAATTTGGAATATATTTTTCAAACAGTTCACGAGAAAAGAAATTAGGGAAATCAGAAACCCAATGCTGAGCAATACATTAGAAGTATGGAACAAATATAGGAGAAAGTTAATAATGGATGAGTCAATTATAACCCCAATTGTAATGGAAAAGAAGTTTCCAAAAAATCTAAAAAAAGTAATGGATAAAAAGTTAAGGGAATTTTTTTAGACAAGATAGGGGATTGGATAAAGGTGGGAATGAAGAAGGAAATGATTATGGAAGAGCTTAAACAAATAAAATTGACATGGTTCCATTGTATACAATTAGAACAATGGTTCAAAAATTGGGGAAAAAATAATAAAAATGGAAGCAAACTTAATCAATTTGAAAAAATAATACAGAATGGAAGGGTTGTAGAAGAGCATGAAAATTTGAGAGGAACAACTAGTAAAATATATAAGATAATAATTGAAATAAAGGAAGGAAACACAAAAAACAACACCCTTAAAGAGGTTTGGGAAGAAGATTTAGGGATAAAAATAAACGAAACAGAGTGGCAACAATTATGGAGACAAAGACATTTAAAAAATTTATCAATACGGGTTAAAGAAAATTATTACAAGCTAATATGGAAGTGGTATCTGACACCAGTAAGAATAGCATATATAAATAAAAATAATTCAAAAAATTGTTGGAGAGGGTGTCAAGAACCAGGAACATATATACATATGTGGTGGCAATGTAAATATGTAAATAATTTTTGGGAGAAAGTATTTAGAGAAATAGAAGATATAATGAATATGAAAATTGAGAAAAGTCCTAGTATAGCTTTATTATCATTATATAACAATAAACAATTGAAAAAGGAGGATAAAGAAGCGATAACAAACTTATTAACAATAGCAAGACTGCTTATAGCAAGGAATTGGAAAAAAGAAATAAATATACAAATAGAGGAGTGGTACAAGGAAGCATGGAAACTGGCAATAAATGATAAGCTTACATGTATATTAAAAGTTTAAAAAGGTATATGGAAACAAAGTGATTTTGATGTTGTATGGGGAAAATTTGTTGTAAATGGTTTAAAAAATAAAGAAGGAAAGTTACCGCCACAAGAAGAAATGAGATTTTGGACAGATGATATGTAAAAGTTGTGGCTTGAGATGGGGGGAGGGGAGCACAGTGGTGGGAAAAAAAAGGGGGGGGGGAATGCTTAAGCAGAATAATAAGACTATATGTTAAAGAGTGTGTTGAATAATATGTAACTGCTATAAACAAATGTATAACAAATGTAATAACTATGATAAAACAATAAAAATATTTTTTAAATTACCTTTTCAAAGCAATATCGAAGCTTTTTAAAAACAAGATATCCCTTTGCCTTTCCAAAGCTTTTTCCGCTCAAGCCATCTATTCTATAATTTCCAGACCACATGGCCAATAATAGACCAATACATTTGGGGAAAGCTAGTCAAATGGGAGCCTTTAACAATATGAAGAAAAGATTTATAATTGTTAACGGTGCAATTAACTTCTCAAATGTAATGTCATTCAAATTTTGAATAATATTTTAGAAACGCTAACTGAGAGGACAAAACAACAATTTCCAAAACCATCCATCCATTATATAAAGCTAGCAACCATGCAAAGAGCATCACAAACACCCCAAAGCTCTGCTCAATCATGTGCTAAATCTTCATTGATCCTCTTGTATTTTTTGTGTTTCAGAGCAATTTGCACCTGTCTGATACTGCCATCTCTGACATACAAGGGCACTTCCCAGGAATCTTCAAGTGAAGATGATTTCCAATGAACTTAAATACATCTGGCAGAAGTAATAGGGTTAATGGTTGCAGCACTAAGGGTATTTCTCAGGAACTCACACATAGACAGGCAGACACAGACAGCCACACATTCATTCATTCACATACTTGCAGCTGTTTCACTAACAAGTGTATCAAGTGATTTCAGTGAAATTATTTGAAATTGCTGTGGGGAAAAAATTACACTTTAGGAGATTGATTTTTTTCACTCTAGATTCTTCAAAGCATAAGAGAAATAACATTCTGTTTGCTGGAGGGGTTGCACAAGTGCCTATGGGTGTTTTCAAGCAAACATTGGGAAGATGGCTTTCTCCTTCCACACCTAGTGTTTACAGAAACTGACTATATTAGGCCATGCCTTCAAGTTGTCTGCCAACTTATGACCACCCCATGGACTTCAAGGGTTTTTCAAAAAAGAAACATTCAGAAGTGATTTTACTTGTTCTTTCCTCTGGACTACAGCCAATGCTTCCTGGTATTTGTTGGCATAACTCCCTTTAATGATCACAACAACCAGCTAATATTAAACTCCATCACCTTTGGGCTTGTTTTTGTCTAGTTGTCCTACTAGACTGTGATTCTCTGTATATAAGAAACAATTTTGATTATTTTTAACCTAAAAGATAAGGACAGAGTAAGCTATATGGAGGAAAGGATAGTAGAGGCAAAGATGAAGTACTTTGGCCACATCATGAGAAGAAAGGAAAGCTTAGAGAAGACAATTATGTTCTGGTACAGCTGTACCAGGAGCTCCAACTTTATTTGCTTTGTATTAAATGTTTGATTGCAGTCCTAGGTTTCAGGGACTCTGCAGATAGGTGGCTTCTTTTGGTTGCAGTCATAGGGCAAGTCACCTGTCCATCATCGTTAAGTTTTGGTCCCGCCCCTTGCTCAGGGTAATTGGGAAGGGAAGGGAGCCATTTTTTAGTCGCAGCAAGGAAAGCTATGTACAGGATGTGTGCAAGCTTCCCCTGTACAAAAGCTTCAACCTTAAAGAATTTCCAGGGGAGAACAGTTTCAAGAGTCTCCTAAGAATTTCCAGGAAAACCGCCCTAAAGACCAAAGAACTCCAGCTGGAGAACATCTAATGCCTTACTGGTAGGTCCACTCGGCGTTCGAGACGCAGTTCAACCCGGTAGCGGAGCCCACATCAGTAAGGGTTAGATTACAGTCAGCCTGGGAGAAGTTAAAAAGGGGATTTTCCTTTAAAGAAGAAGTTATTGAAGACAGTTGCCTGTCCTTCGTGGGCAAGATTAGGAATTCACCAGTTGCCTAAAAGCTTGGAATCATTTGCTTAACTTTACTGAAAACAAGAGAAGTTTCTGTTTGATTGTTCATTAATAAAAAAAAAGCTTTGTTGTACTTCTCAAGCCATCTAAAGACTGTTTGTGGTGGAAACCTCCGAGAACTTCTCTTTAGGCCCCCTGGCTTCCCGCTGGGCAAAGGTTGCACATCCTGTTCTAAGGACAATTATTTACAGGCCCAGCGGGCGACAGAACAAATTATGCTGGGGAAAGTGGAAGGAAAAAGGAAGAGGGGCCAACCAAGAGCAAGATGGATGGATGGGATTCTTGAAGTGACTGGATTGACTCTGAAGGAGCTGGGGGAGGTGATGGCTGACAGGGAGCTCTAGTGTGGGATGGTCCATAAGGTCACTAAGAGTTGGATGCGACTGAACGAATGAACAACAACAAGCCATAGGGAAATATAATGGACTCAACAAGATTACATGTAATGCCTCATGTAACTGCTTACTTATTTTTTAAAATATAATTTTGTAAGTGCTTCATAGATTTAGTTCTTCCCGTTCTTTAGGAAGTGTTTCAAGGCATATTTGGTTTTCCCAGGTTTTCTCTTGTTCACTGAGGTCAAATTGTCAGCCAAATCTTAGTTGATTGGGATACAAAAGTTTTAAATAAATAAATAAATAAATAAATAAAATCTTAAGCATGTTTGTGTTTTCCTAATCTGTTGGTACACTGTACACCAGGAGTCCTCAAACTTTTTAAATAGAGGGCCAGGTCACAGTTCCTCAAACTGTTGGAGGGCTGGATTATAATTTGAAAAACATGAATGAATCCCTATGCACACTGCACATATCTTATTTGTAGTGCAAAAACCACTTTAAAACAATACAAGAATTAAAATGAAGAACAATTTTAACAAATATAAACTTATTAGTATTTCAATGGAAAGTGTGGGCCTGATTTTGGCTGATGAGATAGGGTTGTTGTTGTTGTTGTGTGCTTTCAAGTCGTTTCAGACTTAGGTTGACACTGAGCGAGGGCCAGAAAAATGACCTTGGTGGGCCATATCCGGCCCCCGGGCCTTAGTTTGAGGACCCCTGCTGTACACTATAGTACATCTCCCATCAAAATGTTTGCCGTATATATGATGTGCTCCGCCCAGAGTCCCCTTCAGGGTAAGAAGCGTGAAATATAAATGTTTTTGTTCTGTTGCGCGCTGGGCTTGAAACGAATTGCTTTTAAGACAGAACGTACAACTTTAGCCCAGCAGGGGGCCTGAAGAGAAATTCGCAAGGATTTTCACCATAAACAGTCTCTAGAGGGCTTGTAAATATAACAAAGTCTTTTATTGGTGAACAATCAACAGAAACTTCTTTTGTCTTCAAAAGGTTAAACAAATGCTTCCAGGCTTTGTGCAACTGGTGGCTTCTAACTGTTACTTTACTCTAAAGGAAAATCCCTTTCCAAACTTCTCCCAGGCTAACTGTGATCCTAAACCTAACTGATGTGGATCCACTACTGGGCTGAACTGCGTCTCAAAACCGAGTGGACCTACCAGTAGGCCTGTAGTCACTTAGCTGGAGTTCTTGATGTTCAAAGCTGTTATTCCCTCCGAAATTCCTCAGGGCTGTAAGGCTGTTTCCCTGGGAACCTTTGGGAATCCTTTTGCTCTTAAGACTGTTCTCCCCCGGGAGGTCTTAAGGGTTGAAGCCTTTGTACAGGAGAAAGTCTGTACACGTCCTGTACATTGACTTCCTTTGCTGAGACTGACTGAAAATGGCTCCCTTCCCTTCACAATTGTCCTGAACAGGGGGCGGAACCAAACTTAACGATGATGGACAGGGGGCCTGCCCTATAACTGCAAACTTTAACAGGAAGCCACCCTTCTGCAGAATCCCAAGCCTTGGGCTGCAAACAAACACTTAATACAAGGCAAATAAAGTCTGTATATGTCCTGTACATTGACTTCCTTTGCTGAGAATGACTGAAAATGGCTCCCTTCCCTTCTCAATTGTCCTGAACATGGGGCGGAACCAAACTTAACGATGATGGACAGGGGGGCTGCTCTATAACTGCAAATTTTAATAGGAAGCCACTTTAACAGGAAAACAGGCAAACATTAACAGGAAAACACTTAATACAAGGCAAATAAAGTGGGAGCTTCTGGTACAGCTATACCAGCACAGTTTTAAATAAATAAACAAACATGATGATGGGGATGATGGGAGATGTGATATAATACAAATAGAGTGCTCCAGATGAATGCAATTATTTTTTCATTGTCTCTATATTGAATGTTATCAAGTTAGAAAGATTTTGCTATCATTCATTCTTTGTTTTCTTTCAGTGTAATACTTTCCACTAGTATTATGTTATTTTATTGCAGCTCTGCTGTGAAGTTTGCTTCCAAATCCCTAATCGGTTTTGCAACTCAAATGTAGATTTGTACTCACATATTGAAAAAATGAAATTGAATTAAATTAAAGTAGGCTGTGATAGGTTATAACATGCAGACTCAACCCCCAAAGCACGATTTTGTACCTGACTTTGACGAATGGACCTTAAGAGTTCTATCAAAACTACAAAGTAGATTTCACAAGACTGAAATTGATGCAATCCCATCAGTCTAGGAATGCTCGGCTCAACTGTACTCAAACTCCATGAAATCTTTCCTTGCCATTAACATCCTGATTTTAAACTATGATTTCAGAAATGTTTTGGTGAGTTTGTCTAAGACTGAAAAAAACATGTCAAGCCAAAGAGGTCTGTGCTACACACCAGAACTTGGAATTGTGCTCCATCAAGTTAGTTACAATAACTTTTGTTTTCTTTGTAACAATGGAACCAAGGTTAAATGACGGTCTTTGAGGGCTGCAGGATAGAAATGTTTTGACAGATATTATGTACCTTCTGTTCTTATGTAATTCATATGCTCAGCATAGAATATAGCTCTGAATTCTCAAAACTTGTATAATTATTATAATATAAAGGCAAATTCATCTGAATCAAATTAGTACCCTACATTTCGATGACTGCTATTATTCTATGGGCTGTTAAACCTTGATTACAAAATCCAGTTTCCACGCATCTACTAAAATAAAATAAAATAAAATGTAGGATTATATACAACTCCATAGTAAAGCTTTAAATTAAGACTTTTTGCATTGTTGTTGTATTCAGTTGTTGTTTTAATTGCTTTTGAACTAAAGTTAGAAGGGTTAGAAGGGGTTAGAAGGCAGGATCATCAAGTTTGCAGACGACACCAAATTGGGAGGGATAGCCAATACTCCAGAGGACAGGAGCAGGATTCAAAACGATCTTGACAGATGAGAGAGATGGGCCAAAACTAACAAAATGAAGTTCAACAGGGACAAATGCAAGATACTCCACTTTGGCAGGAAAACGAAATGCAAAGATACAGAATGGGGGACAATGCCTGGCTCGAGAGCAGTACGTGTGAAAAAGATCTTGGAGTCCTCGTGGACAACAGGTTAAACATGAGCCAACAATGTGATGTGGCGGCAAAAAAAGCCAATGGGATTTTGGCCTGCATCAATAGGAGCATAGTGTCTAGATCTAGGGAAGTAATGCTACCCCTCTATTCTGTTTTGGTTAGACCAATCTGGAATATTGTGTCCAGTTCTGGGCACCACAATTCAAGAGAGATATTGACAAGCTGGAATGTGTCCAGAGGAAAGCGACTAAAATGATAAAAGGTCTGGAGAACAAGCCCTATGAGGAGCGGCTTAAGGAGCTGGGCATGTTTAGCCTGAAGAAGAGAAGGCTGAGAGGGGATATGATAGCCATGTATAAATATGTGAGAGGAATCCACAGGGAGGAGGGAGCAAGCTTGTTTTCTGCTTCCCTGGAGACTAGGACGCGGAACAATGGCTTCAAACTACAAGAGAGGAGATTCCATCTGAACATGAGGAAGAACTTCCTGACTGTGAGAGCCGTTCAGCAGTGGAACTCTCTGCCCCGGAGTGTGGTGGAGGCTCCTTCTTTGGACGCTTTTAAACAGAGGCTGGATGGCCACCTGTCAGGGGTGATTTGAATACAATATTCCTGCTTCTAGGCAGGGGGTTGGACTGGATGGCCCATGAGGTCTCTTCCAACTCTTTGATTCTATGATTCTATGATTCTATAAAGTACTAAAACTTAAAGAGAATTTGAAAGTAAGTAAGAGTACATAGAAAGTGGGAGAATATTGTGATCAAAGAAAAGTAGAAAATAGAAGTGTATAAGAATATGAAAGAGTGAGAAGAAAAAAATAGAAAATAAGAAAGAAATAATAATAATAATAATAATAATCTATATAAATAAAAATGTAATATTCGTTTGTGGGATTAACAGAACTCAAAAACCACTGGACGAATTGACACCAACTTTGGACACAAGACACCTAACAACCCAATGTATGTCCTTCAATAAAAAACATGATTTTGTCATTTGGGAGTTGTAGTTGCTGGGATTTATAGTTCGCCTACAATCAAAAAACATTCTGAACCCCTCCAATGATGGAATTGAACCAAACTTGGCACACAGTTCTCCCATGACCAACAGAAAAAACTGGAAGGGTTTGGTGGGCAGTGTCCTTTGGTTTTGGAGTTGTAGTTCACCTACATCCAGAGATCACTGTGGACTCAAACAATGATGGATCTGGACCAAACTTGGCATGAATATTCCATATGCCCAAATATGAACACAGATGGAGTTTGTGGGAAATAGACCTTGACTTTTGGAAGTTGTAGTTACTGGGATTTATAGTTCACCTACAATAAAAGAGCATTCTGAACCCCACCAATGACAGAATTGGGGGAAACTTCCACACCGAACCCGCATGACCAACGGAAAATACTTAAGGTCATCCAGTCCAATTCCCTTCATCAGGGCATGAAAATGTAATCAAAGCCCTCCCAACAAAGAGCCATCCATCCATAGATATAGATAGATATATATGATTCATGCACACACACACACACACACAGATATAGTATCATAGGTTTGAAAGGGACCCCTAGAGAAAGACAATGATATGTTGCATGTTCCATAGTAGGCAAACCAGACAATTGCCACATTAACACTGACAAAGAAACAGCAAGAAATACTGTTTACCCACAAGCATAAAGACAATACATATATTAGAAACCAACATTTTCTAATTACTTTATTTTCCAGATCACCAGACTGGGCCACAGCAACGCGTGGCAGGGGACGACTAATAATAATAATAATAATAATAATAATAATAATAATAATAATAATAATAATAAAGATGGGGGTAAGTTCTTGACTTCTGTTCATCTTCCTCACATCCCTTTCCGTAAATTCTTCTTCTTTTTATTATTTAGCATAATTGACCTTTCCCTCTTATTCCTTTAAAGCAAAAAGTTAGTATTATCCAACCTGGACACAGCATTTCATTTGAAAACACAGAAATGCTGGACCACACTCACAACCACCATGTCAGACTACACAGAGAAGCCATTGAAATACACAAGCATGTGGACAATTTCAACAGAAAGGAGGAAACCATGAAGATGAACAAAATCTGGCTACCAGTATTAAAAAAACTCTAAAATTATAACAGCACAACAACAGAGAGGAAACAAACAGGGACATCTAATCGCCTCTCAACAAAAGTTTGCTCTAGGCACTGTCAGGCCATTATTATTATTATTATTATTATTATTATTATTATTATTAACTTTATTTGTACCCCGCTAGCATCTCCCGAAGGACTCGATGCGGCTTACAAAGGCCAAGGCCTCAACACAATATAACAAAACACAACCTAAAGCAAATCAAAACAGTTAAGCAATATTAAAAACAACAAGCAATAAAACAATACACCAAGACGCAATAAAGCTGGGCCGGGCCAGAGTAATGGGTACAGATTATATGCTAATCAAGGTGGTCAGTTGAAACATTCACACCTAGCTCCAGCAGACAAGAGTCCTTTGTCTCACCCTGGTCATTCCACAGATATATAAACCCTTTTCCTAGTTCCTACAGACCTCACTACCTCTGAGGATGCTTGCCATAGATGCAGGCAAAACGTCAGGAGAGAATGTCTCTAGACCATGGCCATATAGCCCGAAAAAACCTTCAACAACTCAGTATTATCCATAGTTTCTCTGAATATACTCTTCAACCAAAGACCAGTCTGTTTGTGTTGTGCCTCTACCATTATGTCTCTTAAGTAGAAAGGTTAACTGATCCATATTTGCCTTTTATGTCTGGAATCCGCCTTGAGTCCCTTTGGGGAGATAGAGCGGAATATAAATAAAGTTATTATTATTATTATTATTATTATTATTATTATTATTATTATTATTAACCTTGTATGAGGGAGAAATAAGTCTTAGGATTTTCCCAAAAGAAGCCAGATACGGGGAGACCCTGAGTTACAAACATCTTAGTTAAAAATGGGGGTGAGACTACAGAAAGTGAGAGGAAATCTATCCCTAGCAAGGGAAATTCACTCCTGTAAGAGTGATCATGGGGAAAAGGTGTCTCCACTGAAGCTTTATCACCAATTCTTGTTTCCGGGATTGTGGCGCAGCTGGCTGAGTGTCAGCTGCATTAAGATCACTCTGACCAAAAAGGTCATGAGTTCGGAGCCAGCCTGGGTTGGAGTGGGTTTCCAACCAATTAAGTGTAACCTGTTGTCGACCTCTGCAACCCGAAAGACAGTTGCATCTGTCAAGTAGGAAAATTAGGTACCACCTTAAAGTGTGGGGAGGCTAAATTAACTGATTTATGAGGCTATAAAGAAGACTCCAGCAAAGCATTCCAGCGGGGAAGCATGCGGGGAATGCGGAAGTGCTTCATCAGCATCGCAGATGGACGATGAAAGTGACAGCTCCCCTGGCAGCCAGAAAAAGTTAAATAGCCTCTGTCTATGTCTGTATATATTTGTATGTCAAAAATTGGCATTGAATGTTTGCCATATATGTGTACACTGTAATCCGCCCTGAGTCCCCTGCGGGGTGAGAAATAAATAAATAATAATAAATAAATTTCCATGATAATCCCAAATTTACACAATCCAATTGTCACAGAAAGAGATGTCAAATCTTCTAAACATGGGCATAGACAGCAAATCAAATGTTACAGGGATGTTAACCATTACCTATGCTATCCAAAAAAGTGTTTGGCTAGAGTTACACTTACAAAATATACATATTCCAACTTGCATACACACTTACGGAACCTATTTTGTTTGTTACCAGAGGATGACATGTAAAAAAAATTCACTTTGCCTGAAGACAACATATCATTTCCTTATAAGTTGTTAATGGTAGTCCTTCATTTCAATTTACGGTGACCCTATGGTTGACTCTATCAGCCACCGCCCTACTCTGATCCCACACTCTCGGGGCTGTGGCTTTTTGCAGTGAGTCTATCCATTTGTAGTGTGGTCTATTTCTTTTCCTATTGCCTTTTACTTCATTGTGTATCACTGTTTTATCTTGGCTCCAAAATAAAATCTGATCCAATGACTTCTCATTCACAGCAGTTTCTCCTAACCATTGTGTTACACCAGCATAATAGGAGCCTGTCAAGGGAAGACCATTACCCAAACATCGCTGTATGCATGGGGCAGCCACCTATTGTGTTTAGAAGCAACAAAATAGGTTTCATTCCTCTGTAGTGCCTTATTGGTTCCAAGAAGAAAAAGAAAAGCCACACACATTCTCAAAAATGTCATTTTGTTCTATTATTCTTTTTCTCTGCACAATCCACAATCTCTGTTGGAGCATGGGGTCCATAAGATATTTCAGATAAATAAACTAGGCTGAGCAAAGAAGATCAAGAGGTAACTGGGGTCCCATCTACACTGCCATATAATGGAGTTTCAGAATGCAGTTTAACTGCATTGAACTGGATTATATGACTCTACACTGCCATATAATGCAGTCCAATGCAGTCCAATTGCATTATATGGATATACTCGCTGTATAAGACTACCCCTCTTCCAACACACATATTCCGGGCACCCCAGATGCCTGCAGCTTGCTCCATCCTTCACTTACACCTTCCCGATGAGGCGCCCCTTCACCTAACCATCAGGACCGCATTAAGTCCATGAATCCTGATGAATGGATTTTCTTCTACCATACTTGTACAGCGTCACCCTTAATGCTCTCATACAGTCGCTGCATACGGCAGGGACGTGGCCACTGCCGTTTTTGAGCTCCCCCCACCATATGTGGCAACAACAGATTCTCCAATCCGGATTGGAAGTTTCAGCACCTGCTCTATAAGACAACTCCCATGTATGAGACTACACTCGCGTATAAGATGACTCCCGTGTATAAGACGACTCCGACATATAAGACGACCCCTGACTTTTGAGAAGATTTTCTTGGGTTAAAAAGTAGTCTTATAAACTGGAAAGTACAGTATATATTTATATTACATGTAATATTACTAATTATATTGCAATATAATGGTATAGTACAATATAGTAATATTTAATACTGATATTGCACTATGCTAATAACATAATCTATTGTATGTATGTGTGTATGTGTGTATCTATATATATAAAAATGATCTGTGCATAATGAGCACCTTAAAAACAAAAGAACCAATGAACAAAATCACACCAAATTTGGCAGCAAAACGTCTCACAACACAAGGAGTGACCATCACTCAAAAAATTATGATTTTGTCATTTGGGAGTTGTAGTTGCAGGGCTTTATAGTTCACATACAATCAAAGAGCACTCTGAACTCCATCAACGATGGAATTGAACCAAACTTGGCACACAGAACTCCCATGACCAAGAGAAAATACTGGAAGGGTTTTGGTGGGCATTGACCTTGAGTTTTGGAGTTGTAGTTCACCTACATCTAGAGAGCACTGTGGACTCAAACAATGATGGATCTGGACCAAACTTGGCAAGCACTCAATATGCCCAAATATGAACACAGATGGAGTTTGGGGTAAATAGACCTTGACATTTGGGAGTTGTAGTCACTGGGATTCACAGTTCACCTACAATCAAAGAGCATTCTGAACCCCACAAACGACAGAATCGGGACAAACTTCCCATACAGAACACCCACAACGAACCGAAAATGGCCATCCCTTCACCAGGGCAAGAAAACGTAATCAAAGTCCTACTGACAAAGAGCCATCCAGCCATAGATATAGAGAGATAGATAGATAATTCACACACAGAGAGATATAGTAGCATAGATTTGAAAGCGACCCTTAAAGATGGACAATGATATCTTGCATGTTCCAGGGTGGGCAAACCAGACAATCTCCACATCAACACTGTCAAAGAAACAGTAAGAAATACTGTTTACCTACAAGCATAAAGACATTACATATATTAGAAACCAACACTTTCTCATTACTTTATTTTCCAGATCACCAGACTGGGCCACAGCAACGCAGTGGCAGGGGACAGCTAGTGTGTGTGTGTATCTTGTAAGCCGCTCTGAGTCCCCTTCGGGGTGAGAAGGGTGGTATATAAATGTTGTAAACAAACAAATAAATAAACAAATCTATCCATTGATTTTTACCACTTCAGAGTGATAGTAATAAATACATTGGATAGTACATGGTTAACTGAGCTGGAGGAAATGTTATCTTAGAAGAAGACGGGAGACAACTTTAAAAGATCCACTTTGATGGATGCCTCATGGCTGCTTCTGTAGCTTCATACACCTGCATGATATATAGGCTGAAGAAGCGGTAGGAAGTCAGCTTCAGGGTCAGAGGTAGATGATAGAACTACATTCTTAGGTTTACGGAATACCGAAGGGGGTACCAAAGGTTCCTCCAGGGTGAGGTGACCCACAATTAAAGAAAGGTAATCTACACAGAGATTGAAATATCCACATACATCTGTTTCAGTCATGCAGCCATGTGTGTCAAACAGACTGTGTTGTGAGAAGATCCCCACTGAGAGGAACTGGCTTATGTACTTCTCACAGTTGGAAGTGGTGTGGAATCCCGATTGATACCTTCTCCAGCAACAACCAATGCTATGAGAAGAGTACAGTGGGAGGTGGAAAGGGGGGCATGGGGATTATAGCCAATCCAAGAAAGGGTTTATCGGAGAAAGGGAGATAGAAATACAAACATGAACCCGGAGATGCCAAACTGAGGCAGAGGTATAATAAAACACATTTCATTTCAAGTCTGTTGTACGGATGGAGGAGAAAAAGTGGCAAGAAAGACAAAAGCAAACTACAAAAGAGAGACACTGAAAACACTCATTTATATGAGGTGCATGTACAACATTGCCATGGTGATTTCTAGCTCTGGGGCGTCACATTTGATGTAGCAAAACCGAATGCTTCCTACTGAACTTACTATATAATTCATCTGAAATCTGCTCAAGTATTCATGAAAAGTTGGTTAATATAGGGCAAAGTTTTTTCAGACTTTAAAGGTGAACCCAGTAAGTGCCTCTCTTATGCAAGAGGTGTTGAAGAAACATTGCATATGCCACATCATGCTGGGCAAGACATCTGCTATAAGATACACCCTTTCTCTGATCTGTAAATGTACATTCCACTGCTCTTTGGGATTTCTGTGTATCCACAGGACATATAAACAGCACTTCGTCCAATATAATCTTTTGCATTTGTGCCGTTACACCCAGACGTTACAAAAATAAACTAAGATGTGCTGCTCTCTATGTCTGAGCAAACTGCGAGTGTCTTTCTTTAGAAGTTTGAGATATTTTCAGCAATTGAGGCCATTAAAGGTTTTGAACATCAAAAAAGGGATATTTATTCTTCAAAGTCCTAGCAGACTTGGCACAGTTCATCAAAGTTACAAACAGAACAGTCAATTGGTGAAGCAATAGAGATGATCTTTCTTTCCTTTCCTTGAGTTACTAAGGCAACCTTTCCCCAAAATGGCCGATAAGATTCTGAAATCTTTCACCCTAACCCTGAGCTGCTATGGTTCAGAAAAAAGCAGTTTTTTTCCCTATCTATAGATCAAGGTTAGCTTTGGAGATGAAGTAATGCTCAATATCTCCATACTAAATTTATGTATGACTCAGTCTTACTCAATATTTATCTATAGTATCTCAATCTATATCTGT
This sequence comes from Anolis sagrei ordinatus, assembly GCF_025583915.1. Taxonomy (NCBI): domain Eukaryota; kingdom Metazoa; phylum Chordata; class Lepidosauria; order Squamata; family Anolidae; genus Anolis; species Anolis sagrei. The sequence continues at coordinate 117,673,611 of NW_026847549.1, read as the reverse complement.
TTCTCAATATCTATCTATAATATCTCAATCTTCAATAGTCTTAATATTTCAATAGTACTTACAATGATTCTCCCAGAGCTACCCTGACTAACCACCAGCACATCTGAAGTTCCTTCTCTAACTAACAAGGCAGGGGAGATTCCAAAATGGAGATCTCAGCCCAGGAGAAAAGGCGGTCCCTACACCCAAGGAGATACCTTTCTGAACCAATAGCTGCAAAGGGGGCCTGCAGGCTGGCTTTCTAGCCTCTAATGCTGTTAACTTTCAGATTGCAACTGAGATTGTAACAACTCTGGGGAAATGCAAAGGAACACTATCCCATGCAACTAAAGGTAATGCAAACTATGCTCCTGGAAGACAGAACAGCACTTAGTTCACATACAAAGTGATTTCAGCTTGGAATAAAGAAATGCCTGATTTTCACATTTTTTTAGTTTTCATTCATAAATAGCAAAACAATATTTTGCATTTGAATGAAATTGCTGATGTTTTGAAAAATGATGTTAAAATGTATTTATGGATCACTAGCTGTCCCCTGACACGCGTTGCTGTAGCCCAGTCTGTGTATATTTGTTTTGTGTATGTATATGTGTGTATATATTTGTGTATAGGTAAAGGTAGTCCCCTGACATTAAGTCCAGTCATGTCTGACTCTGGGGTGTGGTGCTCATCTCCATTTCTAAGCCGAAGAGCCAGCATTGTCCGTAGATACCTCCAAGGTCATGTGGCCGGCATGACTGCATGGAGCGCCGTTACCTTCCCGCCGGAGCGGTACCTATTGATCTACTCACATTTGCATGTTTTCGAACTGCTAGGTTGGCAGAAGCTAGGGCTGACAGCGGAAGCTCACGCCACTCCCCGGAATCGAACCTGCGACCTTTCGATCAACAAGCTCAGCAGCTCAGTGCTTTAACCCACTGCACCACCGGGGGCTCCTTATATTTGTGTATATGTGTATATATATGTGTGTTTGCATATATATGTGTGTGTAATTTTGTGCATGCATTGCAATGTTTTTTTTTTGTTTTTTTTATTTTGGCTTTTAAGTCTCTTCTGCTGTGTTTTTCAGTGTTTTTATGAGTGATGGTCACTTTTTAGCCTGATAGGTGTATTGTGTCCAAATTTGGTGTCACTTCGTCCAGTAGTTGTGTTATGTTTATCCCACAAACGAACATTACATTTTTATTTATATAGATTTGAGGAGATAAAACGGTGTCCATTGTCATAACCTTCCAATATTACTACTTCCAATACCAGAATGGAGTTTTAAAATTTATTTATTGGATTTATAATTCTGAGTTCCTTCCAAAAAAAGAATATAAGTTGGTTCAGGGTGGAATTAAACTGAGTACATTCAAACCAGGGTTTGAATCCTTACTTGACCATGAACATCTACTGCAGTGTTTCTCAACCTTCCTAGTGCCATGACCCCTTAATACAGTTCCTTACGATGTGGTGACCCCCCCCCCCCACACACACACAAACATAACATTATTTTCATTGCTACTTCATAACTGTATGTTTTGCTACTGTTATCAATTGTAATGTAAATATCAGGTTTATACTCATTGACTGAACCAAGTTTGGCACAAATACCCCATACACCCGAGTTTGATTGGGAGGGGGGGGGTTGATTTTGTCCTGTGGGAGTTGTAGTTGCTGGGATTTATAGTTCACCTACAATCAAAGAACATTCCGAACTCCACCAACAATGGAACTGAACCAAACTTTGCACTCAGAACTTCAATGAKCAACAGAAAAAATTGTAAGGATTTGGTGGGRATTGACCTTGAGTTTTGGAYTTYTAGTTCACCTACATCCAGAGAGTACTGTGGACTCAAACAATGATGGATCTGGACCAAACTTGGCAGAAATACTCAATATGCCCAAATGTGAATACTGGTGGAGTTTGGGGGAAATAGATCTTGACATTTGGGAGTTGTAGTTGCTGGGATTTATGGTTCACTTACAATCAAAGAGCATTCTGAACCCCACCAACAATAGAATTGGGCCAAACTTCCCACACAGAAACCTCATGACCAACAGAAAATACTGCATTTTCTGATGGTCTTTAGCAACCCCTCTGACATCCCCTCGCGACCCCTCCAGGGGTCCCGACCCCCAGGTTGAGAAACACTGATCTACTGGGTGACCTTAAGGAAGTCACACTCTCTGGGCTTCAGAGGAAGGCAAAGTTAAACACCTTTTGCCAAGAAAATCCTATGATGGTTTTATCTTTAGAAATGACAACTATAACATGCTCCACCTGTGGCTAAAGCAGACCAAATTACATGGCTATGGTGAATTTTTGTCTTTAATGGGACAGAAATGCCTGTGAAATATCTACACATTCTGGAAACTTTTTCATATCCTCTTGTTAAGCTCATCTGATCGCAGAGCAAACTCTCTACATAGCACTGTGCATTTGTTATGACATATGTGTGTTTGAAGAGTGGACCCCCGACCTGAGATGAATATTTCCAGGGATGTGACATTCAGCACAGTAAAAGTTGAAGTCCAAATACCAAGTCACAGATGAGCATGCCTCTCAAATGGGTCTGCACTTTGGAATAGAGTTAAGCTTTAGCATCTTTTTGAATGATTGTTTTGACACTGAAACAAAGATCAGAATGTATGCTGTACAGCCTTGGTTGCCCCGACTAACTTTAAAAACACAAGCTAAACAATTTTTTTAAAAAACCTGCATTGATCAGAGAATGGCTTTCTTTGCAGAAGATGCAATACTTCTTGTGCTTGAACCACCTGTCACAGCCATGCTCCATCCATCTATTAGGGAAATAATAATCACAAAAGTCACAACAGTCTGCAATAACTAGACAGTACTCATCTTGACATTATTCATAACATTCTGTTCTTTTGTTTCATAGCATCTGACAGGTTGTCAGGTGAAGAGGAGCAAAACACCTTCCTACTTGCAATGAAATGAGAAGCATGCCACTATAGTAAACTTAAACTGAAGACGGTGTGGAAATCATAACATTTAACTCCTGAACATACATTGGACTTGCACTATTTAAGCCATAACTAGTGATATGCCAGATGAACTCAACAGTGTGTAGTACTGGCCTATTACAGGGAAAACCAGCTGATCCCTAATCCATCTAAAACACAGACATGTGCCTTTCACCTTAAGAACAGGCAAGCATCCCGAGCTCTGAGGATTACCTGGGAAGGGATCCCACTGGAGCATTGCAACACACCCAAATACCTGGGAGTTACTTTGGACCGTGCTCTGACCTACAAGAAGCATTGTCTGAACATCAAACAAAAAGTGGGCGCTAGAAACAACATCATACCAAAGCTGACTGGCACAACCTGGGGATCACAACCAGACACAGTGAAGACATCTGCCCTTGCGCTATGCTACTCTGCTGCTGAGTATGCATGTCCAGTGTGGAACACATCTCACCACGCTAAAACATTAAATGTGGCTCTTAATGAGACATGCCGCATTATCACGGGGTGTCTGCGCCCTACACCACTGGAGAAATTACACTGCTTAGCCGGTATTGCACCACCTGACATCCGCCGGGAAGTAGCAGCCAATAGTGAAAGGACCAAGGCAGAGACATCTCCAGCTCATCCCCTGTTTGGGTATCAGCCAGCACGTCAACGACTTAAATCAAGACATAGTTTTCTTAGATCTACAGAGACACTCGCTGGAACACCCCAGCAAGCGAGAGTCCAAAAGTGGCAGGCCCAAATCCAGCACCTCAATCCATGGGTGATACCAGATGAGAGACTCCCCCCGTGGGCACACAGAAGACTGGGCGACTTGGAAGGCGCTGAACAGACTGCGCTCTGGCACCACGAGATGCAGAGCCAATCTTAGAAATGGGGCTACAAAGTTGAATCCACGACATGCGAGTGTGGAGAAGAGCAAACCACAGACCACCTGCTGCAATGCAACCTGAGCCCTGCCACATGCACAATGGAGGACCTTCTTGTGGCAACACCAGAGGCACTCCAAGTGGCCAGATATCAAATGTCAAAGGACATTTAACCAACTACCAAGTTTGCAAAATCTCTGTGTTTTTTTCTTTTTTTTCTTTTTCTTTTTAATCTGTGTGTTTGTTTTGTTCTGTTAGAATTGTAACACAATGGTTGCTGATGACACAATAAATAAATAAAAATACTGGCATGTACAATTAGTCTATTTGGTGCAGTACTCACTATGTAACATGAGGCAACTCTTCACAATCTCACATTGCTACCCTGTCATACAATTTATTTATTTATTTATTTACAACATTTATATGCCACCCTTCTCACTCCGAAAGGGACTCAGAGAGGCTTACAAGTAAAAAGTAAATACAATTTATATGCCACCCTTCTCACTCCGAAAGGGACTCAGAGCGGCTTACAAGTAAAAAGTAAATACAATATATTATTATTATCATCATAGCACAATATTAATATTATATATTACATTGTAGTATAACATTATACTGTAATATTATTAGTAATATTACATTTAATATAAAATATATAATTATAATATCATTTTATCAGTAGTCATATATTGTATTACATTATATTATCAATATTATACGTATATACATTATATTATATTATATTATATTATATTATATTATTATAATTTTGCCTTTGCACAATTAAGACTTGTGCGCCAACTGCGACTGTACCTCGCAGATCTGGCCAAAGTGGTCCACGCCTTAGTCACCTCTAGACTGGAATACTGCAATGCACTCTACGTGGGGCTGCCCTTGAAAATGGCCTGGAAATTTCAGATGACCCAATGGGCAGTAGCCAGGTTGTTAACTGGGGCTCCTTACAGGGAGCGGTCAACCCTCCTGTTCAAGGAGCTCCACTGGCTGCCATTCATTTACCGGACCCAATTCAAGGTGCAGGTTTTTACCTATAAAGCCCTGAACAGGTTGGGGCCCGCCTACCTGCGTGACCGCACCTCCATATACGAACCCACATGATCCCTTCGATCATCCAGAGAGGCCCTGCTCTCGATCCCACCAGGATCGCAGGCGCGATTGGTGGGGACGAGGGAGAGGGCCTTTTCGGTGGTGGACCCTCGACTCTGGAACTCACTCCCTGAAGACATCAGACAGGCCCCAACTTTGGCAGTCTTCAGGAGGAGCTTGAAGACATGGCTGTTCCAGTGTGCCTTCCCGGAATAATGATCCCATAGCACTTTGTCCTCCAAAGCACTGGTTCTCTGGTTGAAGTAGTCTGCAGTGCCTTTCATGTTCCTTGATTCGTGTTTGGGCGATGCTGCGTTTGATGGTCCCTATGTAGACTTGTCCACCTATGTAGGGACCACCAAACGCAGCATCGCCCAAACACAAATCAAGGAACATGAAAGGCACTGCAGACTACTTCAACCAGAGAAGTCAGCCATAGCAGAGCACTTGATAAACCAACCTGGACACAGCATATTATTCGAGAACACAGAAATGCTGGATCACTCCAACAACCACCATGTCAGAGTACACAGAGAAGCCATTTAAATCCACAAGCATGTGGACAATTTCAACAGAAAGGAGGAAACCATGAAAATGAACCAAATCTGGCTACCAGTATTAAAAAAACTCTAAAATTAGAACAGCAAAACAACAGAGAGGAAACAAACAAGGACATCTAATCACCTCTCAATAAAAGATTGCTCCAGGCACTGCCAGGCAATCAAATGCTAATCAAGGTGGCCAGTTGAAACATTTACACCTAGCTCCAGCAGACAAGAGTCCTTTGTCTCACCCTAGTCATTCCACAGATATATAAACCCTTTTCCCTAGTTCCAACAGACCTCACTACCTCTGAGGATGCTTGCCATAGATGCAGGTCTGGTGGGGACGAGAGACAGGGCCTTCTTTGTGGTGGCCCCCCAGCTGTGGAACTCCCTCCCTAGGGATATTAGATCAGCCCCCTCCCTCCTCCCTCTTCGAGCAAGCATTCGGAATCCCGGAGTAAACAGACAAACTGGAGTTGGAAATTGACCCAGGAATGGCCAAGACAATGTAACGGATGAAGATTTGAACGAGAGGACATAGTTTCTTTTTAAATTGTTTATTATGCACTGTCGTTTATGTTTAATTGCACTTGATGTTTTTGCTTTATTAATGTATGTAATTTGTTTCAGCATCGAATTGTGCCGACTGTGTATATCGCTCTGAGTCGCCTTCGGGCTGAAATGGGCGGGATAGAAATAATGTAAATAAATAAATAAATAAATAAATAATGCAGGCGAAATGTCAGGAGAAATGCCTCTAGAACATGGCCATATAGCCTGAAAAAACCTACAACAACCCAGTGATTCCGGCCATGAAAGCCTTTGACAATACAGAGCAGGAATAGCCCCTACAAGTGCTTGGTGCTGCCAAGTGTGGGAGCACCCTAACCCTAACCCTGAGCCTACCCAGAAAGAGACATATGCATGCCATAAAGTCCTTAAATCTTAGAAGGGAGAAGTCTGAAAACCTTAAATGTGTTCTTGTAGCAGGCCTGTAGCCAGGATTTTGATACGGGGAGGGGGGGGCTGAGTCTGAGTGAAAGAGGGTCTGCCCTAGCAAACCTTTTGTATTGTTATCCCAATACCCCCATGCATATGAGATATATTGAGCATGGTGATCAGATCATGATATGAATAAACATAACAGTTTAAATAATGTACCAGTAAGACCTTCTCGCAGACCACCATGAGAATTTCGGAGGGGGGGGGGCTGAAGCCCCCAAAGCCCCCCCCCCCCCGGCTACATGCCTGTCTTGTAGTATCCCTTTAAAATAGAAACACCCAAATCTGTGACCTTGAATGTGCAAAACATCTGTGCTATGCATATGTACAATGTTTTAAAGGCACAGAATGGTATGCCAGGATTTGAGTTTACAAAGTAGGACAGACTTGTTTCAAATGCCATGCACAGAATTTCCATTCCGGCTGCTCCTTTGATACATTGGTCAAGCAGTTGCGGAAGTTGAAATACACACACACACATACACAATATTGGATTTAATTCATTCTTTTAAGAGGGGGTCAATTTTTTGACAAACATGGTTGCAGAGATATGGCGATTTCAAATCGAGATAATGATGACTGGCTTCTACTAGTCCAATTGAGTAGTTATGCAAGAAATTATCCATTATCCATAGTTGCACAGATATCTTTTCTTTGCAGAGTATTCCTCCTTCGGGGAAAAAAAGGTCTAAGGCAGTTACGTCTCATTAAGAGGGTCTGCTATGGACTGATTTAACCTTTTATTCCATTCTAATAGCCACAAAGTGTTGCTTTAAAACAACCCTCAAACACATATAACAAATATAGAGAAGGGCATGTCTTGACCTTCAGTTTCTACAGAGCGGAGAGCAGAACTGTCTCTGTCTATTTAGCATATGTTTCATTTTAATATGAAAAAAATTTCAAAGGCCAACTCATTATAGTTTCAGCTTCTGCTTCTTACACAAAAATACTGAGAAAAATAACACCTCAAAACAGGTTTCTAAAAAGAACAATCCTCAAGAACTGTGGAACATTTGTCTTCAGATCAAGAACACTCTTTTCAGTTTAATGATGATAAAATAAACATATCGTATATTTGGGAAATTTGAAAATAGAAGGCAATTCTCATGGATGTCACTACTTGTGTTTACTGATGGTCTCTGCTCTCTTTTTAAGTAACTGGGGATATTGTTCAAATTACCGTATATACTCGAGTATAAGCCGACCCGAAAATAAGCCGAAGGATCCTAATTTACCACAAAAAACTGGAAAAACATATTGACTCGAGTATAAGCCCAGGGTGAGAAATGTAGCTGCTACTGGTAATCATCAGTAGGTTAAATGTTTTTGAGTATTTACACAAAACTGTAATTTAAGATAAGACTGCCCAACTCTGATTCAACCATTATTTTAACCTCCTTCAATGTAAATGGGCTTACCTATTATTGTTCTACAAATTTTCAGTTTTTCTCAGTTACGGAAACGAAATGTGCCGTTTCTTAATAAATTTAACATGCTGAATTCAAATATAATAATTAAATGTGTTAATTGGCTCTGGTTTTTATGCAACAGCTATTTCAATTTTCTCCACAATAGGTAATTCGTTAATATTATGATAATGCGCCTAACCTTACTGCATGTATATAAACCGTGAATATTTACTAAATTTTAGTCAAATTATATTGCCAATAGTTTATACATGAGAAATATTTATTTAATTAGTCTATTGTTTATGTTTGTGCAGCAAGAAACTATATTAGTAGGCCTAATGCAGTTGAAAAGTCTGAAAGTTTAAATGTCGCTTTAATCGTGACTTTAGTTTATATCCTGTTTGCTTCTCTTGACCTTTCTTTTGTATTCAAGGAAAGGATTGTCTCTTACAATGCTCCAGCAGTAGTCTGACAGCATTGACGGAGGTATTTGCCTTGATATCTTTTTTCCATAATGCTTTATTTACACACGTGCGAGGCATAACTACAGTAAAAAGAACAATGTAAAATGATGTTTAACGATACTGTCTCAGTCTTCAACTGACTGACCCTCACCGTTCAAAAGTCTGGCCTTATATAGGGCTTTCTGGCTTTTGCACACGGCACTAATACTGCGTCATCAAACTTTCTAGAATATTCTAGAATCTTCCATAGTGTAAGTCGCAACATGCATTTTTTCAACCATACGTGATCACGTGATTGCTTATATCATAAAAACTAGAGCCAATATACATTTTTAAATGTCATTTTCATTTTCAGCACCCCAAAATCATAAAAGAACAACTATTTTCAGGCCCGCAACTTTTTCTCCGTTGAACAGTGTTACCTTCTCAAGGAGAAACAATTGCAGGTGTAACCAAAAATTCTGTTCTTTCTAGGACTGAATTGAGAAAGGCCGACATTGCATCCCAAAGTTGTGATAATAATGATAATATAAAATAATAATAATGTAAAGTAAAATATAAATGTAATATAATAATAAATAATATAAAATAATACATGTAATAAAATAATACTAATAGCAGAGTAAAATAATAAATAACCTTGACTCGAGTATAAGCCGAAGGGATTTTTTTCAGCCTAAAAAAGGGCTGAAAAACTAGGCTTATACTCGAGGATATACAGTATTCTGTGCCAATTGGAAATTTGCTGGAATTTGTGCAGTTTCAGATTTTTATGTGTCTTCTAACTCTCTGAAACAAGAAGCTCAAAACCCACTGTTAGTTGAATATGGGTTCCATTAAAATGAATTAAAACAAAAAGGTTCCGTTGATTTCTATGGGAACTAAGTGCAACTAGCTTGTCTGGACTCAATATGCGTATGGGGTTTCTTGGTAACAGGAGCAAGAACAGCAATTGTAACAATACTTCTGACAAACTCCTGTTTGCTTTAATGGGATTTGTGCAGGGAAAGGGCTCAATGGATTACTCCAGTAATTGTAAATAAACTGTGCTTATGCAGATTTCTGTAATCTTGTTATCTGAAGACCATACTTACAAAAGGTTGAGTAATCAAAGGGTGATGCCAAAATAAACTGGAAAGCCATCTGCTTTTATACTTCCTATGTTAACCAAGTGTCGAGTTAAATGTGGATTGATGTCCATATTTTTGACATAGTGGGGGTGACCATCTGATTTACTCTCACAATCCCATGGGAAACTAATTTCCTTTCTTGTTCTTACTTCAGAAATTAATGTGTGAATTGAATAGTCTGTCTTGTTTTACTGGTTTGTCTCCTGTGCTTTTACAATATCCAAGGCATCAGGCTATACCAGAAAATTACCTTATTAGAGTCTTACGACAGCAAAGTGAATGAGGCTCATAGATCACTGCTATATCAGAGCTAGAGTTATCTCTATTTTATATTAATTATGAAATTCTTTTTTCCCTCTGATTTATTTCTGTCTTATGTAGGGAGATATCTGCTTCTACTTTACTCACAGTGAAAACTCTCAGAAGGGAACTGTTCTGGTACGGCTGTACCAGGAGCTCCAGCTTCTTTTTCTTTCTTTGAGTGTTTGCATGTATTTCAAAGTTCCATGCATTTTGCAATAAGGTGGCTTCCCTTGTGTAGTGAATTTTATGATCTATGTTTTATTTTTGGTGTGTAGCTCTAGGTTACAATATGGTTGAAAGGGAAGAATTGGCTCAAATAGGGTAGCAGCAGTGAAGGCAGGATTAATTTGCATATGTGAAGCCGATTGGTCATATGCAGATGAGATTATGTCAGGATTTGAAAAGGCCGCTGAGCCAGAATGGCACTTACAGAACTGAACATTCTATGGGGGTGGAGTCAAGTTTGAAAGAGACAATTAGAGATTGTCAGTTAAAAAAGAAAAAAAAGTAGGAGCAGTTAGGAACCTCGGTTAGAGAGAAGCAGTTGGGAAATGGACCTCAAGGTTTAAGGAAAAATAAAAGGCGCCAGTGTGGCCTAAGTCAGAATATAGTTCAGCCAAGAGTATATGAAGAAAGTAACATTTTTGTTGATGTGAAACAGTGAGAGTTTCATAGGAAAAGTTAACCAAGTGAATGATACTGAATGTAAGACTCGAGACTGTAACAAAACACACATGTAACCATAAAGCATTGGAACCAGAAACTATAAATAAACTTTGTTACTTCGTTGCTTACCAGAGTGTCTCAAGCCTGTGATATAAAGCACAAAGGTTAAACAGCTCACAAGAAAGCCCCAGCCAATTTAAAAGGGAAACTGCAGCAGTAAAGGCGGTAAAGGGATTTAGAAAGGAAATTCTTTTCCCCCTCATTGAGGCAAAGGAAAGACACCTGTAAAAGGACAGAAACAGAGTATGTCCCAGGTATTAAGGTGGTGACAGAAAACTACATATGTGGTGTGGCATCACGTATTCAGTTATGTGCAATGTTACGCCCCACACCTTGGTTTGCAATTATAGGGCCAATGACCCATCAATCATCATTAGGTTCTTTAGTTCTGCCCCTTTTTCTGGGTTAAGGAGGGAAAAAGGGGACCTCTAGTTCAATTCTCACAGAGAAGCCTTTCGTACAGGGTGTGAGTCAGTTCCACCTGTAGAAAGCTTCGTCTTTTACAGCTTTTGCTGGGGGAATTCAGTCCCACAGCTCTACAGAGAAGCATAGCTTTTGCTGGGGGAATCCAGTTCCACAGCTTTACAGCCAGCCTGCGGTTGGGAATTGAAGACCTTCTTTCCTCTTGGAAATCTACAAAAGGACTCTGTTTGGTAAGGACCACTTGCGGCAGCCATAACGCAATTTGGACCGGGTGTAGGGGCCCATGCCAGCAGAGCCTAAGACAGATTGCCCAGGTAGAAGTCAAAGATTTCCCTGATAGAGAAGAAACAGTTCACGAAGATAGTTGCCTGTCCCTTGTGGACAAGATTAAGAAAGCCACCAGTTGATTCAAAGCCATGAAGTTTTTGTTTGATTTATTGAAGACCTAAGCACTAATAAAGAACTTTGTTAAACTTTCCAAGTTTCTAAAGACTTTGTTTAGGGAAATCTATAGGGCTTCTAATCCAAGGCATCCCCGGCATCCCGTTGGGCATACAGAGTTTAAAGACGACACCAAATTGGGTGGGATAGCCAATACTCCAGAGGATAGGAGCAGAATTCAAAACGATCTTGACAGATTAGAGACATGGGCGAAAACTAACAAAATGAAGTTCAACAGGGACAAATGCAAGATACTCCACTTTGGCAGAAAAAAACGAAATGCAAAGATACAGACTGGGGGACAATGCCTGGCTTGAGAGCAGTACGTGTGAAAAGGATCTTGGAGTCCTCGTGGACAACAAGTTAAACATGAGCCAACAATGTGATGTGGCGGCAAAAAAAGCCAATGGGATTTTGGCCTGCATCAATAGGAGCATAGTGTCTAGATCTAGGGAAGTAATGCTACCCCTCTATTCTGCTTTGGTTAGACCACACCTGGAATATTGTGTCCAATTCTGGGCACCACAATTCAAGAGAGATATTGACAAGCTGGAATGTGTCCAGAGGAGGGCGACTAAAATGATCAAGGGTCTGGAGAACAAGCCCTATAGGGAGCGGCTTAAGGAGCTGGGCATGTTTAGCCTGAAGAAGAGAAGGCTGAGATAGAGAAGGCTGGTTATAAATATGTGAGAGCAAGCTTGTTTTCTGCTTCCCTGGAGACTAGGACACGGAACAATGGCTTCAAACTACAAGAAAGGAGATTCCATCTGAACTTCCTGAGGAAGACTTCCTGACTGTGAGAGCCGTTCAGCAGTGGAACTCTCTGCCCTGGAGTGTGGTGAAGGCTCCTTCTTTGGAAGCTTTTAAACTGAGGCTGGATGGCCATCTGTCAGGGGTGATTTGAATGCAATATTCCTGCTTCTTGGCAGGGGGTTGGACTGGATGGTCCACGAGGTCTCTTCCAACTCTTTGATTCTATGATTCTATGAATCTTTGCCCCAGTAACTGTTCCAGTCAGAATTCTACAAGGGACACTCTTTTCTAAATGTGTTTTTCCTGTTGCCGTTAAAGGCATCACTTCACAAATGCATTACAGCAGTCTAAACAGGAGGCCACTAGAGCTTGGATAAGTGTGGCAAGAGTATTAAACAATAGGTGATGGGACTACTTGACTGTATTTTATTTAACAAATTTAGCTTAAATGAAATAAATCCTTCATGCAGAGAGATATTAAACATCTGCCAGATGAGCTCTTTGATGCCCAAAATGCAAAACCTCAAAGTCCTCCATTTATAGAAAGTATTACCTGGCCATTCAAACTGAGAAATGATTTGAGACACATAAAAGCCTTCCACAATAAGCAGATCATTAAGTCACTGTCTCCACATGAGAACAATTTGCAAAAGAAAGCAACAAGCATGATAAAATTGAAATTTTACTTCTTTTCAAAGGAACCTGCACTAGATACCTACAACATCAGAAAAAGAGGAAAAGAGAGGTTTTTTTTTTTAAAAAAAAATATCACAATCCTGTGTGCAAAGAGATCTTTGCTATTCACATAGTTCTACAAAAAGTGGGCGCTAGAAACGATATCATACGAAAGCTGACTGGCACAACCTGGGGATCACAACCAGATACAGTGAAGACATCTGCCCTTGCGCTATGCTACTCTGCTGCTGAGTATGCATGCCCAGTGTGGAACACATCTCACCACACTAAAACAGTGGATGTGGCTCTTAATGAGACATGCCGCATTATCACGGGTGTCTGCGCCCTACACCACTGGAGGAATTACACTGCTTAGCCGGTATTGCACCACCTGACATCCGCCGGGAAGTAGCAGCCAATAGTGAAAGGACCAAGGCAGAGACATCTCCAGCTCATCCCCTGTTTGGGTATCAGCCAGCACGTCAATGACTTAAATCTAGAAATAGTTTTCTAAGATCTACAGAGACACTCGCTGGAACACCTCAGCAAGCGAGAGTCCAAAAGTGGCAGGCTCAAACCCAGAACCTCAACCAATGGCTGATACCAGATGAGAGACTCCCCCCTGGGCACACACAGGACTGGGCGACTTGGAAGGTGTTGAACCGACTGCGCTCTGGCACCACAAGATGCAGAGCCAACCTTCAGAAATGGGGCTACAAAGTGGAGTTCACGACATGCGAGTGTGGAGAAGAGCAAACCACTGACCACCTGCTGCAATGCAACCTGAGCCCTGCCACATGCACAATGGAGGGCCTTCTTGCAGCAACACCAGAAGCACTCCAAGTGGCCAGATACTGGTCAAAGGACATTTAATCAACTACCAAGCTCACAAATTTTGTATTCTGTCTGTTTGTTTGTTTTGTTCTGTTAGAAATGTAATATAATCGACTGGTTGCCCTGACACGACAAATAAATAGTGTAAAACCAGCAGAGACCTTTTCATACTTTAAGCCAAGGGTCCTCGAACTGAGGCCTGGGGGCTGGATATGGCCCTCCAAGGTCATTTACCTGGCCCTCGCTCAGGGTCAACCTAAGTCTGAAATGACTTGAAAGCACACAACAACAACAACAACACCAATCCTATCTCATCAGCCAAAAGCAGGTCCACACTTTCCATTGAAATAATAATAAGTTTATCTATATACATAAAAATGTAATGTTCGTTTGTGGGATTAACAGAACTCAAAAAACCAGTGGGCGAATTGACACCAAATTTGGACAGCATACACCTAACAACCCAATGTATGTCCTTCACTCAAAATTTTTTGATTTTGTCATTTGGGAGTTGTAGTTCTTGGGATTTATAGTTCGCCTACAATCAAAGCATTCTGAACTCCACCAATGATAGAATTGAACCAAAGGTGACACACAGGACTCCCATGACCAACAGAAAAGACTAGAAAGGTTTGGTGGGCATTGACCTTGAGTTTGGGAATTGTAGTTCACCTACATTCAGAGAGCACTGTGGACTCAAACAATGATGGATCTGGGCCAAACTCTACACAAATACTCAATATGCCCAAATATGAACACTGGTGGAATTTGGGGAAAATAGAATCTTGACATTTGGGAGTTGTAGTTCCTGGGAATTATTGTTAACCTACAATCAAGGAGCATTCTGAACCCCACCAACAACAAGCAATCTTCCCACACAGAACCCCCATGACCAACAGAAAATGCTGTGTTTTCTGGTGGTCTTTTGCGACTCTTCTGACATCCTCTCATGACACCCCCCCCCCCCCCGGGATCCCCACCCACAGGTTGAGAAATGCTGCCTTAAGGCCATCCAGTTGAACTCCCTTCACCAGGGCAAGAAAACATAAAGCCCTCCTGACAAAGGCCCATCAAGCCATAGGTAAAGGTAAAGGTAGTCCCCTGACATTAAGTCCAGTCATGTCTGACTCTGGGGTGTAGTGCTCATCTCCATTTCTAAGCCAAAGAGCCAGCGTTGTCCGTAGACACCTCCAAGGTCATGTGGCTGGCATGACTGCATGGAGCGCTGTTACCTTCCCACCGGAGCAATACCTGTTGATCTACTCACATTTGCATGTTTTCGAACTGCTAGGTTGGCAGAAGCTAGGGCTGACAGCGGAAGCTCACGCCGCTCCCCGGAATCGAACCTGCGACCTTTCGATCAACAAGCTCAGCAGCTCAGTGCTTTAACCCACTGCGCCACCGGGGGCAAGCCACAGATATAGATAAATATATATGATTCACACACACACACACTCACACACTCACAAATGTTTATGACAGATATAGTACCATAGATTGAAAGGGACCTCAAAAGAGGGACAATTATATATTGCATGTTCCAGAGTAGGCAAACCAGACAATCTTTACATCAGCACTGACAAAGAAACAATGAATAATACTGTTTACCCACAAGGATAGAGACATTACATATATTAGAAACCAACACTTTCTCATTACTTTATTTTCCAGATCGCCAGACAGGGCCACAGCAACGTGTGGCAGGGGACCGCTAGTATTTGTTAAAATTATTCTTCATTTTAGTTATTATATTGTTTGTAAGTGTCTTTTGCACTACAAATAAGATATGTGCAGTGTGCATAGGAATTCATTCATGTTTTTTTTCCAAATTATAATCTGTCCCTCCAACAGTTTGCGGGACTGTGATCTGGACCTGTTTAAAAAGTTTAAGGACCCCTGCTTTAAGTCATAACTGTTTATTTATATGTTTGAGAGTAAGCCATTAGACCCAGTAAGCTTTAAATTGGGAGTAGATAATAATATTATGTTGCCCTTAAAATTTTGTTGGACCAACTTCCATCATCCCTTGCTAGCATTATAAATCAACTGACACATGGAAGGCTACAGTTGCTTTCCTGTGTTATAAATCCTAATAAACGTACATAGGAATGTCGAAGGCTTTCATGGCTGGAATCACTGGGTTGTTGTAGGTTTTTCCGGGCTATATGGCCATGTTCTAGAGGCATTTTCTCCTGACGTTTCGCCTGCATCTATGGCAAGAATCCTCAGAGGTAGTGAGGTCTGTTGGAAGTAGGAAAATGGGTTTATATATCTGTGGAATGACCAGGGTGGGACAAAGGACTTTTGTCTGCTGGAGCTAGGTGTGAATGTTTCAACTGACACGAATCAAGGAACATGAAAGGCACTGCAGACTACGTCAACCAGAGAAGTCAGTCATAGCAGAGCACCTGATGAACCAACCTGGACACAGCATATTATTGAGAACACAGAAATGCTGGACTACTCTCACAACCACCAGTTCGAGGCAGTGGTTTTAGGGGTTCAACCCCCCCCCCCCGAAATGTTTCAGATTTTTTTTAAAAACCCAGTTTACTCATGAATTTTAACTGGTTAACCAAATCCCCATGCTAAGTCTATGAGATGCAAAAAATTAAGAGTCCCTCCAGAACTACAAGCACTATCTCAAGCAAATATTTATTTATTATTTGAACTTATATGCCGCCACTCCCCTGGGGCTCGTAGTGGCTTACAAGAACAGGCTAAAATCGAACACAATTTAAAAACAATTTAAAAACAGTAATATCAGCGAAAAAAGCCCGTCGAAACAGATATGTCTTACATGCCCTGCGGAAAGCTGATAAGTCCCGCAAGGCACGGACTTCAGGTGGCAGAGTATTCCAGAGTGATGGTGCCACTGCTGTAAAGGCTCTGCGTCTGGTTGCTGTTAGACGCAAGGTCTTGACACTGGGAATTTCCAATAGATCTTGGTCCTCAGAACGGAGGGATCTCTGGGGTTGGTAGGGGGTGAGGCGGTCCCTCAGGTACATCGGCCCCAGACCATGCAAGCTTAAATATTGACAATTTATTCACACTGTCATTACTTGCAGCAATAGCCGATGTAGTGAAGCAACCAAGTGGGGTGTGTGTGTGTTGAATGCTCTCATTAAGGAGGCCAGACTTGGTGGAGATGGTTGACAGGGGCGGAGCTGCAGGCTATTGAAGGCTGCTCTGCTGCTGTGCTCTTTGCTTCAGCGTGAGCTAGAAGGCAGGTTTCAACCCCCCCCCCCCACAAAATTTTCAACCCCTCCTGAAATTTTACCCCTCCCGAATTTTTTTCTGGCTACGGAAATGCTCACAACCACCATGTCAGACTTCACAGAGAAGCCATTGAAATCCACAAGCATGCGGACAATTTCAACAGAAAGGAAAACCATGAAAATGAACAAAATCTGGCTACCAGTATTAAAAAAAACTCAAAAATTACAACAGCAAAACAACAGAGAGTAAACAATCAGGCACATCAAATCACCTCTCAAAGAAAGATTCCCCCAGGCACTTCCAAGCCATTAAATGCTCATCAAGGTGGTCAATTGAAACATTCACACCTAGCTCCAGCAGACAAAAGTCTTTTGTCCTACCCTGGTCTTTCCACAGATACATAAACCTATTTTCTTACTTCCAACAGACCTCACTACCTCTGAGAATGCTTGTCATCGATGCAGGCGAAACGTCAGGAGAAAATACCTCTAGAACATGGCCATATAGCCCGGAAAAACCTACAACAACTCAGTACATAGGAATGTGCTATACACAATTTGCTGATGATATGAAGAGTCCAGGTTCCCATAGTAGGTATAGTTGAATATTAGATACTATTTACATAACATTAAATGGTTCTGGCCCAGATTACCTGTCCGAACGTATCTCCTGCTATGAACCATCATGTAGCTTAAGATCATCAGGAGAGGCCCTGCTCTCAATCCCACCACTCTCCCAAACACAGTTGGTGGGGACGAGAGACAGGGCCTTCTCGGCAGTGACCCCCATCTCTGGAACTCTCTCCCTAAGGACATCAGGTTGGCCACCTCCCTTCTGTCCTTCAGAAGACAACTGAAGACCTGGCTCTGGGGCTAGGCACTGGACTAGAGGATAGCGGCAATATGGAAAGGAATTTTGGAATTTTTACGACATTGGATTCTCCCAGTTGGTTTTGGCTTTACTGGCATGTTAATGTATTCTTAAATGAATGTATTGATGATTTTGTATAATGTTTTAAAAATGATTTTACTGTTTTAATATGTTGTTAGTATCATTAGATGCTTATGTGAGGCTGCCCTGAGTCCCCTTATGGGGAGAAGGACGGGGTAGAAATGTAAAATAATAATAAATAATAATAAATAATAATAAATAATAAAGTGGGTAATGAAGACTTTGAAATGGTTAAAACTGCCTATATCTTGACTCAGTCATTAACCAGAATGGGGACAGTAGTCAAGAAACGAGAAGACTAAGACCATGAAGGGATGAGAGAAGATTTTCAAGTGTAAAGATATGTCATTATATACCATAGTCAGAATCACTCAAGCCACAATATTTCCAGTTTCATGCATGATTGTGAAAGCTTGAGTGTGAAGAAAGTTGACAGAGAACCAACTAATTTGAAACTGGTGCTGGAGAAGAGTGCTATAGATACCAAGGAGTGCTAAAAAGACAAATGCGTGTGTCTGAGAACAAATCAGGTCTGAACTCTTACGAGATTAGAAGACGACTAAACTGGGACTACCATCCTTTGGAAAATTCCTGAAATTGCAGGACCCATTGGAAAACATGATTAATTAACTCTAAAATTACAACAGCAAAACAGCAGAGAGGAAACAACCAGGCACACCTTAACACCTCTCAACAAAACATTTTCCCAGGCTCAGCCAGGCCTTCAAATGCTAATGAAGGTGGTCAGCTGAAACATTCACACCTAGCTTCAGCAGAGAAGAGCTCTGTGCCCCACCCCAGTCATTCCACAGATATATAAACCCATTTTCCTATTTCCAACAGACCTCACTACCTCTGAGGATGCTTGCCATAGATGCAGGCGAAACGTCAGGAAAAATGCCTCTAGAACATGGCCATATAGCCCGAAAAACCCACAAGAACCTAACATGATTAATGCTTGGCTAAAAGTGAAAAATAATATTTATTTATTTATTTCAAATCAAGAGCATTGCATAAATTAGTATAAAACTGATAAAAATAGGTGTGCAGGCAACCAAATATCTTTTGACCAAAAACGGGAAACAGCAACGGCATTGTCTGTAGCCTCCAACAATTCTTCCTCTGTACATGAGGCTGGGCATAGTGGACAGCATACAGGTGCAGAGTTGTCTGTTCTGCTCCAGAGTCACACAAGGTGTGGGATTCTTTTAGGTCGTGCCATTTTGCCAGGTTGTCTTTTGATCTGCCCACTCTGCTTCTGAGTCTGTTCAGGGATTCCAAGTTGCCCATTCTTGGTTTGCCCCTGGCATAAGACCCTCCTGGGGGGGGCATCCAGTTGGGATTTCCTGGTTTAGCTGCCCAGAGGGATACCCTTGCTGTTGCTGGGGAGACGCCAAGAGGAGTGGTAGTTCTCATAAACTGGACTCATCGCTGAGCCTGAAACCCCAGGTCTCGGCGGTGGTCAGGGGAGCTTTTGCACAATTAAAACTTATGTGTCAGCTGTGCCCATTCCTTGGGAAGTCTGACTTGGCCACGGTGGTCCACGCTTTGGTTACATCCCATATAGACTACTGCAATGCTCTCTATGTGAGGTTGCCTCTGAAGACTGCCCGGAAGCTTCAACTAGTCCAACGAGCGGCAGCCAGATTACTAACAGGAGCGGGGTACAGGGAGCATACTACTCCTCTGTTGCCAGCTCCACTGGCTGCCAATTAGCTTTCGAGCACAATTCATAGTGCTGGTGCTGACCTATAAATCCCTAAACGACTGCGGCCCAGTTTACCTGTCCAAACGTATTCTCCCCCTATGAACCATCTAGGTTGTTAAGATCGTCTAGAGGGCCCCTGCTCTCGGTCCCACCGGCCTCTCAAGCGCGTCTGGTGGGGACGAGGGACAGGGCCTTCTCGTGGTGGCCCCTCGGCTGTGGAACTCCTTCCCGATAGAGATTAGATCTGCCCCTTCCCTCCTGACTTTCAGAAAGCTAGTGAAATCCTGGCTTTGGGACATAGCATTCTCAGAATGATTGGGAAGTTCAGCAATTAGCTAATAACTACTGACCACACTGGCGGATTGAGATGAATGTGATTTTATCTTGGCGACTTGGTTTGTGTATTTATTCTGTTGTATCTAGCTTATTACGATGTTATTATGCTTTTAGTTGTATTTGTGTATTGATTTTCTGCTGTTAGCTGGCCTGAGTCCCTCTACGGAGATTGAGAAGACCGGGATATAAAAGTTTTAAATAAATATATAAATAAAGCTTTTCCTTGATTTGAGTCTTCTGGGAGGAGGCTGTTAGCCATGTTGTGGATTACTTTCAGAGTGTTGAACCTTATTTCTCTCACGATTAGCAGCAACTTCCCGTCGTACATCGGGCAGGGGGGGGGCAATGCCAGCTAGCTTGTAGAGTTTATCAACAGGTGTAGGTTTAAGACATCCTGTGATTATTCTGCATGTTTCATTCAATGCTGTGTTCACCTGCTTTGCATGGGCAGACCTATGCCAAACAGGGCAGGCATACCCGGCAGTTGAGTAAGACAAGGCTAGGGCTGATGTTCTTATTAATTTTGGGTCTGCACCCCATGTGCTGCCAGTAAGTTTCGCAGGATGTTATTGCGTGCAGCTACTTTGTGCTTGGTGTTCAAGCAGTGTTTCCTATATGCTAGTGTTCGATCTAAGGTGACACCGAGATATTTAGGATGGAAACAATGTTCAAGTTCTTGACCTTCCCAATTTCCTGTTGGCTTCAAAATAATATGGAAACAGGGAAACCACATTACAAGTGGGTCAATTCACTCAAGGAGCGGCATACAGGGAGCATACCACCCCCTGTTATGTCAGCTCCACTGGCTGCCGATCCAATTCTGAGCACAATTCAAAGTGCTGGTTTTGACCTACAAAACCCTATACGGTTCCGGCCCAGTGTATCTGTCCGAACGGATCTCCCTCTACGTCCCACCTCGGAGTTTAAGATCTTCTGGGGAGGCCCTGCTCTCGACCCCGCCTCTATCACAAGTGAGGCTGGCGGGGATAAGAAGCAGGGCCTTCTCGGTGGTGGCCCCTCACCTGTGGAATTCACTTCGCGGGGAGATTAGATCGGTGACTTCCCTCTTGTCATTTAGAAAAAAATTGAAAACTTGGATGTGGGACCAGGCATTTGGACGTTCTGGCAGCTAGAGGAAGGACCTTGATGATGGACAGGAATTGACTGAACGGAATGGATTTATGGAACTCTGAACACTGAGCATGAGATTAGTTTACTGATTGTGTTATGTACTGATGATTTTAACCTGTTAATTGTTTAATTGCTGTTTTGTATGCATGTATATTTGACATAGGCATCGAATTGTGCCTTCTTTGTAAGCCGCCCTGAGTCCCCGGGGGTGAGAAGGGCAGGGTAGAAGTAATCGAAATAAATAAATAAATAATGTTCTGGTACAGCTGTACCAGGAGCTCCAATTTTGTTTGCTTTGCATTGAATGTTTGTTTGCAGTCCTAAGTTTCAGAGACTCTGCAGATAGGTGGCTTCTTTTGGTTGCAGTTATAGGGCAAGCCACCTGTCCATCATCGTTGAGTTTGGTCCCGCCCCTTGCTCAGGGCAATTGGGAAGGGAAGGGGGCCATTTTTCAGTTAGTCTCAGCTAGGAAGTCAATGTACAGGACGTGTACAGACTTTCTCCTGTACAAAGACTTCAACCCTTAAGACTTCCCGGGGAAGGTCTTAAGAGCATCTAAAGATTCCCAAAGGTTCCCAGGGAAACAGCCTTACAGCCCTGAGGAATTTCGGAGGGAATAACAGCTTTAAACATCAAGAACTCCAGCTAAGTGACTACAGGCCTACTGGTACGTCCACTCGGTTTTGAGACGCAGTTCAGCCCGGTAGTGGATCCACATCAGTCAGGTTTAGGTTCACAGTTAGCCTGGGAGGAGCTAGAAAGGGATTTTCCTTGGAAGTAAAGCAAAGAAACAGTTAGAAGCCACCAGTTGTTTGAAACCTGGAAGCATTTGTTTAATCTTTGAAGACAAAAGAAGTTTCTGTTTAATTGTTCATCAATAAAAGACTTTGTTGTATTTAAGCTCAAGCCTTCTAAAGACTGTTTAATGGGGGGAAATTCTCTAAGGGCTTCTCTTCGGGCCCCCTGGTTTGCCGTTGGGCTAAAGTTGCACGTCCTGTTTTAAAGGCACTTCGTTTCATGTCCAGTGGTGACAGAACAAAGACACAGTGCTGAATGTGGAAGAACTTCAGCAGGGCTCTTGATGATCTTGTTGATCCCTCATTCACTATGAGTTAAAGTTGACTTGACAGAAAGTAACAAAAGCATTTTTTAAACCAAATTTGAGATGTAATCTATTGTATGTTAAACATCAGTTCTGAGATGTTTGCAACTCAGTTATGAATAGTATGTAAATGTAATTGCTGCAAAGAAACATTGCTCAAATTCAACAATGTTTATTAATATCCATGTAAGACTACTGTTGCTGAATTTGAGTTATGACTTTTCTGATAATACAGCACAAAGGGTCACAAATGAATGCATCTAAACACTGTTATTCCGGTTCCGCTTTCTATTTTTCAAAGATGTGATAAATGTTTTCATTTTGTTATTCTTCCAGCACATAAGAGGGTCAGAATTAGTAAAATAACTAGAAAGGGTTAGCTATTACACAATTGGGATACATAAATTATTAATAGCCCAGTCAATGAAGCCACGTGAGTTCTGATAATATCCTCTCTTTTAATTCATTTCACATCTCTATTAAAGTCCTTGTGTCTCCAGATCTGATTTTAGAAGCCTATTTTCCACTCTGATACCTTTTGAACATCACCTCCACTATTTCAGATATTAAAATAAATCTTTTAGCTTGTTATCTGTTTTGGATAGATGTAGGACTTCAATTATCACAACAGAGCAATGTGCAACTTATCCTCTTATAATCCTTATAAGATAGGAAAATAGTTTTAGCACCATTTAGCAAAGTTGAAATGGAAGCATAACAATCTATATAAATAAAAATGTAATGTTCGTTTGTGATACCACCAGAACTCAAAAACCACTGGGGGAATTGACACCAAATTTGGACACAAGACACCTAACAACCCAATGGATATCCTCCACTCAAAAAAATTGATTTTCTCATTTGGGAATTGTCATTGCTGGGATTTATAGTTTACCTACAATCAAAGAGCATTCTGAACTCCACCAATGATGGAATTGGGCCAAACTTAGCACACAGGACTCCCATGACCAACATAAAAAACTGGAAGGGTTTGGTGGACATTGACCTTGAGTTTTGGAGTTGTAATTCACCTACATCCAGAGAGCACTGTGGACTCAAACAATGATGGATCTGGACCAAACTTGGCACAGATACTCAATATGCCCAAATGTGAACACTGGTGGAGTTTGGGGAAAATAGACCTTGACATTTGGGAATGTAGTTGCTGGGATTTATAGTTCACCTACAAACAAAGAGCATTCTGAACTCCACCAATGATGGAATTGAACCAAACTTGGCACACAGAACTCCATGACCAAGAGAAAACACTGGAAGGGTTTGGTGGGCATTGACCTTGAGTTTGGGAGTTGTAGTTCACCTACATCCAGAGAGCACTGTGGACTCAAACAATGATGGATCTGGACCAAACTTGACACAAAAATTCCATATGCCTAAATATGAACACAGATGGAGTTTGGAGGAAATAGATCTTGACATTTGGGATTTGTAGTTACTGGGATTTATAGTTCACTACAATTAAAGAGCATTCTGAAACCCACAAACGACAGAAATGGGGCAAACTTCCCACACAGAACCCCCATGACCAACAGAAAATACTTAAGGCCATCCAGTCCAACTCTCTTCACCAGGGCAAGAAAATGTAATCAGAGCCCTCCTGACAAAGAGCCATCCAGTCATAAATATAGATAGATATGATTCTCACACACACACACAGATATAGTATCATAGATTTGAAAGAGACCCTTAAAGAAGGACTATGATATGTTGCATATTCCAGAGTAGGCAAACCAGACACTCTCCACATCAACACTGACAAAGAAACAACAAGAAATACTGTTTACTCACAAGCATAAAGGAATTACATATATCAAATGACAAAATCATTTTTTTTGAGTGGAGGACATACATTGGGTTGTTATGTGTCTTCTGTCCAAATTTGGTGTCAATTCCCCCAGTGGTTTTTGAGTTCTGATGGTATCACAACATTACATTTTTATTTATATAGATTCTCAAGCTCGATCCAAGAATGAAAACCTTATTGACTCAAGCAGACCAGCTTCAGGATCCAAACCATATATACAAATCCCACAATCCAGAGCTTTGCATACATAATGCTTCCTATGGGCTGAAGAGATATGCAAATATATGGGGCTTATCCATGTAGCTAGCAAGAAGAGAGCCCTGTACCTTCTCTCTTGGATCTCAATCAAAATGTTTAATTACAACGTTACCAATGTTTAATGTTTTTCAGTTCCTTGTATGTGCCAGCGTATACAAAAATATCGTCATAAAATTCTTGCAAAGATGTTCAAGGTGAAAAGACTCACTCTTATAGCAAACGGGCACTTCATTTTGAATCTTCACACCAAACAAATACATGTATATTCATGGCTACTTACCACATTCCGAGTTCATATACTTGGGGAAATGTTGTGTTTGCCATATTCAAATAGGTGAACAGATTGCAGTTTATGTATATGTCTTTTCATGACATAAGGCACTCACTCATGGAGAAAAACTCTTCCCTGGGTAATTGCATTGTAATGCCCCATTTTAAATTTTATTATTTGGATTTCAATCTAGTTTCCCCCCACCAAGCTTGCTATTGCTTTAATGAGATCATTTTCATTTGGCATACGTGCATTTTTAAAAAAATTACTATCTGAAAATAGCGGCACTTTTTAACCCACCCGCGCAGTCTGCAGCACTGCACACAGTGGTACAACCTTGCCTTCAATAGTAGCCTGATCATGACACTCATGCCCCAGATACATGCACAAGTGGTTATCATTCAGGAACCAGGTAAAACCATTTTAGTGTCCCAGACCTATAAGATTTTTAAAAAACATTATTAGGAACACTTGGTTTACTTTTAACTACAATTTCATTGTGTCTTGTTTTTGCCATCACAAAATATCTGGTGAAAGCCAGTATATAATACTTGATGGAAACACATGCATAAACAAACAAGTAATTCTGCTGGTTCAATGGCAATCTATCAGTCCGAAATCTTGCAAAAATATCAGATGCTACTTACTAGGCAGTACAATCCATGGTTCTAAATGGTTCTAAACCACATACAAAACTAAAGTTCTGGTGGTGAAAACTAGGGGCCGTTGGTGCTTTGCTTCTACAGTGTTGCTAAAGTTCTGGTGGTGAAAATTTCAGAACTCTAACAAAACTTTCAAAATTTCATTATTATTTCATTCTTGATTATTTTTATGACGCAACCAATTAGAAACTGCCATTTATAATGACATTTTGAAAGTTTTGTTAGAGTTCTGAAACTTTCACCACCAGAACTTTAGCAACACTGTAGAAGCAAAGCACCAGCGCCCCCTAGTTTTCACCACCAGAACTTTAGTTTTGTAAGTACTTTAGAACCATTTAGAACCATGGATTGCACATGCCTACTACTTACATGTGTGCTTAAAACACATATTTATATAGAGGTTGAGACTTTCTTATCCAAAATGCTAGGGACCAAAAGGACTTTGGATTTGTTCAGATGTTGGAATATCTGCTTTTGGGTATGTGTACATAGTAGGATATCTTGGAGATGGGACCCAAGTCTAGACACAAAGTTCATTGATGTTTTCTATACATCTTATGTATAAAAAACTTTATATACACACACACACACACACACACACACACACTAGCCATCCCCTGCCATGCGTTGCTGTGGCCCAATCTGATGATCTGGAAAATAAAGTAATGAGAAAGTGCTGGTTTCTAATATATGTAATTTCTTTATGCTTGTGGGTAAACAGTATTTGTTGTTGTTTCTTTGTCAGTGTTGATGTAGAGAGTGTCTGGTTTGCCTACTCTGGAATATGGAACATATCATAGTCCTTCTTTAAGGGACTCTTTCAAATCTATGATACTATATATATCTCTGTGTGTGTGTGTGTGTGTATGTGAACCATATATATCTATATCTTGGGCTGGATGGCTCTTTGTCAGGAGGGCTTGGATTATGTTTTCTTGCCCTGGTGAAGGGAGTTGGACTGGATGTATTTTCTGTTGGTCATGGGGGTTCCGTGTGGGAAGTTTGCCCCAATTCTGTCATTCGTGAGATTCAGAATGCTCTTTGATTGTAGCTGAACTATAAATCCCAGTAACTACAACTCCCAAATGTCAAGGTCTATTTTCCCCAGACTCAATCTGTGTTCATATTTGGGCATATGGAATATTCGTGCCAAGTTTGGTCCAGATCCATCATTATTTGAGTCCACAGTGCTCTCTGGATATAGGTGAACTACAACTCCCAAACTCAAGGTCAATGCCCACCAAACCCTTCCAGTATTTTCTGTTGGTCATGGGAGTTCTGTGTCCCAAGTTTGGTTCAATTCCATCATTGGTGGAGTTCAGAATGCTCTTTGATTGTAGTGAACTATAAATCCCAGCAACTACAACTCCCAAATGACAAAATCATTTTTTTTAGTGATGGTCACTCGTCGGCCTTGTAGGTGTCTTGTGTCCAAATTTGGTGTCAATTCGTCCAGTGGTTTTTGAGTTATGTTAATCCCACAAATGAACATTACATTTTTATTTATATAGATATATATGCACACAGTGTTCCCTCGCTACTTTGTGGTTCACTTTTAGCAGACTCGCTGTTTCGCGGTTTTTTGAAAATATTGATTAAAATATAATATTAAATATTTATGTTCAGTGGAGGCCAGGGAGGCCGGAAGCGCGGCGGCGGCCTGAGGCACAGCAGGGAAGGCCTGACTCCCTGGCCTGCTGCTGCCTGCGTTGCTCTGGAGGCTCTGCAGAGGCCAGGGAGACAGGCAGGTGCCCTTGGGATGGGCTGGGAGGCAGGTAAGGAAGCGTGGGTAAGAAAATAATATATAACATAATGTATAAATATTAAAATTAATATGGCGTCCCTACTTTGAGGATTTTCACTTATCGCGGGTGGTCTTGGAACGGAACCCCCGCAATAAGTGAGGGAACACTGTATGTGTATGTGTGTGTGTGTGTGTGTGTGTGTATCTATATATACGAGGGGTATTTTTAAAGTAAGGTCCGTTTGAACATAAGCACACAACGAAAGTTTATTTCAAAAAAGTTAATTTATTTTCAGAAAATACATACTTCACTATTTTTCGACATAGTTGCCAAGTTTGTTCAAACACTTATCATACCTCTGAACCAATTTTAAAATACCCTCTTCATAAAAACTTGCCGCCTGCTCCGATAACCAAGAGTTCACTGTAATCAAAGAAGGGCGATTGGAACGGTCCTCATCATGGGCATTGTCACGGCCATCTTTGAATTGTCGTACCCACTTACGCACTTTGCTTTCACTCATAACAGTATCACCGTACACTTCACAAATCTGTCGATGAATTTCTGCAGCAGGCAGGTTCCTTGCTGACAAAAACCGTATCACTGAGCGAACCTCACATGCGGCGGGTGAGTTGATAGTCTTAAACATTTTTAAAGCACAGAACAGAACCGTACAGGTTAGCTACAGAGCGGAAACTGAGCACAGTTGTTCCCGAGGCATGCCAGTACACGACGCACGCGCTCGTTGCGATATGCGCGCGAACTACTAGTGTCTACAACAAAACGGACCTTACTTAAAAAATACCCCTTATATATATATTTGTACATGAGACAAAGTGTTGTGTTCCTTTAGGCAACAGAATGGAAAGGTGTCACTATCTAAGTGGATAATTTTAGTTTTTGAGCGTTTTAGAATTCCAGATAAGAGATGCTCAACCAGTATGCATCTGCACAGATTCCATAGTAAAGTTATTCTCTGAAATATAATTTACTTTGGAAAAAAATGCATTAAAAATGATATATGGTATAGTTGATTATTACGGCAAAAATCCTATTGAATGTTGATGGAAGAGGAATTTTTCACTTCTTACATTTCCTTATGTCATGATCATGGTTGAGTAGATACAGCTTCCACTGGTCCACAAAGGCCTTGTAAATCTTGTGGTACATGAGTAGTAGAAATGTCAAACCACTCACACAGTCGTTTGTGGAGCAAGTGGTTTGAACCAAGAACATCTTGGTCTAGGACCACTGGGATGCCAACTAATAGGCCAGTAACAGTGAGGTTTCCAAGCCTGAGAAATATTCCTTTTTTCCAGGATTGATTTTTTTGTTTGTTAACATTAAGACATATCTCAATATTAAAAACAATGCCAATTATATTTGCTTTGACTACTGGAAGCATTGTGCATTCAGTGTGATTACATAATACTAAATACATTCAATTACAATTAATTTGATGCTTCTGGTTTCTTCAGATCAAATGCACTCAGCAGGCTTGTTATTTCAGAAAATTATGACTTCTGACAGAATAGCTTATCAACCAGGGTCAGATTTATGCCCATGGACAGACAATTTAGGAGAATAGGCAGACTAGGATCCTGCATTACAGAGAGCTATAAAGTTGAAATATAAAGAGATGTAAAGATCAGTAAGGCACATGTTTTGCACTAATCATACAGGTTAGTTTATAGTCCAAATTCCATCTATATTTGCAAGCAAGCCAGAGTTTAGCTAATACAGTGACAATTGCATAATTAAACATGTAGTTATGACATATAGTTCTTGTCAACAGAAATTATTTGCTCTTGCCCACAAAGATGTACTTACTTATAAGCACACTGCACATCCCAAAGTGTTTTAGAAAATCATTCTTTGGTAGAATGCACTCAGCACTCACTTGAGTCCTACCTTGGTGTAGGACAGGGGTCCCCAAACTACGGCCCGCGGGCGTATGCGGCCCGCCGAGGGCATTTCTCCGGCCCGCATGGCCTGGCCTGGCCACGCCCACCCGGCGCCGCTCCGCTAATCGCGGGAACCCTCTGCTCCGGCCGCTCTGCTCTCTGCGGCCACAGGGCGCCTCCCACTCCACTCCTAGCCACGCTAGGAGTGGAAGCCAGGAAGCCAGGGCAAGGCAGGCTCGGCCCGGGGAAGGGACAGGCGGCGCTGCTCCGAAGCCGCGCCGCCTGCCCCTTCCCCCGCCTTCCCCCGGCTTCCTGAAGCCAGGGGAAGGCAGGCTCGGCCTGGGGAAGGGACAGGAGGCACTGCTCCAAAGCCGCGCTGCCTGCCTCTTCCCCCCGCCTTCGGAAGCCAGGGGAAGGCAGGCTCGGCCCGGGGAAGGGACAGGCGGCGCTGCCCCGAAGCTGCGCCGCCTGCCCCTTCCCCTGCCTTCCCCTGCTTTCCCCTTACCTACCTCGCGCAGCCCCTTGTGCGAGCCAGACGTTCGCACTAGCCATCCCGTGCCATGCGTTGCTGTGGCCCACATGGCTGTTCTGTGTGGGAGGTTTGGCCCAATTCTATCGTTGGTGGGGTTCAGAATGCTCTGTGATTGTAGGTGAACTATAAATCCCAGCAACTACAACTCCCAAATGTCAAGATTCTATTTTCCCCAAACTCCACCAGTGTTCACATTTGGGCAGATTGAGTATTCTTGAGTTTGGTCCAAATCCATCATTGTTTGAGTCCACAGTGATCTTTGGATGTAGGTGAACTACAACTCCAAAACCAAAGGACACTGCTCACCAAACCCTTCTAGTATTTTCTGTTGGTCATGGGAGAACTGTGTGCCAAATTTGGTTCAATTCCATCATTGGTGGGGTTCAGAATGCTCTTTGATTGAAATATAAATCTCAGCAACTACAACTCCCAAATGACAAAATCATTTTTTTGAGTGAAGGACATACATTGGGTTGTTAGGTGTCCAGTGGATTTTGAGTTCTGTTAATCCCACAAACGAACGTTACATTTTTATTTATATAGAAAAGCCCTAAACGGTTCCGGCCCAAAATACCTTGCAGACCGCATCTCGGCCTATGAGCCCACGAGGACCTTGAGATCATCTGGGGAGGCCCTTCTCTCGGTCCCGCCTGCCTCACAGGCACGTCTGGCGGGGACGAGGGAGCGGGCCTTCTCGGTGGTGGCCCCCCGGCTTTGGAACTCCCTCCCTGCTGAACTTAGACAGGCGCCCTCCCTTATGGCCTTTCGTAAGGGCCTGAAAACATGGCTTTTCGAATTGGCCTTCAACTGAGTGCTATGTTATTGGAAATGACGACCGGAATGGACTATGACTATGAGATTGATTATGACCCCAGGATATGACGAAGCGGATTTTTAGTATAAGTAGTTGTCATGTAGTAGTAGATTGTGTTTATTGTCTTGATTTATTGTAAACTGTCTTTCTATGTTGTTGTACACCGCCACGAGTCGCCCTAGGGCTGAGAGTGGCGGTTAATAAGTGCAAGAAATAAATAAATAAATTTTATTTATATAGATTTATTTCCTATATTTATGTTTTTGTGATTAATCACTATGCTTTATGTTCAGATTGTAACAAAAAAATACATCATGCATATCAGATATTTACATTACGATTCATAACAGTAGCAAAATAAGACATGTGCAGTGTGCATAGGAATTTGGTCACTTTAAAAAAAAAATAGTCCGGCCCTCCAATGGTCTGAGGGACAGTAATCTGGCCCCCTGTTTAAAAAGTTTGGGGACCCCTGGTGTAGGATATGAGGGCAGCATCATCTGCATACAACAATAGGGGTATATTGGTGGATGAGATTTTAGGGGGATGTCCATTTGGTAGTGAAACATGGGTGGCCAGGTCATTCAGATATAGGTTAAACAGAATAGGGGCCAGGATGCACCCCTGGTGCACCCCCCCCCCCCCCTATTTACTGCTATAGAAAATCATTCTGCAGAAAATAATTTGTAGGTGTCCGTTCAGGAAACCACAGATAAAATATCCATAACAGATAGTGACTAAACCTTTGTGGGAAAACTGCAAAGAAGAAGAGTCTACCGTCTTCCAAGGTAATTGTTGAACACATCTATCATTAGAAAGTTCTCGCTAAGCTTTATTTATTTATTTATTTATTTATTACTGTGCTTATATACCGCCGTTTCTCAGCCTAAATCGGCGACTCAACGCGGTTTACAACACAACGACAAGCAGCAATATTCCATTAAAAAGCATAAAAACACATACACAATACACAATATTATTGGGCCACCAATAATAATCCAATGCATCTCTTAATTGTAGTCGCAATCCAATTTCGTCGTCTGTGATTAACCAATCCTTGTTCATCAGTTTCGTTGCACCAGATTAATCGAATGCTTGTTTAAACATCCATGTCTTCAACCTTTTTCGAAATACCATCAGCGAAGGGGCTGATCTCACCTCTAGTCATAATTTTCTTTCTTGTACTTTTAATCTATTAATTCATACCTTACTTTCTGGAGAAACTTAAAATGTGCTTGTTCTGTCTTTCACATGAAAGCCCTTGAGATGTTTCTCATGATATTATCTTTCAGTTTTCTCTTTTAGGGCTAAACATATTTATTTATAGTATTTCTATACCGCTTTTCTCATCCCTAGGGGGACTCAAAGCGGTTTACACTTAACTGACAAAACTTCAGTGCCATACTTCATAAGCAATCATTAAAACAATAAATAAAAGCTGCTCTTGGAAGTCAAATTTCATTTAAGGGGATGAAACTATTTACAGTATGTATTCCTTTCCTGCACACGTGGTTAAGGAAGGGGGTGGGTGGAATGAGCTGTCTGGAAGAAGAATAACAAATAAATTGAAGAAATTCAATGACTCACCACTTGGATTCGATTAAAAAGCATGGTGAATCAAGGAAAGAAGGATACATTGGGAGGAAAGGGCTAAAATTAAATATGGTTGCTACTTGTAGAACATCAGGGGTCATGTCGACACTGCCTGTTACCATTTCTAATGACATTTGCCAACTGAGGGTTTGATGCCCATGTTTTTCCCACAGAAAGCAGCAATCTGTCTAAATGTATAGCCATTAATTTAAAATATGGCAAGAAGGATGCTCTGAACTGTAGTAGTTTGCTTCCTGAAATGGCTCTGAGAACATCAATTGTTGGTCCCAGAGCAGACCCATTTTTTTTTTGTCGTGTCAGGAGCGACTAGAGAGACTGCAAGTCACTTCTGGTGTGAGAGAACTGGTCGTCTGCAAGGACGTTGCCCAGAGGACGCCCAGATGATTTGATGTTTTTATCATCATTCTGGGAGGCTTCTCTCATGTCCTCGCATGAGGAGCTGGAGCTGATAGAGGGAGCTCATCCACCTCTCCCCGGATTTGAACCTGCGACCTGTTGGTCTTCAGTCCTGCCGGCACAGGGATTTAACCCACTGCGCCACCGGGGGCTCCAGCAGACCCAGTGAATCAATGTGTTAACAATAATACTTATGTAATGTCTGTCAATTCAGTGAGTTAGGATTCACAGATAGATTTAGTCCAGAGGTTTTGTTTGGGCCTCTTGTTAATCCTAAATGTAAGAAGATCGATGGTGCTATGGGCACACATAGTACGGCGGAACTTCCAAATTCTGAAATGGAATAATGCTTTCCTCTGTAACAAACACTAAAGGCAAAATCCAAATAGAGTAAAATAATAAATGTAATAATAATAATAATAATAATAATAATAATAATAATAATAGAAGCATTATAAATGTAACAATACTAATGAATAGAGTAATATAATAAATATTATTATTTTATTATTATTATTAACTTTATATACCCCGCTAACATCTCCCGAAGGACTGCGGCTTACAAAGGCCAAGGCCCACATAAAACAACAGCATAACAAATACAACAATAAAACTCATAAAGCAAAACAAAAAATTAAAGCAATAACAATAAACATTAAAAACAATGACACCACGATGCATTTAAAACTAAGGCCGGGCCAAATGTAATGAATAAAATTTAAAAGTGCTGGACATGACAGGTGAAATGTATAGGTTTTTAGAGGTAGGTGCGGTGTGCAGACAATCTTAAATCTCTAGTAAAGTGCATTTGGGACATGATGCTAGGAGCTTTCCTATTCTGGAAAGGCACACTGGAACAGCCACGTCTTCAAGCTCTTCCTAAAGACTGCCAACGTTGGGGCTTGTCTAATGTCCTTGGGGAGAGAGTTCCAGAGTCGGGGGGCCACCACAGAGAAGGCCCTGTCTCTCGTCCCCACCAATCGCGCTTGCGACGCAGGTGGGATCGTGAGCAGGGCCTCTCCAGATGATCGGAGAGATCGTGTGGGTTCGTATACGGAGATGCGGTCACGCAGGTAGGCGGGTCCCAAACCGTTTAGGGCTTTGTAGGTAAGCACCTGCACCTTGAATTGGGACCGGAAAATGAACGGCAGCCAGTGGAGCTCCTTAAACAGGAGGGTTGACCTCTCTCTGTAAGGAGCACCAGTTAACAACCTGGCCGCCGCCCATTGGACCAGTTGGAATTTCCGGGCCGTTTTCAAGGGCAGCCCCACGTAGAGTGCATTACAGTAGTCCAATCTGGAGGTGACCAACTAATAGTAAGAACAGAGTAAAATAATAAATAACCTTGACTCAAGTATAAGCTGAAAGAGGGCTTTTCAGCCCCAAAAAAGGGCTGAACAACTTGGCTTATACTCAAGTATATAGGATAAATGTTTTCTAGTTTCACTGAGACTAAAAATAAGATATTTTACAGCACAAACATAATGGTTCAGTGAAAAGGGCTTCAGATCCCCAAGAAACATTTTTAGGGTCCTTCCAAAACCACCGTTATTCCATCCTTTAGGTGAAATATAGAGTGTCTACTTTGAAATCAATTTTGTCTGGGAAGGCTTTGCATAAAATGAAAGTTTTAGATAATGCATCATTAAAAAGAGGGGCATATATTGATTTATAGATGCATTTTGGAAAGAATTACTAACTAAAAAGATTCTTTTAAATTAGTCAAAGTAATAGACCATGACCCACTGGATGAGGAACATTAACTACAAAACTAAATTAATCTAAACCAGAAAAAATGAAGAATGAAGTTACCAATCAAGTTACAAAAGATATATAGTTTAACTTTATTATTTTAAAAGGGAGTTGATTAAATGCAATTACTTATTGATAACTAGTTAGTCCCAAGCTCAAATTTAATTAAAAATAAAATGTATCTCACCAAAGTTGAGAGCCATGTGGCTTGGTGATTTGTACATCTGCTCATTCTACTGTGGTGCACTAATAACTCCACAGATGCTACTTTGAGGATCTTGAAAAAGTGACACACTGAAAATATGAAAAATGGTTCACAGTATTTATCTCACACACACACACACACCTCTTACATATATAATAATCTGAAATTACAAAGAATTGTCTTCTCCTGGGAAGAATGCAATTTAGTTCCAATTAAATCTTGCTCTCCCATCACAAAGTACAACATTAAGAGTATGAAAGTAATAGTTTACATGAATGGCAAAGGAATATCTCTCACACTGTAGATATTAACACTCCTTAGACTTACTTTTTAAGAAATGGAGATTAAAAAACCCCTGAAACAGAAGATCGCTATTCTTTATGTTCAAATTCACTCCAAACAGGATTTTTGGTAATTTCCAAGTCACATTATTGACCAGGTGTTGTAGTAGAGTGTGCTGATCAAGCTACAACTAGTAGTAGAAGGGGAAAGAGGGGTGCTCAGGTGTTGGATCAAGAGCAGCAAAGGAAATGAATTAGGGAGATATTCATGACACCTACAGATACTGAGTCGTTCGAAGGTTTCACAGATTCTGAGATGGAGGAGGAGGGAGAGGAGTGTAGATGTTTAAAGCGGGTTACTCGGGAGCAAGAGTCAGACAAAGAACGAGAAAGAAAGCGGATCCGTGAAATACTTAATGCTCCAACTGAGGAGGAAGACTTTATGGGGTTCACGGGGAGTGATGGGACTGGGAGTGATAACGGAGAGGAGGATGGGCTAGACTGGACCCATGTGTAAGAGATCAGGGACATATGTACTCAACCAACATCAAGTGATGAGTTTGAAGGGTTTTCAGGAGACTGGCAACCTGGAAATACATGGGGTGATCTAAGTCTTGATAGACGCTGGAAAAGTTGGAGGGACAGGCGGTGACGAGCAGCTGTGGAAGCTAAAGCAGCTGAAAGTGATGAAGACAGGGTGGAGAGCAGTTCATCATCCGATAATGACTTATAGGATAAAAGAAGGTATCAAACATTGGAAACTTTGCAGTAGGTAAAGTGTTGTATTCGGGCTTGGGACTTTGTTGCTGCCATTACTTTCGCCTTGGGTCCTGGGACTGCAGATCACTGTGTTTCCGTGCTTCTACTGACTGGAATCCTGTAAGTGCTGACTTCGGATTGTTTTTGGACAACAACATCGTGTTTTGGACTTTTACTTCTGCTTTTGGATGTGCCTTGACTTTGGACTGTTTTCTGACTACGTTTTTGCTTGCTTCCACCTTGCTACATTGTGTTTAGTAAACGCTGTGACTTTGAAGTAGTTTGCTTGAACTTTTTGTTATCCCAGATTATACTCCAGTATAATCCAGATTATTTCCCAAGTTGCTTTTTTTGCATAGAAGTTTGCTACAGACTTTGCTTATTTGCTAGAAACACTGAGTTAAGTGTTTCTAAGCTATTTTTGTTATATTAATAAACTTTGTTTGGACCTTTTACTTATGTTTGGCTCCTTTAAGGTTTCTGTTCACGACACCAGGTTTAATAATAATAATAATAATAATAATAATAATAATAATAATAATACATAGTTCTAATGCAACCGTAAAAGAATATTTTAAAACATAAAGGGAAAGATTTCTCCTTGACATTAAGTCTAGTTGAGTCCATCTCTGGAGAGTGGTGCTCATCTCCATTTCTAAGCTGAAGAGCATGTGGCCGGCATAACTGCATGGAGTGCTGTTACCTTCCCGCAGAAGCAGTACC
Organism: Anolis sagrei ordinatus; assembly: GCF_025583915.1. Classification (NCBI taxonomy): domain Eukaryota; kingdom Metazoa; phylum Chordata; class Lepidosauria; order Squamata; family Anolidae; genus Anolis; species Anolis sagrei. Next base: position 117,637,760 of record NW_026847549.1, on the reverse strand, counting down.
TATTAATCTACTCACACTTGCATGTTTTTGAACTGTTAGATTGGCAGAAGCTGGGGCTAACAATGGGATTTCACTGCGTCCCATAGATTCGAATAGCTAACCTTCCCGTCAGCAAGTTCTGCAGCTTAGCAGTTTAACCCACTGCACCACTTTGGCTCCCAAATTAAAACATATTAAAATATCTGAGACTGTAATAAGAAACTCAATGTGCAAATTTGATAGATGTGAATTTAATATGATGTGTGGGAATGAATGGAAGAATGGAAGTTGTATAGATGGAGTTAATAATTTTGGGAACACCAGTATAATATTAAGGCCTGCAATGACTAACTACCTGCTTGCTGGACTTGCTAATGAGAACCCCTGATAAGAACGGGGACAGTGATAAAGGAAATGTTTGCAATCTTCCTTATGTTAAGAAGGAAGTCAACATAAGATCAACACCAATCAAGAAGATCAACAACTGGCCAGGAAACTGGGATGGATCCAGGATGGAAGACGTCTACCATTAATTTACCACTTTGGGACTACATCAGCAGAATTTTCCTATAAAAGACTCAGCCTAATAATGCTCAAATCGTGGCAGACTGAGGAGTCTGTTCCACCCGCCATGCTCTGCTCCATGGAAGGAGAGAGATGGTGTATTCAGATAGTGGCAGATCTGCACGGGAGCAGTCTGGTCACTTTGGCCTTCTTTCTCAAGGGAAGAGGAAGAAGTGCGCTTTTGGAGTCTTGGATTTTGTGCAGGGAGTCAGGTTTTGCTGTATGGAAAACAGAGATCTGGTCCTTGGCACTGTTCTTCGGGAAAGAAGTTTTGGCATTTCAGCGTTTTGAAGTTATGGCGTTATGGAAGTTTTGGAAATATGCGTTGGCAGGCTGCAGGAAAGCAGGGTCTGGCCTTACAGGTGCTTCTCCAAGGAGGGAGAAAGGATATGGTAATATTTGGATGCATGTGGATGAATGCGTGTACATGTGGTGTGAATGTTGAGTGAAAATGTAATTCCCCTATGTTTGTTTGTTAACCAATGTAATTGTAAATCCAATGTAGTTGCATAGAATCTGTATGTTTGTATGTCCAATGTCATTCTGTGTCTAAATGTTTTCTGTAATCTGATATACCTTCTCACACTGGAAATTGCAATAAAAAGAACTTATGCTTCAAAGTCATTGAAAAGTCATTCATGACAAGACAAAAGTTAAAACACCATAAACATAGAGTGTAATTTAAAAGTCATAATTAAAAGAGACTGGGTAGACCTGCCGAAAGAGATAGGTCTTCAGCTATGCTTTAAATTCTGACTCCTCATTCAGATGTCAGGTATCTTCCAGTAGATCAGGGGTCCTCAAACTAAGGCCCGGGGGCCGGATGCGGCCCTCCAAGGTCATTTACCCGGCCCTCGCTCAGGGTCAACCTAAGTATGTAAATACTTGAAAGCACACAATAACAACAACAATCCTATCTCAACAGCCAAAAGCATGTCCACACTTTCTATTGCAATACTAATAAATTTATATTTGTTAAAATTGTTCTTAATTTTAATTATTGTATTGTTTTTAAATGTTTTTGCACTATAAATAAGATATGTGCAGTGTGCATAGGAATTCATTTGTATTTTTTTGAATTATAATCTGGCCCGCCAACAGTTTGAGGGACTGTAACCTGGCCCTCTGTTTAAAAAGTTTGTGGACCCCTGCAGTAGATCATTCAAGCCAAATTTTTCAAAATCCAATTGTCACAAGGACAGAAAGTGAGGTGAAAATTTCTGAACAGGGGTACGGACAGCAAAGGAAATGCCACAAGGGTGTTAACCCTTCCATATGCTATCCAAAGCTATAGTCAAATGAAATCAGGTCTTTGTCCCTTGTCCACTTCAATGTATTTATTATTTGGCTGGAGTTAAACTTAAAAATGTACCTGTTTCAACTTACATACAAATTCAACTTAAAAACAAAGCTACAGAACCAATCTTGGTCATAATGTGGGGACCGCCTGCCTGTATTGTGCTCATAGACCAATGAAAAAGGAAAAGGCAATATTGGTTTATATTTCTAATATCCTCTTTAGTTGTAATTTCCAAGTCATTTTCTCTCCTCCTTTCCCCATCTACTTCCCCCTTCTACTCCCAAGCTGTGACTCCAATTGATTCTAGCTACTCAGAACATGCTCAGACAACAAGAAAATGGTTTCTCAGGCAACAGCAATTATGTGAAACCTATTTGTACCCTCCCTCCTTCCTAGTTCTCTTCACTTCTAGCTGTTCACAAATATACAACAATGAGGCACTAGACCTCTAGCATGTAATTAAAATTTATCAACATACATCACTGAGGACAGATTGCGTTCAATAGCAGTATTCCTTGTAAACAATTCTGTATTGCATTTTTTGCTTCATTCTAAGGTGCAGCTCATTACGACGGACAATGATAACAAAAGAAAAGAAAATGGTCAATAAATTTTAAGACCCAAATTGATTTCTTTTATGAAACAAGCCTGGTTAATCCTTGGAAATGCAGTATCATCATAAGCAATCTTTTTGAAATGATTTTAATCAGGCTGAAGATACAATTTTCTCAAAGTAGAGCCACCACATTCAGATCGTAGTATGTGATTAGATAATCTAGATTAACTAGGCAAAAATACATGTTTTGTGTTCTAATGATCAAGTATTGTCTTGTCTGGGGTTTACAAGGAATGGTTTTGATTCAGTATTCAATTGTTTTAATTTTACATTACTTCTTTTCACTATTCATTCTTCATAGGTACATTTCGATGATTATTCCTTTGTTGGCCTCATATTAATTTCATTACTTATATTCATCTTCCTTTCTTCAGAGATATTTGTGCTATTTGTGCTGAAAGTGTGCTCCTTTAGATCACTTACTGGCAGCCACCTTTGTATTTTTGGAGAATGCTGCAAATATTTCAGGGTTTTTTTGTCGTGTTAGGAGCAACTTGAGAAACTACAAGTCACTTCAGGTGTGAGAGAATTGGCCTTCTGCAAGGACATTGCCCAGGGGACGCCTGGATGTGTGACGGCGCGAGTGGCGCTACCTATGTGTAGAACTGTTAGTTGCAAGATTTAAACTGTTGTATCATGCTTAATCCTGCCTTTTTACCCTGCTTATGTATAGTTGGATTGATTGGTTATTTATAGCTGTCAATCAGTGTTGTTTGCACCAGTTGAATTGCTTTCTCAAGCTCAATTGTTTGGCTCCACCTCTTCCTGGAGGAGGGGAGTGCTTCTCTTTTTTTCTGCCATCAGAGTTTCTATCGGATGGACATGAGAAAGAGACTTGGCTCTAAAGCCTTTAATTAAGTTACCTCTCATCACCAATTCTAAGGTTTTTACCCTTGGGACTCATGCTTTATGTCCAGATTGTCCTGGACAACATTGAGGAGACCCAAGCGCCTTCAAACCGGTTCTTTTGGCACCAGAGGAAGGTCTTGTCCCTTCAACATAGGCCATTGGACTGGGGTTGTGTTTATTCCGATATTCACAGTCATTGAGGAAAGAGGAAACAGGAAAAGCTTCTCAGCTGCAAACTCCTTGGACTTCAGAGATTGTAAAGTATATTTCCTTTATCCCTGTTGAAACATCAAGCTTATGCCTGAGAAAGATAACTCATTGTGAACAATAAATACCATTTCGAGTTATCTGTTGTGTTTTGGTCTTTGGGAGTTCCAGTTTCCTATAGAGGGCAATGTTGTCTAGGATGATCTGGACATAAAGCATGAGTCCCAAGGGTAAGAAACCTTAAAATTGGTGCTGAGAGGTAATTTAATCAGGGGCTTTTAGAGCCAAGTCTCTTACTCACGTCCATCTGATAGAAACTCTCATGGCAGAATGAAAAAGGAAAGCACTCCCCTCCTCCAGGAAGAGGTGGAGCCAAACAATTGAGCTTGAGAAAGCAATTCAACTGGTGCAAACAACACTGATTGAGAGCTATAAATAACCAATCAATCCAACTATACATAAGCAGGGTAAAAAGGCAGGATTAAGCACGATACAACAGTTTAAATCTTGCAACTAACAGTTCTACACATAGGTGGCACCACTCGCGCCGTCACAAAGTGACACTTTGGACTTGGTAACCGATGGCACACTGATGGTAGTGAAACTTCGGACTTGGTAACCAAGATGAAGAAAAAAATACTCCAAAATCCAAAATCACCCACAAAACAGACTATTTACTTAATAGATTTTTGTTTCCTTACTTACATACCTCCTTTAGCAAGGCCTTGCTAAAAATCAGCTTGGTCTTTGCCTCTACCATGAGTAACATTGCAATATCATCTGTGTGCTATAATTCAGACTTACAGATTTTCTGTTTTTCCAGGCTGAGTCCTGCAGATTACCAAAAGTCAGTTTCATCACCTAGAGGTCATGCTCACCAAACCCTTCTGGTGTTTTCTGTTGGTCATGGGAGTTCTGTGTGCCAAGACTGGTTCAATTGCATTTGATTGTAGGTGAACTGTAAGTCCCAGCAACTACAACTCCCAAATGACAAAATCAATCCCCCTCCCAACCCCACCAATATTCAAATTTGGGCGTATCGAGTATTTGTGCCAAATTTGGTCCAGTGAATGAAAATATATTTTGCATATCAGATATTTACATGATGACTCATAACAGTAGCAAAATTACAGTTACAAAGTAGCAATGAAAATAATTTTATGGTTGGGGGTCACCACAACATGAAGAACTGCATTAAGGAGTTGCAGCATTAAGAAGGTTGAGATCCACTGTTCTAGATCTATTTACAACTCTAAACAAAGCTCTGTGTATTGTCGAAGGCTTTCATGGCCGGAATCACTGGGTTGTTGTAGGTTTTTTCGGGCTATATAGCCATGTTCTAGAGGCATTCCCTCCTGACGTTTCGCCTGCATCTATGGCAAGCATCCGCCGAGGTAGTGAGGTGTTTTGCTCTGTGTTTGGAAAACATGCAYTTTTCCAAGGAGTTGCTGTGTCAATTGAAACAACAACTTTTAAGCTATTGATAGCTTGGGTCAGAATAGTTGGGGGGGGGGGGGGGGCTTGAATTCCAAACTTCTTTGATGGAGTAAAAGCTTCCTGAGAGAGCTATTTAGGGAATTTATCAAAGTGAGTAGTAACTTCTTTTTAATTGAATTGTTTGATTCACATTAAATACCTGTAGCACAGGATGTGATGAGCTCCTTTCCTGTCAGAGGAGCACTCAGTTATAAATAGCCTCTTTTATCTGAAATCGCAAAGCAGCATTGCTTACAAGGCATGCCAAATTTCTTCCAAAGGGTGGGATGCTGTCATCTCTAGCAAACGTGCCTGTGGGCATACTCTGGAAAACACATATACACAGACACACACCAGTATCAGCTACAGGCCCCTAAGCTATTAAAATAGTGATGTTATTCTAAGCCTGCTGTGTAGGTTTTATCAGGCACTGCAGAATAAGACAATCTCAATTCAAAGTATTGGTTGTCTATGACATGAAAGCAAGGATACAAACACAAATCTGTTGGGTTAAGACTCCCTTTGCATCCCTTCCCTTTTAAGCAATTCACAACATGGCATGAATTCAACAACATCAGAAATGTATCGCAATAAGACAAAAATATTGGCCATGATTTAAACTCTATTTTGAATTTGTCAACAGAGAACTGATTTGAACCTGAGCTCATTTTACGACTCTATTTATTTATTTATTATTCGAACTTATATGCCGCCACTCACCTGGGGCTCGAAGCGGTTTACAAGAATGGCTAAAATTTAACACAATTTAAAAACAATTTAAAACAATTTAAAAACAGCAATATCAAAAATCAAAGGCCCGTCGAAACAGGTATGTCTTACATGCCCTGCGGAAAGCTGATGAGTCCCACAAGGCATGGACTTCAGGTGGCAGAGTATTTCAGAGTGATGGTGCCACTGCTGGTTGCTGTTAGACGCAAGGTCTTGACACTGGGAATTTACAATAGATCTTGGTCCTCAGAACGGAGGGACCTCTGGGGTTGGTAGAGGGTGAGACGGTCCCTCAGGTACATCGGCCCCAGACCATGCAAGGCCTTAAAAGTGAGTACCATCACTTTGAAAGTGATCCGGTGCGCAATTGGTAACCAATGCAGCTGTAGTAAGATTGGTGTTATGTGGCATCTCATCGGAATTCCCGCAAGAAGCCGAGCAGCTGCATTTTGTACCAACTTGAGCTTCCGGATCACCGACAGAGGAAGGCCAATGTAGAGGGCGTTACAGTAGTCCAGTCTTGAGATGACCATAGCCTGGATCACCGTAGCTAGGTCGTCCCTGGACAAGTAGGGGGCCAGCCGTCTAGCCTGCCGCAGATGAAAAAAGGCGGTTCTGCTAATGGCGGAGACCTGGGCCTCCATCGTCAGCAGAGGGTGCAAAAGGACTCCCAGACTCTTTACCAATGATGACGGGCGTAGTGCCTCGCCATCCAGGGTAGGCAGCTGGATATCCCCACTGCCCGGTTGACCCAGCCATAGGATCTCCGTCTTTGCTGGATTCACCCTCAACCTGCTGGCACGCAGCCATCCAGTAACGGCCTCGAGGCACTGATGAAAATAATCGGGTACAGAGTCCGGTCGGCCTTCCATCTTCAGCATCAGCTGAGGTAAGATGCCTTCTAGAGAACACCAACCACAAAGTAGCTTCATGCAATAACATCCTGCGGAAACTTACTGGCAGCACATGGGGTGCAGACCCAAAATTAGTAAGAACATCAGCCCTAGCCTTGTCTTACTCAACTGTCGAGTATGCCTGCCCTGTTTGGCATAGGTCTGCCCATGCAAAGCAGGTTAACATAACATTGAATGAAACATGCAGAATAATCACAGGATGTCTTAAACCTACACCTGTTGATAAACTCTACAAGCTAGCTGGCATTGCCCCCGCCCCCAATGTGCGACAGGAAGTTCCTGCTAAATGTGAGAGAAATAAGGTTGAACACTGTAAAAGCCACCCCCTACATGGCTACCAGCCTCCTCCTAGTAGACTCAAATCAAGGAAAAGCTTTATGAGAACTACTACTCCTCTTGGCGTCCCCCCAGCAAAAGCAAGGGCATCCCTCTGGACAGCTAAACCAGGAAACCCCAACTGGATGCCCCCCTCCCCCCATGAGGGTCTTCCTCCAGGGGAAAACCAAGAATGGGCAACTTGGAAGTCCCTGAACAGACTCAGAAGTGGAGTGGGCAGATCAAAAGACAACCTGGCAAAATGGCACTACCTAAAAGAATCCCACACCTTATGTGACTGTGGAGTAGAACAGACAATTCCGCATCTGTATGCTTGTCCATTATGCACTGCCACATGTACAGAGGAAGAATTGTTGGAGGCTACAGACAATGCCATTGCTATTGCCCGTTTTTGGTCAAAAGATATTTAGCCACCTGCGCTCCTTCTATTTTTATTGGTGACATACTAACTTATGCAATGCTTTTGATACGAAATAAAGTTCTTGAGCCTCAGCCCCAAATTTACTGTGTACATTAGAAATCAGGAATTTAGTCCATACTATATACAGCTTGCTAGTTAGGAATGCCAGCTACAACTAGTAGTAGAATACCACTAGAACACATCTTCCTCTTACAGTAGCACAATAATCGTATTGGGCATAGCCTTTCCACAGTTGATTTCTCATGTCTCCTAATTTCTCCAGAACATGGCCATATAGCCCGGAAAAACCTACAACAACCCATTCTTGTTTCCTTGTTCTCCTTTCCTTCCTGCAGTGTTTGTATACCTCCTTTTGCCCAACACCAATCTGCCGGAGTGTTAAGATCTATTTCCAAAGCACTTCCTGGCACTCTACCAGTAGTAGGAGTGAGATGGATATGTGACTGAAGATGAGGGCTTCTCAATATTGACATCTTGATTAGACAACTTTCCCTGCAGAAAGATTCACATGGGCTGAGCGTGTTATCTTTTCAGTGCCAAGTAACACCCTTTTTCTTTGGCCAGCATTTTATGCTTCTAAAAAATAAATAAATTGTTGTGCTTTACTAATTTGTTATTGCCGTTATTGCTGTTTTTAATCACTTCCATGCATTCTATTTTTATTGTAAAGTCGTTTAGGCATCCTAAGACACGAGAAACAAATTATGAAACAAAAGCTGAAATGCACGCCTTTCTTCCTAACCTTTCAATTATTTATCATCTCCAACTTTCCTTCTTGTTTCATAGCAGAGCATTTACCTCTACGCCTGCAAATACTAACCATCTATATAAATAAAAATGTAATGTTCGTTTGTAGGATTAACGTAACTCAAAAACCACTGGATGAATTGCCGCCAAATTTGGCCACAAGACACCTATTAACCCAAAGAGTGACCATCACTCAAAAAAAATGTTTTTGCGATTTAGGAGTTGTTGTTGCTGGGATTTACAGTTCACCTACAATCAAAGATCATTCTGAACTTCACCAATGATGAAATTGAAACAAACGTGGCACACAGTTCTCCCATGACCAACAGAAAACACTATAAGGGTTTGGTGGACATTGATCTTGTGTTTGGGAGTTGTAGTTCACCTACATCCGAGAGCACTGTGGACTCAAATAATGATGGATCTGGACCAAACTTGGCATGAATATTCCATATGCCTAAATATGAACACAGATGGAGTTTGGGGGAAATAGACCTTGACATTTAGGAGTTGTAGTTACTGGGATTTGTATTGTTATGTTGTGTATTGAGACCTTGGCCTTTGTAAGCCGCATCGAGTCCTTCGAAAGATGCTAGCGGGGTACAAATAAAGTTAATAATAATAATAATAATAGTTCACCTATAAGCAAAGAGCATTCTGAACCCCACGAATGACAGAATTGGGGCAAACTTCCCACACAGAACGCCTATGACCAACAGAAAATATTTAATGCTATCCAGTCCAACTCCATTCACCAGGGCAAGAAAATGTAATCAATTACCTCCTGAGAAAGAGCCATCCAGCCATAAATATATAGAGAGATATATGATTCACACACACAGACAGATATAGTATCATAGATTTGAAAGGGACCCCTAAAGAAGAACAATTATATGTTGCATTTTCCAGGGTAGCAAACCAGACAATCTCCACATCAACACTGACAAAGAAACAGCAAGAAATACTGTTTACCCACAAGCATAAAGATATTACATAGATTAGAAACCTTTACTTTATTTTCCAGATTACCAGACTGGGCCACAGCAATGCGTGGCAGGGGACGGGTAGTCTATATAAATAAAAATGTAATGTTTAATTAACATAACTCAAAAACCACTGGATGAATTGCCGCCAAATTTGTCCACAAGACACCTACTAACCCAAGGAGTGACCATCACTCAAAAAATGTTTTTGCTATTTGGGAGTTGTTGTTGCTGGGATTTACAGTTCACCTACAATCAAAGATCATTCGGAACTTCACCAATGATGGAATTGAACCAAACGTGGCACACAGTTCT
>NW_026847549.1:117614771-117627256 GCF_025583915.1 Anolis sagrei ordinatus | reverse complement strand
TTACTTGAATGTATAGTTCACCTACAATCAAAGAGCATTCTGAACTCCACCAATGATGGAATTGAACCAAATATGGCACACAGAACTCCCACGACGAACAGAAAATATATATCAGTGATTGGTTGGGGAGGGGTAACTGTTTGCTTACCGTTGAAAATTACCTCTGAGCATAAAGAAATTACATATATTAGAAACCAACATTTTCTCATTACTTTATTTTCCAGATCACCAGACGGGGCTACAGCAACACGTGGCAGGGGATGGCTAGTATTTCATAGAATCATAGAGCTGGAAGAGACCTCGTGGGCCATCTAGTCCAACCCCTTGCCAAGAAGCTGGAAAATAAGTCCTACAGAATACAACAGGACTTCATTCTAGCGCAGGGGTAGGGAACCTTTGGCCCTCCAGCTGTGGTGGACTTCAACTCCCACAATTCCTTGAGGCTCGGCATTCGCCCCAAAGGCTTACCTTGGCCCAATGCCGAGCCTCAAGGAATTGTGGGAGTTGAAGTCCACCACAGCTGGAGGGCCAAAGGTTCCCTACCCCTGTTCTAGCGGAACATGTGTAAGACTGTATTGTATAAATTATTAAGAAATTTGTTGTACATCTTCTTCTGCCAGTGTTTTGAGAAAGACTCCTTGCTCATGCAGATTATTTTCAAATTATTCCCACTGTAATTTTTAGGAAGAGAAATAATAAAAGCTTTCATGTGAGTTGTGGGAACAATTTGTATGGAGTGTGTCAAGTTCTGGAAATATTAAAAACAGCCAATCTGTTGGGGGACAAATTGTCTGTGCTCGAAGGCCTAATGTTTGCAGCCAGGGAGCACAATTTAGGGAATAACTCCTCCTATTTAAAAAACATTGAAGAGAAATTGTGGAGGAGCCTTGAATGCACACTGCACCACCTTCAGGCATAGATTACCTCTGCAGCTCATCCTTCTGAGATTTCATCATTAATGCCGTTCCTCCACTCTTTGTTTTTAATGGAGGAAGCCATTTTCTCACGAATGGAATCCTAATTTATGGGTATTAGATTTAATTATAGAGTCTTTAGTAATCAAATCAATGCAGTTTTTAGTACAGAAATGTGTCCTATCTCTTTCTTATTCAACATCTGTTATAGAACTCCAGTATGCTGATGACGTCGTCTGTGCGCATTCAGAAGAAGATCTACAAGCCACTCTAAACACCTTCACAGAAGCATACGAGAAGCTTGGCCTGTCGTTGAACATCGAGAAAACCAAAGTGCTGTTCCAGCAGACACCAGCCAACCCCTCTCCAATGCCATAGATACAGCTTAATGGTGTAACATTAAAAAATGTTGATCACTTCCTCTATCTTGGCAGCCACCTCTCCACCAAAGTCAACATCAACATCGAAATACAACACCGCCTGAGCTCTGCGAGCGCAGCATTTTTCCGAACGAAGCAGAGAATGTTTGAGGACCGGGACATGCGTAGGGATACCAAGGTGCTTGTTTATAGAGCTATTGTCCTCCCAACCCTGTTATATGCCTGTGAGACATGGACTGTCTACAGACGTCACATGCAACTCCTGGAGTGATTCCATCAGCGCTGCCTCCGGAAAATCCTGCAAATCTCTTGGGAAGACAGGCGGACAAACGTCAGCGTGCTGGAAGAAGCAAAGACCACCAGCATTGAAGCGATGGTCCTGCACCATCAACTCCGCTGGACTGGCCAGTTTGTCCGGATGCCCGACCACCGTCTCACAAAGCAGTTGCTCTACTCAAGAATGGAAAACGTAATGTTGGTGGACAGGAAAAGAGATTTAAAGATGGGCTCAAAGCCAACCTTAAAAACTCTGACATAGACACTGAGAACTGGGAAGCCCTGGCCCTTGACCACTCCGGCTTGAGGTCAGCTGTGACCAGCAGTGCTGCAGAATTTGAAGAGGCATGAATGGAGGGCGAAAGGGAGAAGCGTGCCAAGAGGAAGGCGCATCAAGCCAACCCCAACCGAGACCGCCTTCCACCTGGAAACCAATGCCCTCACTGCGGAAGAAGAAGCAGAGCAAGAATAGGGCTCCACAGCCACATACGGACCCACAAGAATACTGGAAGACAATCCTCCTCGGAAAACGAGGGATCGCCTAAGTAAGTATTCAAATGATTCAGAGGTAGTTAAAGTATCGAAATAACTAGCCCAGCCCCTAATACCTACCCCCATACCTTGTTGTTGTTGTTCATTCATTTAGTCGTCTCCGACTCTTCGTGACCTCATGGACCAACCCACGCCAAAGCTCCCTGTCGGTCGTCACCACCCCCAGCTCCTTCAAGGTCAGTCCAGTCACTTCAAGGATGCCATCCATCCATCTTGCCCTTGGTCGGCCCCTCTTCCTTTTACCTTCCACTTTCCCCAGTACCCCCATACCTTTCCCCCCCATTACCTACTCCCTGCCTATATTTCCTACTTTCCTATATATGTGACATATTTCCCCTCTTTTAAATGTATTTCAGAAAAACCTTTAATAATAATAATAATAATAATAATAATAATAATAATAATAATAGAAATAACTAGCCCAGAAGTAGCTAAACAAAAAACAATATAACTGTTGAAAATAATGAGGATCTTTGCAGTTGATTCCAAATCAGCGGTATTTTAGAGAACTGAGAGATTTCCTTAAAAAACTGGATGTAACTTCATATTTCTTAAGGGTAGACTTGTTTCAACTTAATGCGGCATGTCTGATTGCTGAAATCCCATCATCATTTCAGACTTCTTCTAAAATAGATGGTGGGAAAGCAGCACAATACTCAACACACACAAGTGCCTTTCAGATACGTCATGGAATTTAGTAATTTCAGCCATTCAGTTTACATCTAAATGCTGCAGCATGTACAAAAAAGATCAGATACAACTCAAAAAAACAATTCGGAGCCCAGAAAATGCATTGCTGTAATGATTTCCCAGAAGAAATGAGTCTGCATCATTGGAGGTGGGTGAGTTGCCTGATAATTTACCATTTTGCTGCTTTCAACCATATCTAGCAAAAGCTGCCTTTCTGTAAGAAAGAATTGTTCACCGCCCCCTCCTATTCTTCCGTCATCTTGCATTTCAATCATTCCGAACATTCCTTCCTTTTGCCCCACATGTTTTCAATTTTTTTTCATCCAATCAGTTTATTGTTTGTAGTAGTGCAACAGCCTGTTCATTCACAAATAATTCACATTTAGTTAAAAGGATTTTTTTTTTGTCGTGTCAGGAGCAAGTCGCTTCTGGTGTGAGAGAATTGGCTGTCTGCAAGGACGTTGCCCAGGGGACGCCTGGATGATTTGATGCTTTTATCATCCTTGTGGGAGGCTTCTCTCATGTCCCCGCATGAAGAGCTGGAGCTGATAGAGGGAGCTCATCCGCCTCTCCCCGGATTCGAACCTGCGACCTGTCGGTCTTCAGTCCTGCCAGCATAGGGGTTTAACCCACTGCGCCACCGGGGGCTCCTAGTTAAAAGAGGTGCATTCCCAGGTTAAGTATGGCTAAGGCTGGATCTCCACTGCACTATATCCTAAGATCTGATCCCAGATTTATTTATTTATTTATTTATTTATTTATTTATTTATTTATTTATTTATGATATTTATATGCTGCCCTTCTCACCCCGAAGGGGACTCAGAGTGGCTTACAAGATATATACACATACAATATACATACAATATATTATATTATTAGCATAGTCCAATATCAGTATTATATTGACTATACCATTATATGTAATATTATAATAATATTACATGTAATATAAAATATATATTATATTATAATATACTATTATTATTATATATGTATATATATTATATTATATTATATATATTATATATATTTATATATTATATTATTAGCATAGCACAGGAGAGAAGGTGGAACTGTCTTCTGGCCCCCTCTCTCTTCACCCAGTGACAGTTGGTGCTGTGGGGAGGGGTCCCCAACTGATGACATATGCAGGAGACAAGATGGAACAGTCCCTTGCCCCCCCTTCACTCTGGCCTAGAGCAGCAGTTGGTGATGAGGGGAGGGCCCCCCAACTGATGACATATGCAAGAGACAAGATGGAACTGTCCCCTGGCCCCTCTCTCTTCACTCTGGACCAGAGCAGCAGTTGATGCTGAGGGGAGGGGTCCCCAACTATTTACATATGCAGGAGACAAGATGGAACTGTCCCCTACCCCTCTTTATCCTGGCCCAGAGCGGCAGGTGGTGATGGGGGGAGTGGTCCCCAACTGATGACATATGCAGGAGACAAGATGGAACTGTCCCTTGCCCCCCCTCTCTTCATTCTGGCTCAGAGTGGCCCTTGGTGCTGGGGGGAGAGGTCCCCAATGATGATATATGCAGGAGACAAGATGGAACTCTCCCCTGACCCCCTCTCTCTTCACTCTGGCACAGAGCTGCAGTTGGTGCTGGGGAAGGGGTCCCCAACTGATGACATATGCAGGAGACAAGATGGAACTGTCCCCTGGCCCCCTCTCTCTTCACTCTGGCCCCGAGCAGCAGTTGGTGCTGTGAGGAGGGGTCCCCAACTGATGACATATGCAGGAGACAAGATGGAACTGTCCCCTGGCCCCCTCTCTCTTCACTCTGGCCCAGAGCAGCAGTTGGTGCTGTGGGAAGGAGTCCCCAACTGATGACATATGCAGGAGACAAGATGGAACTGCCCCCTGCCCCCTTCTCTTTACTCTGGCCCAGGGCAGCAGTTGGTGCTGAGGGGAGGGCCCCCCAACAGATGACATATGCAGGAGACAAGATGGAACTGTCCCCTGCCCCCCCTCTTCACTGTGGCCCAGAGCAGAAGTTGGTACTGAGGGGAGGGGTCCCCAACTGATGACATATGCAGGAGACAAGGTGGAACTGTCCCCTGACCCCTTCTCTCTTCACTCTAGCCCAGAGCAGCAGTTGGTGCTGGGGGGAGGGGCCCCAACTGATGATATATGCAGGAGACAAGGTGGAACTGTCCCTTGCCCCCCTCTCTTTACTCTGGCCCAGAGCAGCAGTTGGTGGTGGGGGGAGGGGCCCCAGATTATCTTCTTATTCTAGATTATCTGTCAGTGTAGACTCATATAGTCCACTTCAAAGCAGATAATCTGGGATCAGATCCTGGGATATAGGTCAGTGTAGATCCGGCCTAAGAGGTTCAGCCTAAGCGAAGGTTTGGACCATGCAAATGTATACACATTTACTTCTGAGCTGTCTATACTGAGCTCAGAGTGGAACTACCTCTCAAATGCATCACGTAAGAAATCAACACATAAATAAATGATTAATTTTGTTGAATATTGATTAAGACATCATTACTTTCCCTCCTAAATCAATTTTCAACAGCATGATGAATGCACCTATTTACTTACATTTATATTGTACTTTATCTTAATGGCATAGGGGAACAATAAACAGTTTTAAATAGGAAATGACATGTGGGTCATAGATTTCGCCATAGGTGAGAACTGACAGTCAGGCATAGCAATACGGTTGCTTGGAAACAAGAAGTGCAAGAAGCACAATTTTACAATCTTTGTATTTAATGCTTGAACTGGTTTACTACAAAACTGGGATCCGAAAGAAACCCTGAATTACCCTGGAGGGTAATTCACATTATTTTAAAGATGGCCATAGAGATGCGTGCACTTGGATGAGCAACAGTAGACTGCTGGTATTTTAGGAAGTTCAGACATGCAGACAAGATCTACAAAAGGTCTGATCGGAGAGGTGAAAAGCTCGTGCTATCTACTCTATACAAATGTCTTATCATCTACATTCTACTTAAGGACTATGGTCTTAAGTGAATTTCCCAAATCTATATAAATAAAAATGTAATGTTTTTCGCTGCAAACCGTCCACTGGGAATTGATTATTGAAGTTTGACTCAACCAGATCGCTGGTTGACTCATTAGAGTACCAATTAATCCAATTAATCCTGATGTGATATCATCAGAACTCAAAAAACACTCGGGGAATTGACACCAAATTTGGACACAAGACACCTAGCAACCCAATGTATGTCCTCCACTCAAAAAAAAATTGATTTTGTCATTTGGGAATTGTCATTATAGTTTACCTACAATCAAAGAGCATTCTGAACTCCACCAATGATGGAATTGGGCCAAACGTAGCACACAGGGCTCCCATGACCAACAGAAAAAAAACTGGCAGGGTTTGGTGGACATTGACCTTGAGTTTGGGAATTGTAGTTCACCCACATCCAGAGAGCACTGTGATGGATCTGGACCATCACAATGATGGATCAAACAATGATGGATCTGGACCAAACTTGGCACGAATATTCCATATGCCCAAATATGAACACAGATGGAGTTTAAGGGAAATAGACCTTGACATTTGGAAGTTGTAGTTCCTGGGATTTATAGTTTACCTACAATCAAAGAGCATTCTGAACTCCACCAATGATGGAATTGAACCAAACATGGCATACAGGACTTCCATGACCAACAGAACACACTGGAAGGGTTTGGTGGGCATTGACCTTGAGTTTGGGCATTGTAGTTCACCCACACCCAGAGAGCACTGTGGACTCAAACAATGATGGATATGGACCAAACTTGGCATGAATATTCCATATGCCCAAATATGAACACAGATGGAGTTTAAGGGAAATAGACCTTGACATTTGGAAGTTGTAGTTCCTGGGATTTATAGTTCACCTATAATCAAAGAGCATTCTGAACCCCACAAACAACAGAATTGGGGAAAACTTCCCACACTGAACCCCCATGGCCAACAGAAAATACTTAAGGCCATCCAGTCCAACTCTCTTTAACAGGGCAAGAAAACGTAATCAAAGCCCTCCTGACAAAGAGCCATCCAGCCATAGATAGAGATAGATAGATATGATTCACACACACACAGATATAGTATCATAGATTTGAAAGGGACCCCTAAAGAAGGACAATTATATGTTACATATCCCAGAGTAGGCAACCAGACACTCTCCACATCAACACTGACAAAGAAACAACAAGAAATACTGTTTACTCACAAGCATAAAGAAATTACATATATTAGTAATCAACACTTTCTCATTACTTTATTTTCCAGATCACCAGACTGGGTCACAGCAACGCATGGCAGGGGACAGATAGTTTAAAATAATTGTGCAAGAATGGGTGGGATTAGTTATTTTAAGTAAGACATGCACAAACTAAATGAGTCCCAGAATGGAGTGAAAAGGAAGAACATGGGTGGGGTAAACATGGAGAAAGAAGAAGAAGGGTGGGATAAAAATGAAAAATAATCCTGGGATCGAGGTGGAATAAGTGATGTGGAATATTTTCACTAGCACTAAATAAAATACAAAAGATCAACCAGCTGTTAAATATCAATTCTTTGAGAGACAACATTGCATATTTTAATTTTATGAGTGGTTCTTACAATCTATGTATATAAAAATGCTCTGTGTGTAATGAGTACCTTAAAAACAAAAGAACCAATGAACAAAATCACACCAAATTTGGCAACAAAACGTCTCACTACACAAGGAGTGACCATCACTCAAAAAATTATGATTTTGTCATTTGGGAGTTGTAGTTGCTGGGATTTATAGTTCACCTATAATCAAAGAGCATTCTGAACTCCACCAATGATGGAATTGAACCAAACTTGGCACACAGAACTCCCATGACCAACAGAAAATACTGAAAGGGTTTGATGGGCATTGGCCTTGAATTTTGGGATTGTAGTTCACCTCCATCCAGAGAACACTGTGGACTCAGACAATGATGGATCTGGACCAAACTTGACAGGAATACTCAATATGCCCAAATGTGAATGCAGATGGAATTTTGGGGAAATAGACTTTGACATTTGGGAGTTGTAGTTGCTGGGATTTATAGTTCACCTACAATCAAAGAGAATTCTGAACCTCACCAACGATGGAATTGGGCCACACAAACATCCCACACAGAACCCCCATGACCAACAGAAAATTCTGTGTTTTCTGGTGGTCTTTGGTGACCCTTCTGGCATCCCCCTGGTGACCCCTCCCCCGGGGTCTTGACTTCCCAGGTTGAGAAATGTTGCCTTAAGGCCATCCAGTCCAACTCCCTTCACCAGGGTAAGAAAACATAATCAAAGTTCACCAGACTGGGCCACAGCAACGCATGGCAGGGGACTGCTAGTATTTTATAAAGGAATGTAAGTTTGTATTAAAGGCATCTCCTCTTGACTCTTTTCTTTTAATGCAATAAGGGCAAAGTACATTTTCTTTACTTATGTGAAGATAAGTATTTACAATTATCACCCTCTTACAAAGAACTGTAGCCAAAGAATAGTTGACCTATAAGATCAACTGCTCCTAAAAACCGTTCCATTAGTAGAATTCTGAGAAAAAATATTGGACCAAATAAGATTCCAAAACCAACTTTCCCATTTCTAGTATAGTGTTAGGTTTTTCTTCATTGTGCTCAAAACCACTTTTCTCAATTGATTTCATTCCTGGCAAATGCAATAATAGTTTTTATTCATGTTATTTAGCACAATAGGGGCAATTTGCCATCAAGTCAAAGTGTTGCAACCATTTTCTCAAATACACTGAAAGAAAATGGCTTTTGTTCTACATTTTCTCAAATTTCTACAATAATATTTTCTCCAACATTGTGTTGTGTTGCTCAGGTTCTGTGCTGCTGTAATAATAAGAACAACAACAACAACAACAACTTTGAAAAAAGAGACGGAGGGCCTGATTCTGGCAGCCCAAGAACAAGCCATTAGAACCAATGCCATCAAAGCCAGAATTGAAAAGTCAACAACAGATCCCAAATGTAGACTCTGCAAGGAAGCAGATGAAACAATAGATCACATCCTCAGCTGCTGCAAGAAGATCCCGCAGACAGACTACAAGCAGAGGAACTTGTTTGATTCGGGGGGTGGGGGTGGGGGGGCTGAGTCTGAGTGAAAGAGGGTCTACCCTAGCAAACCTTTTGTATCGTTACCCCAATACCCCCATGCATATGGGATATATTGAGCATGGTGATCAGATCATGATATGAATAAACATAACAGTTTAAATAATGTACCAGTAAGGCCTTCTCGCAGACCACCATCAGAATTTCAGGGGGGGGGCTGAAGCCCCCCAAGCCCCCCCCCCCCCCCCCCCCCCCCCCCGGCTACATGCCTGATGCAGAAAGACTACAAGCAGAGGCATAACACCGTTGCTCAGAGGATTCATTGGAATTTGTGCCACAAATACCATCTGCCTGCGACAAAGAACTGGTGGGATCACAAGCTGGAAAAAGTTGTAAAGAATGAACACGTCAAGCTACTCTGGGACTTCCAGATTCAGACAGACAGAGTTTTGGAACACAATACTCCTGACCTCACGACGTGTTAAAAACCAAGTATGGATCGTTGATGTTGCAATCCCAGGCGACAGAAGGATTGAAGAGAAACAACTGGAAAAGCTGGCACGATCTGAGGATTTAAAGATTGAACTGCAAAGACTCTGACACAAGCCAATCAAAGTGGTCCCAGTGGTGATCGGCACACTGGGTGCAGTGCCTAAAGACCTTGGCCTGCACTTAAACACAATCGGCGCTGACAAGATTACCATCTGTCAGCTGCAAAAGGCCACCTTACTGGGATCTGCACGCATTATTCACCGATACATCACACAGTCCTAAATACTTGGGAAGTGTCCAACGTGTGCACCCAGGGGAGGCTCAACCATTACGCAAAGTAAGCATTTGCAGTATAGTTGATTTTGCCCAGGGGCACTCTTGAGGCTCTTGGGGGAAAGTAGACCTTGACATATGCGAGTTGTAGTTACTGGGATGTATAGTTCACCTACAATCAAAGAGCATTCTGAACTCCACCAATGATGGAATTGAACCAAATATGGCACACAGAACTCCCACAGAAACAGAAAATATATATCAATGATTGGTTGGGGGGGGGGGGCGCCAAAATACTGTTTGCTTACCATTGAAAATTACCTAGGGCCGCCTCTGGATCCAATACAACAGCCACCAAAGTGTCTGCTGTGAACTCATCTTGTTGTGTTTCAAATAATAATAATAATAATAATAATAATAATTTATTTATACCCCACCACCATCTCCCATAGGGACTCGAGGCAGCTTACAAAATAGCACACAATGGTGCCATACAACACATAAAATGCAATACATCAACATATAAAATCAATAACACATTTACATAAAACCAGACATATAAAATTAACAAAAGCAACCTCTATTAAATAGAGTCAGTAAAATATGGCTATAGCCATGGTATTTAAAAGATCCATACAATCAATTTAGCATCCCAGCTGTATAACCATTAAAAAATAGATATAAGGTGCTAAAGCAATTGACAATCAGTCTGGTTACTATCTTAAACGTGGTCAAAGGCAAAAACATCAGCATTTTTTCTCAAAAAGTGCCTCTTAGGTGTTCATGATCAGTTTTGGAATATTAGTAACTTCTTTCCAGTGCCAAAATACTGATATCCTTAATTTTGATATTAAAGAAATACTCTGATTCAAAACATGTGTTTGTCTTTCAAGACAAATTTCCCTGACTACAGGTTCAAGTTGTTACCTGGAAGTCTGGGTTGGATTTAACCAAGCACTAGAAATGGCTCTCATTGAGGCTAAAGTCAAACATTATCAGAGCTCTGTGGGAGCTGATTTCCCCACTGTTATTTCTCATGTCATCCAGATTACATCTGTAAGACACAAAGTCTAAACTGTGTAGTGAGTCATCCAACGAGAGCAAGCGGATGATCAAGGAAGCACAAAATGCTATGCTTTAAGGATTGGGGTTAGCCTCCGAAGTGTATTCCCCTTCTGTGGACTGGATTATGCTTTTTGATCAACATGATCATCTCTGTGTTATTTGTAACTATATAAGACATAAGAGGAACGTATGATTTGGACTTAGATCAATGCTACTTGACCTCCAAAGAGGGAAATCACTTGTAAAGAAAAGAATCACCCTGCTATTCTGTCATGATATAGGATGTGTTGTCTTCCTGTATTCCAGTGTTTCTCAACCTGGGGGTCAGGACCCCTGAGGGGGTCGTGAGGAGGTGTCAAAGGGGTCACCAAAGACCATCAGAAAACATAGTATTGGGATTCTGTGTGAGAAGTTTGACCCAATTCTATTGTTGGTCGAGTTCAGAATGCTCATTGATTCTAGGTGAACTATAAATCCCAACAAATACAACTTTCAAATGTCAAGGTCTATTTCCCCCAGACTCCACCAGTGTTCACATTTGGGCATATTGAGTATTTGTGCCAAGTTTGGTCCAGATCCATCATTGCATGAATCCACAGCACTCCTCTGGATATAGGTGAACTATAATTCCCAAACTCAAGGTCAATGCCCACCAAACCCTTCCAGTGTTTTCTGTTGGTCATGGGAGTTCTGTGTGCGAAGTTCGGTTTAAATCCAGCGCTGGTGGAGTTCAGAATGCTCTTTGATTATAAGTGAACTATAAATCCTAGCAACTACAACTCCCAAATTACAAAATCAATCCTCCCCCCAACACCACTAGCATTCACATTTGAGCATATTGGGCATTTGTGCTCAATTTAGTCCAGTGAATGAAAATTCATCCTGCATATCGGATATTTACATTATGATTTATAACAGTAGTAAAACAACAGGTATCAAATAGCAACGAAAACAATATTATGGTTGGGGGTCATCACAACATATGGAACTGCATTAAGGGGCCACGGCATTAGCAAGGTTGAGAACCACTGCTGTATTCATTATATACATATTAATTACATTGGTAAACTTTTGGTAAACAATTTAAAAACACAACAGACCTAATAACAAATGTAATCAACAGGCACTGAATAATTTTCTACTACAACATTGATAAAAATGAAAAAAAGGCCTGTCTTACAACAAGAACCACTATTTTAACACAGAAACCAAATTTATTTTATTTCTTTATTTCCTTTATTCATAACCTTTTTTCTCCCCATGGGGACTCAAGGAGGTTAAGAATCACACACTTTGGTCACAATTTAAAACAAAGCAAATGTAATTTTCTTTTTTTAAAAAAGACAACTAAATAACATTGTGTGGATTTAGGCTAAAATCCAGGTAAAATATAATAAATACACTTAAAATAGCATTTAAAAATCACAACCCCCCCCCCCTCCCTGAATCCCATACGCAACCTCCTTAGCAGTGCGCTCTTTATCCTTCCCCAACTGCCTGCTGACAGAGAAATGTCTTGATCTGCTTGTGGAAGGCTAGCAGGGAAGGGGCATCTTGGTCCCTTTGGGAGGAAGTTCCACAGTCTGAGAGCAACCACCAAAAAGGCCCTCTCCTTTGTTCCCACCAAATGCACTTGTGTGGGTTTTGGGACTGAGAGAAGGCCCTCCCCAGTTGATCGTAGATGTCTATCAGGTTCATAGAAAGAGATACGATACTTCAGATAACTTGGACTGAAGCTGTATAGGGCTTTGTAAGACAGAAACAGCACTTTGAATTGTGCT
>NW_026847549.1:117585758-117614671 GCF_025583915.1 Anolis sagrei ordinatus | reverse complement strand
TTTGATACAAAATAAATAAAAAAACAGGATGGATCGGGATTGCAGAGACAGAACTTTAGGTTCAAAATATTTATTCAAGAAAAAAATCAATTCTAGATAGAAAAGGTCTTGGAGCGAACTAGCTTACTAAGCCCATCTTCTAGGGAAGATAAAAAAGGATAAAAATTAAAAATTAAAATCTAGTAAGAATTACCACTCTGATGGCCATTATAAGCCAAAAACTATGGTTGGATGCTCCATCAAACTTATCCATAATCCATTTTCAAGCCATTGTCAACATTGTTATTGTCACTGTCCGCTTAATTACCAGAAGGCCTGGTCCCACATCCACATTTTTCACTTTTTTCTAAAGGTGAGGAGGGACGAAGATGACCTAATTTCCCCGGGGAGTGAGTTCCACAAGGGGAGGCCACCACCAAGAAGGTCTTGTCCCTCGTCCCCGCTAAGCGTGTTTGAGACAGAGGCGGGGCTGAGAGCAGGGCCTCCCCAGAAGATCTTGAAACTCTGAGGTGGGACTTAGAAGGAGATACGTTCGGACAGATACACTGGACCAGAGCCGTACAGGGTTTTATAGGTCAAAACCAGCACTTTGAACTGTGCTTGGAATTGGATCAGTAGCCAGTGGAACTGACATAACAGGGGGGTAGTATGCGGCAGGTTGCGACAGTCCTTTTACGCACGGCAGCTCACCTGAGAAGAGTCTGAAGGGTAATTAGGAGGTCTGGTAATGAGGATATCTACCCTTTCTCAGTCAAAGGACAGGTCTAGGGAAGATGCTTACTATCACATTTGCAGGCTGGTTACATGTCTGCTCTCATTTCATCCAGGCCTGTGAAGTATTTGAAAGTTGTGCCAATCCAGTCACATAGAGCAGCTAAACCTAGTAGCCCACTCTTATGATTTAGCCACTTGTCAAAGCGAAATAAAGGACAGCATTATGGGGCTGACCAGAGCGTAAATATTAGGCATGGTTAGGTCCAGTCGGAATCGTCGTATTTCTGAATAAATTTGAAAAAATTACCTTTTTAAAGCGTTTTTGAACTTTTTTTAGGAAACCAGAAGTCCCTTTGCCCCTCCGAAGCTAGTTTCGCCATTTTTTCTTCCGACTCAGGAACTGAGTCAGAAATTATTCTGGTCCCAGGCCTTGACTCAAGCCAGAGAAGCCAGTTTTAACTGGGGAAGGCTGAATTTCCTCCCTTTGCTTTCCCCGCTTCTACCTCAAGCCAGAAAAGCCAGTTTTAAACCGGGGGAGACTGAATTTCCTCCTTTTGCTTTACCTTCTTCTGCCTCAAGACAGAGAAGCCAGTTTTAAATTGGGGAAGGCTGAATTTCCTCCCTTTGCTTTCCCTGCTTCTGCCTCAAGCCAGAGAAGCCAGTTTTAAACCAGGGAAGGCTGAATTTCCCCCCTTTGCTTTCCCCGCTTCTGCCTCAAGCCAGAGAAGCCAGTTTTAAACTGGGAAGGAAGGAATTTCCACCGCTTGCTTTTCCCTGCTCCTGGAGGGGAAAAAAACCAACTACTTTCAAAGTAAAGACCACCCACTGAAACACGAAATAACACTTTCAAACCATTAAAGTCTCAGAAGTTTCGAAAAGTTTTGAACATTTTTTTTCTGGAAAATTTGGAATTGACTTTAGAATCGAACCACCTGCGCCCCCTACATCCGAAACAAGTTTTGAACCATATTTTCAATCAAACAAGTCTAGTAAATGGGTTGTTGTAGGTTTTTCCGGGCTATATGGTCATGTTCTAGAGGTATTTTCTCCTGACGTTTCACCTGCATCTATGGCAAGCATCCTCAGAGGTAGTGAGGTCTGATGGAAGTAGGAAAATGGGTTTATATATCTGTGGAATGACCAGGGTGGGACAAAGGACTTTTGTCTGCTGGAGCTAGGTGTGAATGTTTCAACTGACCACCTTGATTAGCATTTAATGGCTTGGAAGTGCCTGGGGGAATCTTTTGTTGAGAGGTGATTAGATGTCCCTGATTGTTTTCCCTCTGTTGTTTTGCTGTTTTAATTTTAGAGTTTTTTTTAATACTGGTAGCCAGATTGTGTTCATTTTCATGGTTTCCTCCTTTCTGTTGAAATTGTCCACATGTGGATTTCAATGGCTTCTCTGTGTACACTCAACCACCCTGGTCATTCCACAGATATATAAACCCATTTTCCTGCTTCCAACAGACCTCACTACCTCTGAGGATGCTTGCCATAGATGCAGGCGAAACGTCAGGAGAAAATGCCTCTAGAACATGGCCATATAGCCCAGAAAACCTACAACAATCCAGTGATTCCGGCCATGAAAGCCTTCGACAATACAAGCCTAGTAAATATACAGAAAGAGGAGAGTTTATGAATAACCATGTGCCCATCTTATCTATTGAGCCCTATCCTAAGCCTTAGAAAAAAATAGTTGAAGAAATAGAATAGAATAACTTTATTGTCATTATACATCATATAACGAAATTAAATAACATCACCAATCACATTATATATGTACAAATTACAAAACAAAGCACCCATCCTTCCACATTCTAATCACTATTGCACCACGCCTAATGCCACATCAGTGTGAAACCACATAATTTAATATAGTCACAACTCTAGGATAAAAGCTATCTCTCAGGCTAATTGTCCTTGTTTTTATCCTCCTATACCATCTGCTAGATAGACACAATTCAAAAAAAGAATATCCAGGGTGAAATTGATTCTTAAGCTTATTTTGAACATTTTTAATGCAGAGGAAATGATACCGTTCTTCCAAAGCGGGGAGAGGGCAACCAATAATTCTCTATGCTGTAGTGGTTGAACAGTGGTTGAACAAGAGTATCTACTGAGAAAGTGTCACAAAAATTAATATACCTTAGACGGATGCTTTACTGGGTCATCAGAAATATTTGGCTTTACCTGTCAGCTGCATGTCTGCAAAAAACCAGAGACACACAATACCTTGCATCGCCATGTCAAGGAGAAGAAAAACCAACTGTTGATATATTACTGTTGTTAAGCTGTTAAAATCAATTACTTTGGCCTATTAAAAGAAAGATCACATTTTAAAGATATTTCATTAAATGAGATACTGGAGGGGAAAACTGTAAATCTGCTTGGTTTTACAATGCCCTGACAGTTGGAAAAGAGACTACCACATAATATACATGAGAAAATGAAATTAATTAACTACTATAAATTCTATATCATATTCTATCCAAACTACCTAAGCTATATTATTGTCCAGGTAGAAGTTTCTATTGCCAGGGGAGAAATCTCACCCATCTGTCATACCATTCTTAGGAAAACTGCACAACTTTCAGAAAAAAAGTTAACTTATCTTAAGTGACACCACCTTTGAGAGTGAAGCTAACACTATCTGGTTGAGTGTCAAGTGTGGTAAGATATAAGCTGATTTCTCTTGGTATTTTTAAAACGGATCCTTATAAGTTCACATCCAGTCAACCTATTCATAAGAAAATATGTCACCTATAGTAGTCTTGTTAAAGAAAGTTTTTGTCATGTTTATGGACAAATACTAAGATTATTTAAGCATGAACCACAGAAGAATGAAAGTTGATAGCCCTAAAATATATTGGACTTTTATTATCATTCGGGGAAAATGAGGAAGACTGCTCATGGGGAAATATTTGGAAGAATGTCACTTTAGTTTATTAGAAGTATATACAAATATATTTAATTCCTCCTTCTGTATGTATTATTAATATACTGCAACGTGGAAATGATAAATCAGAATAACAGATTTAGGAATGCTTGAGTTTTGACGGAAAGCCACTTATATCTATATAAATAAAAATGTAATGTTCGTTTGTGGGATTAACATAACTCAAAAACCCCTGGACGAATTGCAGCCGAATTTGGTCACAAGACACCTCCTAACCCAAGGAGTGACCATCACTCAAAAAAATCCCCTGATTTTGTCATTTGGGAGTTGTAGTTGCTGGAATTTATAGTTAACCTACAATCAAAGAGCATTCTGAACTCCACCAATGATGGAATTGAACCAAATGTGGCACACAGGACTCCCATGACCAACAGAAAACACTAGAAGGAGTTGATGGGCATTGACCTTGAGTTTGGGAGTTGTAGTTCACCTACATCCAGAGAGCACTGTGGGCTCAAACAATGATGGGTCTGGACCAAACATAGCAGGAATACTCAATATGCACAAATATGAACACAGATGGCGTTTGGAGGAAATAGACCTTGACATTTGGGAGTTGTAGTTACTGGGATTTATAGTTCACCTACAATCAAAGAGCATTATGAACCCCACCAATGACAGAATTGAGCCAAACGTCCCACACAGAACCCCCATGACCAACAGAAAACACTTAAGGCTATCCAGTCCAACTCCCCTCATCAGGGCAAGAAAACATAATCAAAGCCCTCCTGACAAAGAGCCATCCAGCCATATATATATAGATCAGGGGTCCTCAAACTAAGGCCCAGGGGCCGGATGCGGCCCTCCAAGGTCATTTACTCAGCCCTCACTCAGGGTCAGCCTAAGTCTGAAACTACTTGAAAACACACAACAACAACAATTCTATCTCATCAGCAAAAAGCAGGCCCACACTTACCATTGAAATAGTAATAATTTTATATTTGTTTAAATTGTTCTTCATTTTAATTATTGTATTGTTTTTAAGTTTTTTTTGCACTACAAATAAGATATGTGCAGTGTGCATAGGAATTCACTCATGTTTTTTTTCAAATTATAACCCGGCCCTCCAACAGTTTGAGGGACTGTGACCTGGCCCTCTGTTTAAAAAGTTTGAGGACCCCTGATATAAATAGATAGATAGATAGATAGATAGATAGATAGATAGATAGATAGATAGATAGATAGATAGAGAGAGAGAGAGAGAGAGAGAGATGATTCACACATATATATCATAGATTTGGAAGGGACACCCCAAAAAGGACAATTATACGTTGCATGTTTCAGAGTAGGCAAACTAGACAATCTCCACAT
Source organism: Anolis sagrei ordinatus (assembly GCF_025583915.1). Taxonomy (NCBI): domain Eukaryota; kingdom Metazoa; phylum Chordata; class Lepidosauria; order Squamata; family Anolidae; genus Anolis; species Anolis sagrei. The sequence goes on along the minus strand of NW_026847549.1, from coordinate 117,609,690 downwards.
CAACACTGACAAAGAAACAGCAAGAAATACTGTTTACCCACAAGCATAAAGACATTACATATATTAGAAACCATCACTTTCTCATTACTTTATTTTCCAGATCACCAGACTGGGCCACAGCAACGTATGGCAGGGGACGGCTAGTTATTCGTATAATTCTATGGACTGATATTTAAGACTGTATTATACAGTACTCTTCCCTAACCAGTTGACCTCCAAATATTCTGGCTTCTGTTCTCACCAGCCTTACTCAAATAACCCACTGTCAGGAATGGTGGGAGCTGTAGTCCAAAGCACTGGGCCTTAAGAAAAACTGCTTTATGAAAACCACACATTCCATTTATTTATTTTTTTCACCTGAGAATGGGAAGGTCCAACCTGAATGGTTTATTTTAATTTATTTTATTTATTTCTCGTGTCAGGGCAGCCAGTCAATTATATTACATTTCTAAGAGAACAAAGCAAACAAACAGAGAAAATACAAAATGTGTGAGTTTGGTAGTTGATTAAATGTGCTTTGACCAGTATCTGGCCACTTGGAGTGCTTCTGGTGTTGCTGCAAGAAGGTCCTCCATGGTGCATGTGGCTGGGCTCAGGTTGCATTGCAGCAGGTGGTCAGTGGTTTGCTCCTCTCCGCACTCGCATGTCGAGGATTCCACTTTGTAGCCCCATTTCTGAAGGTTGGCTCTGCATCTTGTGGTGCCAGAGCGCAGTCTGTTCAGCGCCTTCCAAGTCGCCCAGTCTCTGTGTGCCCAGGGGGGAGTCTCTCATTTGGTATCAGCCATTGAGTTCTGGGTTTGAGCCTGCCACTTTTGGACTCTTGCTTGCTGAGGTGTTCCAACGAGTGTCTCTGTAGATCTTAGAAAACTATGTCTAGATTTAAGTCGTTGACGTGCTGGCTGATATCCAAACAGGGGATGAGCTGGAGATGTCTCTGCCTTGGTCCTTTGGTTTATTTTAATGACTGATTGCTTAATGTTTTGGTCTTTCTAATATCAGTGTTAACCTAAATCAGTAGAGGTGTTTGTATAGTATTAAAATGCATCTTCTTTCTTCATCTGTACTGGGTAAGGCATCAATACTGTCACCAAATTTATTTATAACTCTTTTCTTCGACCTCCTTGAAGCAATGACAAATTATCGTGAGTCAAGTGGGGATTTATATGAAGCAATGAACAGTAGGCCACTGAGCTACTTTCCCTAGGTAAAAAAACCCAGAATATTCCTCTTCTTTTTATTTTTCTTCCTTTTCTATTAGGGAAGGTCTTCATATATTTTATGGTTTAAATGATATATAGTGGGAAATAGTCTCTTTGTTAATGCAACCAGGCAGAAAAATACATCTACAAATGATACTGTACAATTTGCTGATCGAGATTCAATATACACTTTAATAGGCCTGAGAAAAAGCAGGCACACACACACACATACAATTATCTGCCTGAAAATGGAAAGGTTAGCATCTTTCGGAGAGGCAAGCAATAATAGACAATATTCTGGACAACATGCTGCAAGATAAGATAAGCATAACTTTTCTATTTATATTTATGAAGGTTAAATAGCAATTCAGCAAACTTCGGGCTCCAGTTTATCTCCATTTAAACACTTGGTGGGTTTAGCAGAAGAATGAGCATTTTATATAAAAATAAAAAAATCAGAAAGGATTTACCCCAAAACGGATAATGAAACTGAGTATCTTCCAAGTTGACTGGAAGGCAGCATCTCAGTAATTTACCCTGACTTTTGGTTTAAAATAATCTGAAGAACAAATAATAATAATAATAATAATAATAATAATAATAATAATAATAATCTTTATTTATACCCCACCACCATCTCCCCAAAGGGGACTTGGGGTGGCTTACATGAGGCCAAGCCCAGTAGTGCATTATAACAAAATAAAACCAAAAACACAAAACAAACATCGCAATAAAGTAAATAAAATATAAGAATACAATAAAACAGTGCAAAAAATACAATCACAATGAGTAACGCCCTCCACAAACAACATTTTAACCTCAAAAAAGTAATAAAGATTTTTGGATGCAGCATGTACTATTGTTTGCCTACATCATCACCCTAAATATTATATGAGAAAGAGAGAGATCATGTACACATACCCTTAGTTCTAAGAAGTCATGGAAACCGATTCACTGCATGGATCATAAATCATTCTTACTACTTGTATCACTTAATCCAAAAAAGAAGCAACAGTAGCAGGGGCAAAGTTTTAAAATTTGCTCTCAGAAATATTACAGTAGTTATCTATCTGATGATCCCAAATGATCCCAACAAACAAATTGCTATGCTGGATAAGACTATGGGTTCATTTACACTGACCACAGTGTACAGTTAGATCAGCTCTGTGAAGGCTAAACGGTGCACGGGGATGATACAACTTAACCTGAGGCAAGGCTAACCCAAACCCAAACCCTCATTGCTAAGGCCTTTTTCTCACTTTAGGGTTGTCAAGACAGCTGGCACATGGGCAGACACTCCCTTGTTGCTCCTCCATTTTTTCGGCTGTTGTCAACTGGGGCACCCCACCTATCTTGCTCTTCAGAGGTAGGATGTCACAAATGATGGCAGCAGTGACGTTGGGGACGGGACCCCTAGGGTCAGGCCCGTAGCCAGGATTTTGTTTCGTGGGGAGCCAAGTTTGATTTGGAGGAGGGGCTGAGTCTGAGTGAAAGAGGGTCTACCCTAGCAAACCTTTTGTATCGTTACCCCAATACCCCCATGCATATGGGATATATTGAACATGGTGATCAGATCATGATATGAATAAACTAACAGTTTAAATAATGTACCAGTAAGGCCTTCTCGCAGACCACTATGAGAATTTCGGGGCTACATGCCTGCCTAGGGTGGCTGCTTAGCAGCACTGAACCATGTTCAGTGCCACTGGACAGTCGAGATTACATTTTGCCTCTGAGGCAGTTGAGGATAGCCCTCTTTGGATACTATTTGAGGCTGATTTGGGTGCACTAGCAGTCACTGTTGAAGACTCCCAAGTCTGATAGCCTTTGAACCACAGGCTAATTGAACTATTTTTGGAAGGCATTGGTAGCTTTGATGCACACAGTAATTTGTCTTTAAAAGGTTATGCAATGCATACCACACATACATAATGTTACAATACAAATCTCAATACATAATTTTAATATGGAAGAGCTACATAATATGTTAACAGCTCCACTGGCTGCCGATAAGTTGCTGAGCCAAATTCAAAGTGTAGTTGATGACCTATAAAGCCCTAAATGTTTTGGGACCCACCTATTTCCATTATCACATCTCTCTCTATGAACCGGCGTGGACACTAAGATCCACCGGGGAGGACCTCCTCTTGCTCCCACCACTGTCTCAAGCTTGGTTGGCGAGGACGAGAGAGAGGGCCTTCTCGGCTATGGCCCCCAGCCTTTGGAATGCCCTCTCCGAAGAGTTAAGGGTAGTCCCATCCCTCACCTCCTTCCATAAGAACCTGAAGACTTGGTGGTTTCATCAGGCCTTCGATAATGACTTGCACGAAGCAAAGAGTGGAACTGGTTTTAAATTGATTTTAATGTATATGCTGTGTCAATAATTTATGCCTATGTTTTTGTTTTATATTGTATGTTTTGTATTATTTTGCATATGTCCCCTTGGGGAGATAGGGTGGTATATAAATAAAGTTTTATTATTATATTATGTTCAATAAACTAGGAAATCATCAGATTTTACTGTTAATTGTAATAAAATGCAATGCCTATCTGCCTAAGTAATATCTGAATCTAATAAATGAGAGATGAACAAATCTATATTTTGATGTCTTAAAAACTTTTTGTTCCTTATTTATTTATTTAGAAGTTTTATATACTGGTCTTTTCACCTCCGAGGAGGGACTCAGGCCGGTTCACAACATATGTTCATATACAGTAATATTAAAAAACAGCACAATGTTTCATCATTATACATTAAAATATAAAATACAATAAAATACATCATCACATTACACAAGCCAAGTCGTCAAATACAGTCCCAATTCATCACCATCCTTCCATGTGGACAAGGGTTATTGACTCAATCATCGAATGCCATATTCCAAAGCCAAGTTTTTATTAGCTTTCTAAAGGTCAGGAGGGAAGGAGCAGAACTAATTTCTGGTGGGAGGGAATTCCAAAGCCGAGGGGGCACCACCGAGAAGGCCCTGTCCCTCGTTCCCACCAGACGCGATTGCGAGGGTGGTGGGACCGAGAGCAGGGCCCCTCCAGAAAATCTTAGTAACCTTGATGGTTCATGGGGGAGAATCCATTTGGACAGGTAAACTGTGTTAATGAAAGTAATTATGCACTCAGCACAATCCACTGCAGGTTTGTGCACAAACCAATGGATTTTGATATAACCCATGGATAAGTCAAGGGCCATTCTATGGAGAAGGATACATACCAATGCTATCTCAGGAGGCTAGCTGCCCCTGACCATAACTATATTTTCCCTGCCTAGACATTCAAAAAGACCAGAAGCAGTGCTACAGTGGAGAGTAAGTTTTGTGCTTCTTTTAGGTTCTCTCAGGATGGACAAAACTCTTGCAAGGTTTCTGTTTTAATAAGAGTTAAGATACAGTACTTACATTGACTCCTGGATCAGTCAACCCAGATGTTTGGTCCAAATTTATAATTAAAACTTCCAGACTTATACATGGGTATATATAGTAACAATTACACATATATTAAATGCATTATTTTGCTATGAAAATTGTTTTTGTACATTTTCCTATAAAAGTGTGAAGCAAATTGCAAAAAAACCCCAAAAAACCAAAAACCCAGAAACATTCCGGGTCTCCCCCTCCTTCAGAACATTATGCCCAAAAAGATAGGCAGGTAGTACAGACATTAATTTTTAGATTGATCGAAAACAAACAATCTGACAAGCTGATCAGCAAAAAAATATTAGGGTGTAACTTTAAGTCTGAACTCACACAAATTGAATTAAATCAATATTTCACAGTGTTCATGCTGATTTATGGTTGATGATGTCTGATTGCAATAAGGTTATTTTTAGAGTTATTAGGTTAAATGAAATCTCAACATTTATCAAGTGTCAGGACTTATTCTTTGATCTTTGGACCAAGTAATACACCCAAGAAAGAAAAAAAATGTGATTAAAATATGACCACATAACAGAGCCTTTTAACAGAGTCCATGTATATATAATGATGGGTCTAAAGTCTCATGGAGAAAAACCTACTACTAAGTACCACAGTTCTCCCTTCATAAGTTTTTCATACATGAATGTCTGCACAGGACTTAGAAAAATGCACATTAAAGATTCATTCTGAACTTAGTATGAAAAGGCCAACAAAATTAGAAGTAGAAGTGTTTGATTCAAACCTACACACATAAAATATTGAATCACTTTTATCCCATGAAAGCTAGATTATTACTATGCTCAAAAATGCTGGGCAAATGGAAATTTCCTATTTTGTTTGACTGGAGGAAATGTATCCTTCAGTCAAATGAAATCAGTAAAAGTTATTATTTATTTATTTACTAGTATACCGCCTTTCTCAGCCTATCAGCGACTCAAGGTGGTTTACAACCAGTTAGTACACACAATAGCAAAATACAGATTAAGCATTAAAACATATAAAACCACAATAGGAACAATAAAAACCAACATCATTATTATTAGTGTCTCCTAGTTAAAAACGTTGTCCAAATTCCATTGTCAAGTGATTCCATAGGAGATAGAATGGAACCTTGTGGGACCCCACAGGTCAAAAGCCAGGGGTCCAAGCAGGTGTCTCCCAGCTTCACCAACTGGGAACGGCCCTCCAAGAAGGAACGGAGCCATGATAGAACCGTGCCCCCAAGTCCCATCCCGGAGAGTCGTCCCAGAAGGATGCCATGATCGATGGTATCGAAAGCCGCTGAGATGTCCAAGAGAACTAACAGGGTCACACTCCCCCTGTCCAGTTCTCTGCGGTCATCCACCAAGGTGACCAAAGCCGCCTCGGTGCCGTGGCCAGGTCTGAAGATATCGATTATTTATTTATTTATTTCAAGTATTTATATCCTGTTCTTCTCAGCCTCTGAAGAGGGACCCAGGACGGCTTACAACATGCAACCATTAGATGCCAACAAAACACAATTAAAAATAATAAATACAATTAAAGTTTTTTTTGGTCGTGTCAGGAGCAAATTGAGTTAAAACAATTATAATCAATTAAAACAGTTCGAGGGTTCAAAATCATAATCCAGATCCATACAATAGCAGTCCACTAAAAACGTTCTCTTCCCGGTTGATCCAACTATGTACAATCCCTATTTCAAACAAGGCAGGCTAGAAATTATGGGACAAACACACATTCTTGAAGTGTGACTAAAGACAGCCTTGGGTAGTTTTCATGGTTAACCACGGCTCATGGTTTTATCCATTTCTCAAACACAAAGCAAATCCAGGCTGTGCCAATCTTAAATGCAGTTATAGTTCAAAGACCTATTATTTAAGTTAGGAGTACACGTTCCTGTTATTATCTCATTACACCAAAAATTCGCTCCCTGTGGCAAATTATTACTGTCCTTGCAGAATGTATAAAACTTCTACTAGAAATGAAAAGTATATTCAGAATCTCAAAGGAAAAAAAAAACAGATAGGGGATTCTTGAGTATCTGAAAACCTCAAATCTTGTGAAGCTTGTATTCCATTCCCCTCCAGTAGGTCTACAGACGTCACATGCAACTCCTAGATTTTCCAGAGACATCAGTGCTGTCTGAGGAAAATCCTGCAAATCTCTTTGGAAGACAAGCGGACAAATGTCAGCGTGCTGGAAGAAGCAAAGACCACCAGCACTGAAGCGATGGTCCTCCGCCATCAACTCCAATGGACCAGACACATTGTCTGGATTCCCAACTGGGATTGTGGCGCAGCTGGCGGAGTGTCAGCAGCATTAAGATCACTCTGACCGAAAGGTCATGAGTTCGAAGCCAGCCCGGGTTGGAGTGGGTTTCCAACCAATTGTGTGTAGCCTGTTGTCGACCTTTGCAACCTGAAAGGCAGTTGCATCTGTCAAGTAGGAAAATTAGGTACCACCTTAAAGTGTGGGGAGGCTAAATTAACTGATTTATGAGGCCATAAAGAAGACTCCAGCAAAGCATTCCAGCAGGGAAGCATGTGGGGAATGCGGAAGTGCTTCATCAGCGTCGCAGATGGACGATGAAAGCGACAGCTCCCCTGGCGGCCAGAGAAAGTTAAATAGCCTCTGTCTATGTCTGTATATGTTTGTATGTCAAAAATTGGTATTGAATGTTTGCCACACTGTAATCCGCCCTGAGTCCCCTGCGGGGTGAGAAGGGCGGAATATAAAAGCTGCAAATAAATAAATAAATAAATAAATAAACCACTGTCTCCAAAAGCAGTGGCTCTACTCTGAACTCAAGAATGGAAAACAGAATGTGGTGGACAGGAAAAGAAATTTAAAGATGGGCTCAAAGCCAACCTTAAAATCTCTGGCATAGATACTGAGAACTGGGAAGCCCTGGCATGTGAGCGCTCCAGCTGGAGGTCAGCGGTGACCAGCAGTGCTGCAGAATTTGAAGAGGCACGAATGGAGGGCAAAAGAGAGAAACGTGCCAAGAGGAAGGCGCATAAAGCCAACCCCGACCGGGACCGCCTTCCACCTGGAAACCAATGCCCTCACTGCGGGAGATGATGCAGATCAAGAATAGGGCTGCATAGTCACCTACGGACCCACCCTGGAGGATTATCCTACTCAGACAACGAGGGATCACCTAAGTAAGTAACTAACTAAGTTAGTAAATAGTACGTCTATTCCCTCCAAACCAAAATTATCTTTTTTTCCTTCCTTCACATGGAGGAAGGAAGCTAAGTGAAGAGGATTACTGTGGGCTCTGTTCTGACAGATAGCCAGTGGTGATGAAATTGGCATGAACATGAACCAGCTATCACTAAACAAGCAGAAAGAGCAATCTTTGCTCAGTTGCACATCAACCTGTGACATTAGAAGGGTTGAAGACATGCCAATCATGAATGGCTATGGCTTCCACAATTCTTGCTTGACTTCTCATAATATTGTACAGAATAGAAGGTGAGGTGGGGTGTTTTGGCTGAGTACTATGGAAGGCTATTGCCTTCCTCATCCTCACTCAAATCCCCTTCCTTCCCCAGCATGTTACAGGAGGATCCCCTTTCCCCAAGTGAGATCTCTTTAAAAATGGATCAGTTTAAGACATTTTGCAAAAAACTCTTACTATACTGACTTTTGGTGTGGTTCCACAATATACAATGTCTGTTTGTCCCAAAGATAGGGTGGGATTGCGATTGTGTGGACGATTTGGCTCTTATAACTGTGATGATAATGTTTTTAATGTTTATGGTGCTTATATTTTAATCGTGTAATGATGTTGCATTGTGTTGTTATTGTATATTTTTGTATGTTAACACATGTTGTGAACCGGTCCGAATCCCTCTTTGAAGGTGAGAGGGTCGGTATATAAAACCTCAAAATAAATAAATAATAAATATAACCAAAAATCAATCTCAACTTTTCCAGTCCAATCTTGATATACAATTCAGTTGGACTCACTGAGGGATATCTTTTTTTGGTAGCACTGACCCATTAGTTCAACAACTGAATACATTCACATCTAGATAAATTACCTTGATTTAATGTTTCTACTCCAACCGGTTCTATAAATTTGATTGAGACCATTTGCATTTAATGTGGCAAAAATTATACTACCATGGATTGTTGTAGGTTTTTTTCGAGCTATATGGCCATGGTCTAGAGGTATTTTATTTTTATTTGTTTTTATTTGCTAGATAGTGTATTGTTGTATTGTGTTGGGCTTCGGCCTATTATGAGCCGCATCGAATCCTTCGGGAGATGCTAGCGGGGTACAAATAAAGTTATAATAATATTCTCTCCTAACGTTTCGCCTGCATCTATGGCAAGCATCCTCAGAGGTAGTGAGGTCTGTTGGAACTAGGAAGGGGGTTTATATATCTGTGGAATGACCAAGGTGGGACAAAGGACTCTTGTCTGCTGGAGCTGGGTGTGAATGTTTCAACTGACCACCTTGATTAGCATATAATGGCCTGACAGTGCCTGGAGCCAGACAGAAAGTGCTGCTTTAATTAAATTGTTTTAATTCAAACTGGGTGTTGGTTTGATTCACCTCTGCCAGAAATAATGGCCGAGCCCTGGCAACATGTCACATGACACAGCACAAGCCAGTAGTTGAAACAGATATTTTCTTCTCCACCTTTTAGGGAAGCCAGGGTGCCATAAATATAAATGTAAATAAACAGTGACATCATCCCTCCTTAAGCTACGATCATCATCTATTTTAATTATAAAATGCCTCATTAATTACAAATCAATTAGTTATGCCACTAATTACTTCCACACTTAGGGAGAGACTCGAGTATCCACTTCTGACTGGCTCTATGGGGCTGCGTAATGGCTTGCTCTGTGTCTTACTAAACCTCAATGTGGAAGGTAGGTAGTCTGCATTAGCAAGATACAATTCCATATTTTGAACTCGATTATCAAAAATAGTAGACCTGACTAACTTTGTGCAGCATCCATGACAATGAGAAAAGAAGAAATTTCCTTTCTATTTCAATAATGACTTCTTCAAATGCTTCCTATAGATCCGAAGAAGAAAAGACAAAAAAGTGGTCATTCTTGTTCTTTTCCACTTTCAAAAAAAAATCTGTTTTGTGGCTTTATATGATGTGCAGCCATGCTTGGAAATAACTGCTACTGTCTTCCCCATTGCATTGCTCTGAAAGTTTAAGAATAGCTGTAGGTGACACATGTCATTCTGGGAGTCAAGCAAAAGAAACAGGCCTAAGATAGATGGATGCTTTATCTTGTAGTAACTGAATAGAGCACAGAACATCAGACACATCTTAAATGACACGGTTCCATTCTTGCTTTACTGAACAGGTCTAATCTCACATTTTCCTTGACACCTACATCTTTAAAAACATGTTCAGGTGGCTGTTTGAACACAACAGATTACCTGACAATGTAATTTTACAAGCTGGTTGTTTTGACAAAGGTTACAGCACTGCAAACAGAGAAAACAATAATTTATTGTGATTTTTGCTCCTGTGACAATCCTGGCCATAAGAAATTGAGTATTCTTGTTTGCACCTCGCTCTTTTGCTACCTATACAGTACAATATGCAAATGATACACCATGCTCTTCCTCAACACACTATTATGAAACAATAATTACAAATAAGCATGCCATTGAGAATCCAATGTCATGCTCATTTCCTCAAGAAGATAGCACAATCCTATTATTTATTTTTGATTAATTTCCAAGGAACATATATGATATATAGTACAATGATATTTCATATGAAATGTCCATTTTCCAGCCAAATGTTCAAGTTGTTGTTATTATTATTATTATTATTATTATTATTATTATTATTATTATTTCGGACATTTATATTCCGTCCTATCTCGCCCTCCACAGAGGGATTCAGGGTGGCTGACAACAAAAGCATAAATATTTAATGTATTGTCAAAGGCTTTCCTGGCCGGAATCATTGGGTTGTTGTAGTTTTTTCGGGCTATATGGCCATGGTCTAGAGGCATTCCTCTAGACCAGGGGTCCCCAAACTCAGGCCCGCGGGCCGGATACGGCCCGCTAAGGGCATTTATCTGGCCCGCGCGGCCTGGCCTGGCCTGGCGCAAAGCCCCTCGTTGTTTCTCTCTCTCCCTCCGGAGTGGCTTCAGGCGGGGTCGCGCCGGATCAGGCTTCTCCCTCTTTCTTTCTTTCCTTCCTTCCTTCCCCTTCCCCCTTTCTCTCCCCTTCCCCTTCCTTCTCCTTTCCCCTCCCTCCTTCCCTCCCTTCCTTTTCTTCTTCCTTCCTTCCTTGCCTCCCCCCGGATGCCGGCCTGGGGAAGCCAGCGCTGCCTGGCCACGCCCACCCGGCGCAGCCTCCGCTTGTTCTCCTGCTGCGGCTGGGAGGGGAACAGGAGGAACCTTATGGCCGCGGATCTTCTGCTGCGCTCCCTTGTTCTCCGTGGCCACGAGACGCCACCTGCTTTCCTCCCAGCCGCGCCAGGAGACAAGCGGAGGCAGCGCCTGGCCCGGTGTCCCCATGGAGAGAAGGAAGAAGGAAGGAAAGGGAGGAAAGGAAGGGAGCGAAGGAGGGAGAGGAAAGGAGAAGGAAGGAAGGGGAAGGGAAGAGAAAGGGGCAAGGGGAAGGAAGGAAAGAAGGAAAGAGGGAGAAGCCTGGTCTGGCCAAGTTTGGTCCAGATCCAACATTGTTTGAGTCCACAGTGATCTCTGGATGTAGGTAAACTACAACTCCAAAACCAAAGGACACTGCCCACCAAACCCTTCCAGTATTTTCTGTTAGTCATGGGAGAACTATGTGCCAAGTTTGGTTCAATTCCATCGTTGGTGGGGTTCAGAATGCTCTTTGATTATAGGTGAACTATAAATCCCAGTAACTACAACTCCCAAATGTCAAGGTCTATTTCCCCCAAACTCCACCAGTGTCCACATTTGGGCATATTGAGTATTTGTGCCAAGTTTGGTCCAAATCCATCCTTGTTTGAGTCCACAGTGATCTCTGGATGTTGGTAAACTACAACTCCAAAACCAAAGGACACTGCCCACCAAACCCTTCCAGTATTTTCTGTTAGTCATGGGAGAACTGTGTGCCAAGTTTGGTTCCATTCCATTGTTGGTGGGGTTCAGAATGTTCTTTGATTATAAATCCCAGGAACTACAACTCCCAAATGTCAAAATCATTTTTTTTGAGTGAAGGACATACATTGGGTTGTTAAGTGTCCAGTGGTTTTTGATTTCTGTTAATCCCACAAATGAACATTACATTTTTATTTATATAGATTTATTTCCTATATTTATACCCTGCCCTTCTCCCCCTGAAAGGGGACTCATGCTTACATATTCCAAAAAACCACTTTCAAAATGACAGAAAATATAATTTTTTTCCTCATTTTCATTGGAACTATTTTATTTTCAGAAATGCTAAAGCTATCTTTTTCTATGTACTCCTATATTGCTTTCCACAGCCCATGGTTGGGTGTGTGTTCTCCTTTTATTGGGTGTGTTCTCCTTTTATTTATGGCGGCCCCATGAATTTAATAGGGTTTTCTTTGAGAGGAAATACTCAAAAATAGTTTTGTCAGTTTCTTTCTCTGAAATAGAGCACCTGCTATTCATTTGTGGCTTCCCATCCAAATACTAACCAGAACTGGCCCTGCTTAGCATTCCAGGTCAGAGACATTTAATCTTTCATTGACTTTGCCAGGTATTATTCTTCTGTACAGTCGTCTCTGTGACCCCTGTGACCCAACCTGGACAGGCAGTCCCCAAGTTACAAACAAATTATGTAGTTTTGTCCTCACTGAGGGCTGAACAGTCAACATATTCATGGATTCCCTGCTGTTATATTAAGACTGTTACACATGCTGTGACATGCTTGAAATCAAAATTTCATTTATTTGTAATTAGAAATAAATATTTCACAATGTATATTACATATTGTTTTTGTGATTCATCACTATGCTTTATGTTCAGATTGTAACAATAAAAATACACCCTGCATATCAGATATTTACATTACGATTAATAACTGTAGCAAAATAAGACATGTGCAGTGTGCATAGAATCTGGTCATTGTTTTTTAAAAAAAACTATAGTCCGGTCCTCCAATGGTCTGGGGGACAGTAATCCGGCCCCCGGTTTAAAAAGTTTGGGGACCCCTGCTCTAGACCATGCCTCTAGACCATGGCCATATAGCCCGAAAAACCCTACAACAACTCATAAATATTTAGCTTAGGTAAAAACAGTATAAAACATTATAAAACATCATAAAAACAGTAAAACATTAGAACAATCACTAGAAGTAAATTGTCGTCCTACACACAGTCCATTCAAGTCAATCAGAATACATTAAACCATAGCTCTACTATCACGTTGGTCTAGTCCGCAAAGGCCTGATCCCACAGTCAGGATTTTGCCTTTTTCTGGAAGGCCAGGAGGGAAGGAGCAGATCTGATTTCACTTGGGATGGAATTCCATAGCTGAGGGGCCACCACAGAGAAGGCCCTGTCTCTTGTCCCCAACAACTGCGATTGCGATGGTGGGGGGACAGCGAGCAGGGCCTCCCTGGATGATCTTCAGATCCTAGGTGGTTCGTAGTGGGAGATACGTTCGGACAGGCAAACTTAGCCAGAACTGTTAAGGGCTTTATAGGCCAACGCCAGCACTTTGAATTGTGCTCGGAAGCCTAGGCAACTGAACACCTCTTTCCACTGCTGACCATCTCCTTACCTAATACTAGGTTCTTGGGAGAAGATTTCACAACTATTTATACATGCCCAGGATTTTCTTCATAGAAATTATTATCAGTGTAAGGGCCCTTCCACACAGGCATATAACTCAGAATATCAAGGCAGATAATCCACAATATCTGTTTGAACTGGGTTATTTGAGTCCAGCTGTGTGGAAAGGACCTAAGTCTAACTGATCAATTGCCAGTTGAGCTGCCTTACAGCTCTGACAAAACCGCAGAAATTAAAAGAGCAAATCCAAGGTTTATTTGGCACAAGTTTTGGGGGACTCCAGTCCACACTCTCAAGATTCAAAATAAATACTGTTATATTCATAAATTTCCAACATTATGGCTGGAATATTATACACATCACAGCGAGCAAATCCCACTGAAATCAGTGTGCCCTACTTTGGAGTAAACATACAAAGGGTTCAGTGTAAGTCCCAGTTTTTTCTTACATGTATGACTATGGCCATAGCTGAATGTTTAGAAAGAATGGCCTGGGGAATCCTGAACTGGTTTAGTTAATGTTTTTAAACAATTTTTATTTATTTCAATTGTATTTTGATTGATTAGTTTTTTAAAAAATGTACCCATTTAATTCCATTTTAATATTTACCTTTTTGTACATTTTAAATTGTTTTGCTTTTTAAGTGTGAGTCACTTTGGGTCTCGATTCTGAGAAAAAGCATGGTGTAAATGAATAATGATGATGATGATGATGATAATAATAATATCCTAGGCCCTTGGGAGAATGATTGACAACTGGGAAATAGAGGGAGAAAACATGGAGGCAGTGACAGACGGTGTATTTCTAGGTGCAAAGATTACTGCAGACGCAGACTGCAGCCAGGATATCAGGAGACGCTTACTTCTTGAGAGGAGAGCAATGACCAATCTTGATAAAATAGTGAAGGGTGGACACTCTCACAACCACCATGTCAGACTACACAGAGAAGCCATTGAAATCCCCAAGCATGTGGACAATTTCAACAGAAAGGAAGAAACCATGAAAATGAACAAAATCTGGCTACCAGTATAAAAAACTCAAAAATTACAACAGCAAAACAACAGAGGGGAAACAAACAGGCACATAAAATCACTCTCAACAAAAGATTCCCCCCAGGCCCTTCCAAGCCATTGAATGCTAATCAAGGTGATCAGCTGAAACATTCACAGCTAGCCCCAGCAGACAAAAGTCCTTTGTCTCACCCTGGTCATTCCACAGATATATAAACCCATTTTTCCTACTTCCAACAGACCTCACTACCTCTGAGGATGCTTGCCATAGATGCAGGCGAAATGTCAGGAGAAAAAATGCCTCCAGAAAATGGCCATATAGCCCGGAAAAACCTACAACAACCCAGTGAAGTACTTTGGCCACATCATGAGAAGAAAGGAAAGCTTAGAGAAGACAATGATGCTGGGGAAAATGGAAGGAAAAAGGAAGAGGGGCCAACCAAGGGCAAGATGGATGGATGGTATCCTTGAAGTGACTGGATTGACCTTGAAGGAGATGGGGGTGGTGACAACCGACAGGGAGCTCTGGCGTGAACTGGTCCATGAAGTCACGAAGAGTTGGAAACGACTGAACGAATGAACAACAAAAAGGCCCTTGGGCAGAGCCTGATATTCAGAGACGAATCCCATACACTTGGACCTGTGTGCTGTATTGTTATGATAGCAGCTTTCCAGTTAATTCACTGGGAACTAAGAGGCAGCCTCTTAAATGGATGGGATGCATGTGTCCTACTTTGTATCTCAGTGAAACCAACACTCCTTTCATATGATTTATGTTGTGCATAGTAGAAGGCACTGTTCTCACAGGATATTACATTGTGCCAGCGTGTTTTGATGAATTAATGTAGGCATAATTAGTAGTTAGACTGGCTTGGGGAGATGGCACTAGATGATAGAACATTTGTTTTTAGGGAATTGAAAGTAGTTTAAAGCAAGACAGACTCAGATGTGATCAGAAAACACTATTCTTCATTCTATCCTTAGTGGAATCCAGAGTGGGTGACTATCAGTCATCGGAGATGGAGGCACACATTATAGAGCTATATTAAATATCTTAAAATAAATATCTTTCCAGGCTGAAGGTGGAAGCCAATGAGGATCTGAGCTTGGGGATTTTTTTAGTACATGCCAGGTGGGTTATTCTGGAAGTTATGGTCTAAAAAAAGTAACAATGGCAAAGGTTTCCTAAGCAGGGGATAGCGATGAGAAAGAGGATTTTTCGCATTTCTTGGCTCTAGTAGCAGTTTTCAATAATGCATCCTTGGCATTAACCATATACAATTTTGTATCACTGTCCTTATTTCGTGGAGGTTTGAGCATTCTTCGTTTACAATTCTGCCAACAACTGTAAACTGTCCAGTTATTTAGATTTTTGGCTGTGGATCTGACTGCTAGTGCTTAATGGCCCCTTTAAAAAATAGCTACGATAGAGTCATTTTATGTCCAGTTGTGTGGCTGCTTTTTGAGATGGTTATGGAAGTGTGCGTGCATCTGTGTGTTTGTCTGTCACAACTTATTTTATCTGTGTTTTGAGAGTGGCTAACAAAACAGCAATGCAGTTGGCACTGTGAGGGATGTGAGGCTTTTGTTTCACAGTGAGTTAATACTATTCCTTTCGGCCCAGTTTACATCTAGATGACAGTAGCAATAACAACAATAAAGGAGCAAACAAAAACTCCACATGGGAGGAAACAGAATTTGCATCTAGTTCATTAAGATTTTGCCACAGGAGCTTCTTCGGAGAGGCAAAAGGATATTTCACATTTAAAGGTGCACCGAGGGGGAAACAAGAGCTATCATCGGTTCTCTCATAGCTATGTTGTAAAGTGCACCTTCTGGCAATACGTTGTGTGGCATGGCAGGGGGAAAATCGAGGTAAACTTTCTTATTTTATTTAAACCAAACTGGGATTAATTAATCTGAAAATGTTTTTCCAGGCATAGCTCGTTGCACCTAGGGTACTCTATAATCAGTGTTGTTTTGTTTACAAGAAACAGAAGACCAGAGCATTCTTTTTAATTTTCTTGGTGTTTTAACAAACTCTCCACAACCTTCTAAGATTGTAGGTTGTTGGTGTCAGCTTTCCTAACAGCATCATTCTCCTATGTCTTTAGTGGATTTTTGGCCTATAGAACTGGCAAATAAAAATATTTATTTATTTATCTATTTACAGCTTTCATATTCTGCCCTTCTCACCCCACAGGGGACTCAGGGCGGATTACAGTGTACACATATATGGCAAACATTCAATGCCAATTTTTGACATACGAACTGTAATGGACTCATAGCTTTGTAGGCCGAAGCCAAAGCCTAAAAGTCAGTAAGCCGGCCTCCATGTTAGTGAGGGAATACCAGGAGAGTCAGATCAGCAGAGGGGAGGAGTTTAGCTATCCCAGGATTGGCTAGGACAGATGGGAGGAGCTGGAGCTATGAGTGTAAAAAAGGCAGGCAGCTTCTGACAGGGAGAGAGATTGGATTTTAGATCTGAAGGGAGAGGGTGGATTTTCGAATGAGCTGAAGATTTCCTGAGGGAGAGTGTTTAAAGGCAGGTGTGGCTATAGAGTGGTCTGGAGGGTCAATAGCCGCCTGTGAACTGGTGTGGGTGAAAACACACTGGTTGTTTTTACTCTCTAAAGGACAGGGTATTCTAGGAAAGCTAGATACGCTGAGGAGACAAATAGGTTTAGTCTGTCAGAGGGAATTTGCTCATGTTGAAGAACAGATACCCAGTTGGGGAGTCCAGTAAGCTTGTTAGAACTTAGAAACCGTTTGAGAAGATTGTGCTGTGCTGACCATATACGCTTATGTAACACTAAGAAGAATTCAATTGTTTGTTCTAGTATATATAAATAAACTTTGTTCTAGTTCAACTTTCCATAGAATATTCATGTTGATTCATTCCTAATGGAATGAATGTTCCAGTAATTTCTAACATCTTTTGACCTCAGACACTTTAAAGGGAGTTAAAGGAAGGGCTGGGGCACAACAAGCTTTACCTCAGACATAACATCAGGATAAATTCTCAAATCTATTTGAGTGGTGGCAGTAATTCCTCAATACACATTGAGCTTTGTGACAGGTGTCCAGTTGGAGTCTTAGAAAATAAAATCATCTACTCTGAACCTTCAAATTGGTGCCAATGGCCGAACGGTCATTCAGTTTCATTTATATTGGTGACCAGCCGTGAGCAATATAACAGCCGAAGGAACGTGTGGGTGTGTGCGCTAGGGAATATATTAGTTAATTATTATTCCCTTGGGCTCTGGCTATCGTTACACAAACATATACAGACATAGACAGAGGCTATTTAACTTTTTCTGGCCACCAGGGGAGCTGTCACTTTCATCGTCCATCTGCGACACTGATGAAGCACTTCCGCATTCCCCGCATGCTTCCCCGCTGGAATGCTTTGCTGGAGTCTTCTTTATGGCCTCATAAATCAGTTAATTTAGCCTCCCCACACTTTAAGGTGGTACCTAATTTTCCTACTCGACAGATGCAACTGTCTTTCGGGTTGCAAAGGTCGACAACAGGCTACACACAATTGGTTGGAAACCCACTCCAAGCTGGGTTGGCTTCGAACTCATGACCTTTTGGTCAGAGTGATCTCAATGCAGCTGACACTCAGCCAGCTGCGCCACAATCCCGGTGCAGATATCCCCAAATCCTGAAGATGTATTTTGTTGAGTTCCTTTTGCAGCATCCCATTGACTATGCTGAATGAAGGACTCTTGGAGCTGGATGCCAAAAAAAGAACCAGACCTTTCGCAAGCTCTCACCTATTTCTTTCTGGAAATAAAGCTATTTTTTAAGGCATAGCATGTTAGTACATGGTTTATGTGAAGTGAAATATTGCTTATAGTTTAAACTGTGTGGTTTAGTAATGCATGAGTTAAGACATAGAGTTGTTATGAATTGTTGGAATGTAACTCTGACAGACTTTGTATTTCTAGGTGCAAAGATTACTGCAGATGCATACTGCAGCCAGGAAATCAGAAGACGCTTACTTCTTGGGAGGAGAGCAATGACAAATCTCTATAAAATAGTGAAGGGAAGAGACATCACACTGACAACGAAGATCTGCATAGTCAAAGCAATGGTATTCCTCATAGTCACCTACGGATGTGAGAGCTGGACCATAGGGAAGGCTTAGCGAAGAGAGACTCCCCCCTGGGCACACAGAAGACTGGGCGACTTGGAAGGTGCTGAACAGACTGCACTCTGGCACCACGAGATGCAGAGCCAACCTCAAGAAATGGAGCCACAAAGTGAAATCCACGACATGCGAGTGTGGAGAAGAGCATACCACTGACCACCTGCTGCAATGCACCCTGAGCCCTGCCACATGCACAATGGAGGACCTTCTTGCAGCAACACCAGAGGCACTCCAAGTGGCCAGATACTGGTCAAAGGACATTTAATCAACTACCAAACTTGCAAATTTTGTGTTTTGTCTGTTTGTTTGTTTGTTTGTTTTGTTCTGTTAGAATTGTAATACAATTGACTGGTTGCCCTGACATGACAAATAAATATGGGCACAGTCAGATTGTGTATTAACGTACAGTTCAGCATCTCTACACCAGGATGTAAACTAGTCAGTCCCTCAAATGCTGGACTTACATTTGACTTTGCTAGCTAGGAATGCTGGGACTCACAATCCAGCACCATTTGGAGGACAATATGATTCCTATCATTGCCCTATTTCATTCTCCCTAAGAATTCAGTGGAAGAAGAATCTGGAAGTATCACATTGGCCAACACAAATTTTGTAGCTTAAAATGTTATTATCATTTCTGGGTATATTTGACCTACTGATTCCAAAAATGGCATCAGTTTTCCCTTATCAACTCAACATATGCCATATACCAGCTGCCAGCTGCTCACTCGTAGAAAATCACAATAACCTAATCTAAGAACTAGAGCTGATGCAGTTTATCCAATGCAATTTTCTTAACCAGACCCCCAAATAACCTCAGGAACACATCTACAAACCAAGACATCAAGGTTGTTTTTTTTTTTAGTTGGGCTGTCTTATCTATCTGACTATTAACATTTGGAAGAGCAGGGCAATTTTATCACGGATTCACTGTAGCACAGAGACCTACCTATAATTGTCTGTATCTTAGTTTAGGGTTAAAATCTATTCTCCTTTCTTTTATTCAGAGGACTTTAAGTAGAATAACTGTATGCTGCTTTGTATGTTAAATGTTTATATAAATGTTCCAGTAATATTTTAATTTTATTGTCTTTTTGGTAGGCGGCTTTATAAAAATGGTTTGCCCTGAGGTTAGTTATAAGCACAAAAACATGTTTTGTAAACCCATCTTTCATGTACTGTACTCATATACCTTCAAGGATAAAACTCTTATGTTAATTTACTTTTGGAACCCTTTGATATATATGTGTGTGTGTGTGTGTTTTAGTCAGGGCTATCCTTATTACCCAATTACAATGATATTTTGAATCACATGGTCCCATCTACATGCCCTATCAGCATCCACTGTTGATTTTATTATGGTTGGGTTTTTATAGTTACAGTTTTTGTTAAATTTTCTGGTATTTGAGCTACAATATTGTGTGATCTGGTATGGGAGGATGTCAGGTTATACAATGTATTGTAATGTAATATAGCTGAGTCATGAACTGCTAATAGGCTTCTATTGGAAATGCTGAGTCATGCATTAACTGTATATAGGGAATCATTTGGGGAATGTGTTCTGGCCTAGTCCAGGTGATTGTGAATGATGCAATCCTGGGTCTGAGTTAAGTTAATATGTTGGGAACCAATCAGAGATTGCTATGTGTAATTGTATAGAATTGTATATAAGGAAGTCATGTATAGTGTATTCTCTCTCCTTGTGCTGTGATGCTGTTCGTCGAAGGCTCTATGTAATTGATTAAAAGAACCTGTCTGCTAAGACAAGATATAACTGTGTGCTGTGGTAAGTTTGTAGTGTCAGCTAGATTGGAGGGGAAAACAATAGTAAAACTGACAATGGCCGGCATGTGCTCAAGTGTCTGTAAAAGAGTTCCAGAGTGACTGCAGTTTGTGGGAGCATTTGACTGAAAATACTGTGCAGGAAGAAGCTACTGGAAAGTGCTGAAGTTGTGCAACTCATCTGCTGCTGAATTGTGAAATTAATCTCAACAGAGGAGATAATTAGGAGTAACTCCATGAGTTATTGCACCTGGCAATGGTAACTCTAGTGATAGCACTGAGTATCTTAGTGTCCTCTTCAAATACTGAAATAACAATTTAATGTATTTAATTTCAAGCATCTTGTTCTGAAAGAGACATCCAAATAAATAAAAATGAAATGTTCGTTTGTGGAATTAACATAACTCAAAAACCACTGGACGAATTGACACCAAATTTGGACACAATACACCTATCAGTCCAACGTGACCATCACTCATAAAAACACTGAAAAACACCGTGGAAGAAACTTAAAAAGCAAAAAAAAATGTATTACAATGCATGCACAAAACTACATATATACACAAACACACATATATACACATATACACAAACATATACATAAACATATAAACACACACAAAACACACACACACTCACAAAACACTTATACATAGACTGGGCCACAGCAACTTGTGGCAGGGGATGGCTAGTGGCTAATAAATTATCTCAAATAGACAGAACGGGGAGATGCAAGGTTGTGTTGTAGACATAAAGATAACCTGCTTTTATTCTTAACTCTGTTATTTTTCCTACATAAATAAGCATAATGAAAATAAGGGTTTTTGGAACATAACCACTGCTATTAAGACAGAGAACAAAGACAAAGAGTCCATCAGAAGTATATAAGCTATTAATTCTGGGTCATGGTATTAAATGGACTGAAAAGGGCTCTATCAGTAGGATAATTCACATTCACTTGACCTATCCAGATAAGTTCAAAATTATCTTCAGTTGAACAAGAAATGAGATGGGCTTCTACTACTCATTGAAGTTGTTACTCGCTGAGAAGAACTGATTACCAAGTGACCTGGATGCTCTCAGTTTTGATGATACTGCAGGAAGTATCTTAATAGGGTAGACTAAGGGCCCTTCTACACAGCCATATGACCCAGAATATTAAGGCAGAAAATTCTACAATATCTGCTTTGAACTGGGCTATCCTAGTCCATACTGCCAAATAATCCAGTTCAAAGCAGAAAATGTGGGATTTTATTCAGCTTGGTGGATGGGGCCTAAGTTGTAACAAACAAAATGCCTAAACATCATGAACGTGTGAATTTCTGTATTTCTGAGGTGTATTGTTCCATATGGAAAATGGGAGTAAGAGGGCAATACCCATGGTTCAAAGATTCAAATACCTCAAGTTCTATTAAACACTGAAAGTCTTGATTAATGTAATGAGTTTCGTGCAAATAGAGTTCTACAAATATGCATTTTGGCATATTTGTGTTGCAGAGATAAACAAGAATCATGTGCACATAACAATACGTCTGCTTGAAAACAGCCAAGTGACAGTTTCAGAAAATGCTGCATGAAAAATAGTGAAATCCCATTTCTAGAAGAGTACAAAAATAGGTAAAGAAGTGATACCTTCTGGAAACCTTTGTGCAAACAAACAGATAATTCAACAGGGTGAAACCGTGGAGAAAAACTCAAATTATCTTGGATGAGCTAAACCTTTTGGGATGAATTAGGTAATTATGTAGTGAGTCTATATGTGTATCCACACATTCAAATCCCAGAAGTTTCCATTGCTGTTACTCTAAACAGTTCCCTGCCATATTGAAAAATCTATTGCTGGAAGTGTTAATTGAACACACTGAGCATTTCCTGAACTGATCCTATAGAAAAGCAGTATATAAGTGCAACTCTGATCACAGTAGATTATGCTGCATTTTTTATATTGAGAGAAGGGCTCTTAGTGTCAGATATATTACATGAATAGCAGGTATGAGAAGAGTTTGGGAATAAATATTTAGTGATAATTAGCTACTTAAATTAACTCTTTAGCCATAACTTTGATATAATTAAATGAAATCACAAGGACACTTGAGAAGGTGCAGTGACATGGTTATTTTTAAATATGGTTGTAATCATTACATGGACGTTTCCTTACTAAATGGCAGAAGAAGCACACTACTGGTTCAAACGTTGGTTCATGCTGTGCTTTTTATTGCTGCTTCATGTACTGTTTAGGATGCTAAGGTGACAACAAGAAGCACAGAAGAACATTTTGTTCCACCATCCATCGATTTTAAAATTATCCCGTTTTTGTATTTCTCTATGGGCTACCATGCCAGTTAGTCTCAATATTTTGGGTTTAGTTCCCAGGGCCCAGTCCTGACTCTGAATGAAAGTGACGTAAATAAATAAATAAATAAATAAATAAATAAGAAATCAAAATGATTACTTAGTGTCTGGAAAAAACTTTTTTCTAATCAAATAAATATTTCTTGAACATTATGATTGATGGTTAAGATATCAAGATTACTGATCTGCTTCCTATAACACAGCAGGTGCCTGTCGAGGTTCTTAATCTTGGCTGCAAAATCTCAGTGTTGTGATAGAGTCTGCTGGCAGTGATAGTAACACTAGTTGTATTAGGAGAGGCAGGAAAACTACTACTAATTTGCAAAACTACTCACGGACAAGACTATGATGAAGAGCAACAGAGGAAAAGAATCTGGGAGATACTTAGTGAGCCAACAGATGAGGATTCTTTTGAAGGTTTTGATGCAAATGATATGGATGATGGGATATCAGACTCTGGGTCTGATGGGTTGGATTGGACATGGGTTCAAGAGATTCGGGATATTTGTGCTGAACCCACAAGCAGTGGCACGTTTGAAGGTTGGAGTAGCGAAGGCATGGATGGGTCTTGGGGAACTTCAGGATTAGAACAGAGATGGACTACTTGGAGGAGTGGTGGAAGAAGCACAGCTGGGGATGGGTTGGGCCAATCTAGGGGCGCCTCCAGTTCGGATGAGGAGTTTCAACAGGATGCAGATGGGACAAGGGTGTTGGCTGAATCGAGTTCTGATGAGGACTTGTAGATAAAATGGGAGTGTTTGCAATTGTAACTTTGCAATCGGCAAAGTGTCTTGTTGGGCGCTTTCTGGATCGTTGTGTTACAGAAGATGGGTTTGGAAGAAGACTTTGGGACGTAAGTTATGCTCTGGGTCTTAGCAGCAAAGGGGGCTGGAACTGTGTGGGCTTCTGCTGCACTGCACTGTTTTGATATTTGCATTAGCTGCCGTATTGCCCCCGTTGCTTTGGCTCCTTGTGTCTTCCATTGGATCGGGACCTGACCTTGCAGCTATTCGTTTCCCTTCAGACTGGACTGGACTGGACTTCAACGTTCGGCGTTACTCTCCCTTCCATGTCTGCTGCTGTGCTTCTGGAGCTGGCGTTATCATCCCCGTTATTATCATCATTTTGTTTTGGGCTGTTTTGTGTTTGTTTGAACAATAAACTATACTTCTTTAATCGGCTGGCATCTGACCTTGACACTCAGGGATTAGGATATACCTGATCAGATAACTTTCTTGCATATTTCTAGGAGAATGAAGGAACAATCATTCCTTCTTTTTCCCATTTCCAG
>NW_026847549.1:117513272-117585666 GCF_025583915.1 Anolis sagrei ordinatus | reverse complement strand
GATCAGATAACTTTCTTGCATATTTCTAGGAGAATGAAGGAACAATCATTCCTTCTTTTTCCCATTTCCAGCATTCTTTGATATAACTCCTTGGTTCACCAGTCTAAACATGTGCATAATCTTTTCCACAACAATCATTCTGGGGCCCTTGACACTTAAAAAAAGCCTGGCAAGATTTTGGAATTATGCATATTTACAAGAAAGAGAGACACTGAAACAACTCGGCATGGGGACATTCTGCTGAGGACAAGCAAGACACCTGTGTGTGTCTGTGTGTGATCTGTGTGCACAAAATGAACAGTAGCTCTTCTTGGAAAAAGCAGGACAACAATGAAGGACTTAGCAGCATCTGGCCATGATTGGAAGAGGATTTGTAAATGCCCAGCAGGGCTCTTAATAAATACCTGGATGTGACAAGCTTTCACAGATGGCTGCTGCTTGGAAATCTGCCCAGTAATATGCAGAATATTGTGTACCACGGTTTGTTTACAAAAGAAAATGGATAAGCTGATCATTGGTATTAACTCTAACTGCATCATCACTTTAAAACAATGGATACCCTACCAGTAAAGTGGTTTGAACACAGTTCGGAAATGACTAGTTACATACAAATAATTACTTGCAACTAATTCCTTTCTGCAAAATCTGCAATATTACCCAGATTATATTGCAACTGTAATTTAACCAAAGAAGAACCATAATAAAAGCGAATGCTACCCCTTTTAAAGTGTAGTTGTAACTTTTAAGTTTTTGGTAGTGACTGGGTGTGGCCTCACTGAATTATGGAAGATCTCCATGGCATTCTCCTGGGTAAATGGGAATCTTATTAGTTCTAGTCTAAGGGGCTACAGGTAACATGGCAACCCAGATCTGTTTTTGTCATTCCTAAGGCACCCAAGGGTTCAATCTTTTGCCACACATTTCCACTATATCAGGAAGCCCTCTGTACCCAAATGCCCATTAGGTGTGTGGGTGGAGGTAGGGGGTATTTCCATCACATTTCCCCTCCATCCAATTTAAGACCTGGAAAATTCTTTTTTTTAAAAAAAAAAAAAAGGGGGGGGGTGACTTGTGTTCCCTTAAATGTCCCAGGATAACTCCAAAACATGCCTCTTATGGAGTTGATATTTTTGTATGAAAGTTGGTCTGGTGGTATGTTTGGTCCTTCAAAGTCTGCTAGGGAGCTAGTGTATCATCCTAGTTTTCCACACTTGTTCACTCCTGTTTTAGATCACGGTCCCAACTCCAAACGGGGTCCCCTCAGCATAATGTTGCCATCACCAAAAACTGGCAACAATTAAAGGTTTTTGAATGTGATCTAGATATTTACATGAATCTGTTTAGCAACAACATGTAGCATTTAGAATGGACTCTGCAGAAAATTCTTCTACTGTATTTCATAAAAAAGAAAATCAGTCTTACTAAATTGCAAGCCTTGCAAATGCTGGTTTATTACCAGCCAATGTTTGATTTTATATATTTTATATACCTTTATTCCCAGAGTCATGTAAAAATTTATCAGGTGGAAAAGGGTCACAAAGTAATTTATCAGGCAGAAAGGGGGAATGAGTAAAAAAAGTTTAAGTCTTGTTCTAGAGAACATAAATGAAGAAGTATGAGTGTAGAAGATGGCTCGAGACCAGAATATCTGAAGGCCTAGATCCTTTTGCATGAGTATGCCCATATTTTGAGATTCTCAGGGAAGGACCACTTGGATGTCCCACCACGCACACAAAAACTTGGGTTTTGATAATATAAGACATTATTTTATTTGTTGTGTTGTGGCATTTTGGTTGTGGAATTCCTTCCACAGGGAAATTAATGTGGATCCTAAGAACTAGGTTTGTCTTTTTGGACTGTTTATAAAATTGTCTGTTATTAAAGCTGCCCACCAATCAAATAGTTTTTTCAATGCTCTCTACGTGGGGTTGCCTTTGAAGACAGCTCGGAAGCTTCAACTAGTCCAACGCTCGGCAGCCATGATACTAGCAGGAGCGGGACGCGGGGAGCATACAACCCCCCTGTTGCGCCAACTCCACTGGCTGCCGACTTGCTACCGGGCTCAATTCAAAGTGCTGGTGTTGACCGTTAAAGCCCTAAACGGTTCCGGCCCAAGCTACCTTTCCAACCGCATCTCGGCCTATGAACCCACCAGGACTTTGAGATCTTCCGGGGAGGCCCTGCTCTCGATCCTGCCAGCTTCACAAGCACGGCTGGCGGGGATGAGAGACAGGGCCTTCTCAGTGGTGGCCCCCCGGCTGTGGAACGCCCTTCCCACAGATATTAGATTAGCACCATCTCTAATGGTCTTCCGCAAAAAAGTAAAGACCTGGTTATTTGTGCAGGCGTTAGAATAATTAGTGCAAGACTGGTAATGACGTAGGAATGGAACAATGGATGATGAATTTGGATCATGTTTTTTAGTGACGAGACGCTAGTGAATGGTTATCATAGTAATTGTGTATTAATTGTGTATTAGATTAGGGTATTAATTGTTTATATTGGTGTTTGAATTCTGCTGTGTCCTGTGTCTTGTGAACCGCTGTGAGTCGCCTTTGGGCTGAGAACAGCGGTATAGAAGCAAAGTAAATAAATAAATAAATAAATAAATAGTTTGAAAATATGAAACTAAAACACAATTTAATAACATTATAAGAATAAATCAGGATTCCTATATTGATCGTGTTTCTGCTTGTCAGTTTTCTCAAACAGTGTACATTTATAGACAGAAAGGAAATGATAGCATAGGATAGAGTGCAGATTTTGGAGTTAGACCTGCTTTGGAGAACTTCCAACATGGATTATCTCATCTTCTACCTCACACCTCGAATAAATATTGTGTTTCCCCAAAAATAAGACATAACCATAAAATAAGCCGTAGCAGGATTTCTAAACATTTGTGCAATATAAGCTATACCCAGAAAATAAGATGTAGTGATACAAGCTAAGGCATAGAGGGAGAGATAGAAAGTGAAATGCAAGAACTTTCCACAGTAGTGACAGAGGCGAGTCTGGGCTTCCCTCCCTCTCACTTCCTGCCTCCTCCTCCTTTTCCTCCTCTGCTTCTCCTTCTCCTTCTGTTCTTTCTTTCCTCTGGGCCAGGCCAGGCCAAGTTTCCACCCCGAGTGAGTGAGAGAAGCAGTGAGTCACTGGCTCCAGCGGGGCCGTAGTCAGCGGTGCTGCTTTCCTTTGGCCCATCACCCAGGAAGTCTCCTAAGTGAAGTGAGGAGCAGGACACTCTGCTTTAGGTATTGTGTGTCCTCAGGGGAAAGAAGTAAAGCTGTGGCTTTCATTTTACTCAGCACTATATTTGAATAAATGCAGATTGTTGTATTATTTATTTTTATTTATTTACTGTATTTGTATACCGCTTTTCTCAGCCTATTGGCGACTCAAGGCGGTTGTACCATCTATATAAATAAAAATGTAATGTTCGCTTGTGGGATTAACATAACTCAAAAACCACTGGACGAATTGACAACAAATTTGGACACAATGTACCTACAAGACCAACGAGTGACCATCACTCAAAAAATGGATTTTGTCATTTGGGAGTTGTAGTTGCTGGGATTTACAGTTCATCTACAATCAAAGGGCATTCTGACACCCAACAGCGATGGAATTGAACCAAACTTGGCGCATAGGACTCCTATAACCAACAGAAAACACTAGAAGGGTTTGGTGACCACTGACTTTGAGTTTTGGAGTTGTAGGTCACCTACATCCAGAGAGCGCAGTGGACTCAGATAATGAAGGATCTGGACCAAACTTGGCACGAATATTCCATATGCCCAAATACAAACACAGATGGAGTTTGGGGAAAATAGAGCTTGACATTTGGGAGATGTAGTTACTGAGATTTATAGTTCACCTAAAATCAAAGAGCATTCTGAACCCCACCAACAACAGAATTGGGGCAAACTTCCCACACAGAACCCCCATGACCAACAGAAAATACTAGGGCCACCTGGTCCAACTCCAACTCACCAGGGCAAGAAAACATAATCAAAGCCCTCCTGACAAAGCACCATTCAGCCATAGATATAGATAGATAGAAAGATATGATTCACACATACACAAATACAGTATAATAGATTTGAAAAGGACTCCTAAAGAAGGACAAGTATATGTTGCATGTTCAAGAATAGGCAAATCAGACAATTCCCACATCAACACTGACAAAGAAACAGCAAGAAATACTGTTTACTCACAGGTATAAAGACATTACATATATTAGAAACCAACACTTTCTCATTACTTTATTTTCCAGGATCACCAGACTGGGCCACAGCAACCAGACTGTGGCAGGGGACGGCTAGTACTTAATAAAAAATAAGACACCCCCTGAAAATTAGTCATAGGAAAAATAAATATAAGATAGTGTCTTATTTTTAGGGAAACACGATAATACTAATCTTGCTATGATGTCTTACTTGCCAAAACAAGTTTTAAAACACTGCTGATAATTTACAATGTCAGTGAAATGAAATACATACACACACACTCCCAGATGAGCAAATGCTAAAATGAATAATACTGAAAATAATCCCATAAAAATGAATTGAAGAGGCTGTAACATTCGGTTAGGATGCATGAAACCAATGTTGAGTTTTCCACTTTAGCAAAAATGTCAGAGAAGTCTGGATTATTTTTCCTGACACAAAGATGATCAAATTTGTCTTATAACAGTGCAGCAAATCCCCATCTCCCAGTAATTTGATATGGACACTGAAGTAAAAATACACTCATCTTTTGCTTAGCAGAGAACATTTATTCTTTGAAGGGCTGCTCAATTTAAGCAAAGAACCCCCCAAAAGCGAGAACAGAGGCCTTAACATTACCCATAAACAGACGACCTGGAGAGCAAACTAAACAGGCATAGAATTGCCTAAGCATGGTCTTTCTATCTGTGGTAGTAAGATTTCTGTATTGTCGAAGGCTTTCATAGCTGGAATCACTGGGTTGTTTTAGATTTTTTGGGCTATATGGCCATGTTCTAGAAGCATTCTCTCCTGACATTTTGCCTGCATCTATGGCAAGCATCCTCAGAGGTAGTGAGTAAGATTTCTGTTTGACCATGACAAATTATTATTATTATTATTAACTTTATTTATACCCCGCAAAATCTCTCGAAGGACTCGATGTGGCTTACAAAGGCCAAGGCCGCAACAAACAACAACATACAAATATAACAGTAAAAATTGAGCATTCCTTGTCTGGCGTCCAAAATCTGAAATACTCCAAAATCAGCCACATAGACCAGCGAGAAAGTGACACCTTTCTGATGATTCAATGTACACAAACCCTGTTTCATTCCCAATTATTTTTAAAATACTGTATGACATTATCTTCAGGCTTTGTGTACAAGATATACATTTAACATAAATTAATGTCATGCTTAGACTTGGGTTCAATCTCCAAGGTATTTCATTATGTCCATATATGCAAATAAAGGCATTCCTAATGTTTTTTTTAAAAAAACTGAAAGCCAAAACATTTTTGATCTAAAGTACTTCAGATAAGGAATACTGAATCTGTACTACTACCTTATATTATGGCATATAAGACTACATTTTAACCCAAGGAAATCTTCTCAAAAGTCAGGGGTCGTATTATACGCGGGGGTAGACTTATGCATGGGAGTCATCTTATATGCATGAGTAATCTTATACACGGGAGTCGGCTTATAGAGCGGGTGCTGAAACTTCCAATCCGTATTGGAGAATCTGTGCTTGCCGTATATGGTGGGGGGAGCTCCAAAAAGGCAGTGGCCGCATCCCTGCCATATGCAGCGACTGTATGAAAGCATTAAGGGCGACGCTGTACAGGTATGGTAGAAGAAAATCCATTCATCAGGATTCGTGGACTTAATGTGGTCCCGATGGTGAGGTGAAGGGGCACCCCACCAGGGAAGTGTAAGTGAAGGGCGGAGGAAGCTGCAGGCATCTGGCCCGCTCTTGTATCCTATTACCGTACCTCCTCCTCTGCCTCTCAGATCTCGCTCCTGAAGACTGCAGTGAAGCGGTGCAGGTGCGCATGTGTGAGATCTGAGAGGCAGAGAAGGAGGTACAGTAATAGGAAAATTTCCATATTGAAATAAAATCTGATGCTTTTAAAATTTTTATTTGGTATGCGTTGGAAGAGGGGTAGTCTTATACGGCGAATATATCCCGTATATATTCGCGTATATCAAACTCAATATTTTAACTGGAAAAGTTGGGGGGGGGGTCATCTTATACTCCCAGTCGTCTTATATGCCAGAATATACGGTACTTTAAAAGTTGTATATGCCAAATTAGTGCAGATTTTGCATCCCCTTGCATAATGCATGTCCTTTTTTTTTTTTGCTGATATGTAAAAGGCAACTAAAAGCAGATCCTGACCTAAAGTTGATTGAAGGAGTGAATACTGATGGTGAAGTCACTGTTAACAAAGAGACAGTGAATATTTTTACACTAAGTTCCCAACACAGGGAAAACATCCCCTACCTGTCTGTTGTTTACTATACTATGGCAAGAAGGTGACATTTCAAATTATTTGTGAGCAGCTTAAGCTGGCATTGCTATTGCAATGTAGTAATTGCCAAGAAAGCCAGAGTTAAAAGAAAAGCACAATGCCCTTGTAACCATTTGCACTCGGAGGCACAGGAAGAAAATACTACTCTAGTTTTCACACTTTATTGCCAGAAATGTCATTGTCCAGTTTTGCATAGTGGCCAGAAAACAGTGTGAACAAACCCTCCACTTTTTATTCTACATTAATCATTTTTAGCAAGTGCCGTAGGCTATGTGTGCAGCACACATAGCATATAATCCAGTGCCAAGAAACACTGAATGAATAAACCAAGCCAAAAATGTGCGTCTTGGAGTGCGGATACTGGCCTAAATCCAATATTAGTCCTATCTAGAGTAGAATTGAATGCAACATACATGTTGGTTAACATTTGCTTCAATTGGTCTAATTTGGTTGGTATTGACACTAGATTTAGTTCATTAAAACTTGTGGAAGAACTAAAGAATACTGGAAAAGGGTATATATCGAGTGCAAAAGATGTTAAAAATTGACTTTTTGATGAAACTAGAGTATTACCTTTGAGGGATGTTGGAGTGGGAGACTTTTAAGGACAGTAACATGGACAAATTATTATTATTATTTTTACTACAGCGGCTAGAATGGTATTTGCAAAATTGTGGAAACTTGACTTAATTCCCTCCAAATCACAATGGATAAACAAAATATTGGAAATAAAGGACATGGATGAATTAACGTATCTATTAAAACAAAACAATGTTGAAGGAGTAATAAGGATGGACTGGCGGCAGAAAAAGCCAATGGGATTTTGGCCTGCATCAATAGGAGCATAGTGTCTAGATCTAGGGAAGTAATGCTACCGCTCTATTCTGCTTTGGTTAGACCACACCTGGAATATTGTGTCCAATTCTGGGCACCACAATTCAAGAGAGATATTGACAAGCTGGAATGTGTCCAGAGGAAGAGAGAGACTAAAATGATCCAGGGTCTGGAGAACAAGCCCTATGAGGAGCGGCTTAAGGAGCTGGGCATGTTTAGCCTGAAGAAGAGAAGGCTGAGAGGAGATATGATAGCCATGTATAAATATGTGAGAGGAAGCCACAGGGAGGAGGGAGCAAGCTTGTTTTCTGCTTCCCTGGAGACTAGGACGCGGAAACATGGCTTCAAACTACAAGATAGGAGATTCCATCTGAACATGAGGAAGAACTTCCTGACTGTGAAAGCCGTTCAGCAGTGGAACTCTCTGCCCCGGAGTGTGGTGGAGGCTCCTTCTTTGGAAGCTTTTAAACAGAGGCTGGATGGCCATCTGTCAGAGGTGATTTGAATGCAATATTCCTGCTTCTTGGCAGGGGGTTGGACTGGATCGCCCATGAGATCTCTTCCAACTCTTTGATTCCATGATTCTATGACTGGACAACCTTTGATGATTATATTAACAACTAGCTGTACCCACCACGAGTTGCTGTGGCCAACCTTCCCTCTCTCTTTCTCTCCTCCATTCTTTCTCCTTCCTTCCCTTTTTTTTCTTTCATTCTCTCCTTCCTTCCTTCCTTCCTTCCTTCCTTCCTTCCTTCCTTCCTTCCTTCCTTCCTTCCTTCCTTCCTTCCTTCCTTCCTTCCTTGTCTTCCTCTTCCCTTCCTTCCCCCCTTTTCTTTCTCTTCCTCTCTCTCCCCTTTCTTCTCTACCTATTCTTGGACTGCAACTCCCAGCAATCCTCCTGATCAATCTATCTACATACCTATCTATCTAGCTATTTTATCTACTAGGAGGATAGCTGGGAGTTGCAGTCCAGGGATAGAAAATTGGAAATATGCAGGGATTGGGATGCTCTCAAAGAAATCCAAGGAGAAGAAAGCTTGCAGCTCGGAAGCAGTGCATTTGGATCTTCATCATCCTCTCCTAAAGGACCGGGTCTAGGGGATCCTGGGAGCTGTAGTCTGAAAGAGAGTATGGATATCCTATTGTGTGTTTTGTCTGCCAGGAGGAGTTGTGTTTGCACATGCGCTGTAGTGCCTTTTTGCTTTTTTGGCTTGTTAAGACCTTTCCATTGTTTTTTTCAGTGTTTTCATGAGTTATGGCCTGATAGGTGTGTTGTGTCTGAATTTGGTGTCAATTCGCCCCCCCCCAATTTTTGTAAATATTGTTTTTTCTTTCAACCTTTCCCCCCTACTTTTCTAAAATCATATTGTTCTCACATTTTTGTTGTATTTTTTCTGTTTTCAAAGTTAAAAACTTTCTTTCTATCTCACTCTTTCCTCTTGGAGCAATCTTTTCTTTCAATAAAAATTATTTAAAAAGAAAAGAAAAGAAATCCTGTTTCAGGCAATGAAAGAACTCTTTGAATTTCACAACTGGTGCTCAAATTCTTATAAGCCCATCTTTCCAGTGACAAGGGCTATAATCTTCTTGTTTAGACATAAAAAACCTAAATAATAAAAATAGTAAAATCCTTATCTTATCAGGAAGCCAGCTTCAATATCTTCTCTGCTTGGATCTATTGACAATGATGGATGCTTCTTATTTTTACACTTCCACTTTGACTGAACCCAGAATATCTTTCTTATGCTAGGTATTTTGATTGTACTTTTTCTGCATGGCAGGGGATTGGACTAAATGGCTCTTGTGGTCCCTTCCATCTCTATGATTCTACTAGCTGTGCCCTGCCACAAGTTGCTGTGGCCTATAGTAAGAATTTTCGAAGTAGAGGTAGATATCTATTATTATGAAAGAGCGGTACCTACCTATTCCTTCCCCCCTTTTTCTTCCCCTTTCTCTCCTTTCTTCCTTCTCTGCCTCTTTTTTCATTCCTTCTTTTGCTCTTTGGTTTCATCCTTCCTTCTCTCTTTCCTTCCTTCCCTTTCCCTTTCTCTACTTCTTCCTTTTCTCCTTTCTTCCCTCCCTGTTTCCTTCCTTCTTTCACTTTTTATTTCCTTTTCTCCTTCCTTCCTTCTTTACCTCTTTCCTGCCTTTCCTCCCCTTTTTCTTTCCTTTCTACTTTGTATTCTTCCTTCCTTCTGTACCTGTTTCTTTCCTTCCTTCTCTCCCTTCCTTCCCTCTTTCCTTCCCTCCTTCTTTCTTTCCCTCCCTCCTTCTCTCTTTCCTTCCTTCCCCTTTTCCCTCCTACACTCCTTCCCTTTTTCCCTCCCTCCTTTCTTCTTCCTTCCTGTCCTCCCGCAATACTATGGTAGTGTCCCTTCTATTCTATGAGTCTATTCAATATAGTAATATTTTGAATGTAAAGGTATTTTTGTGGGGTTTTTTCTTGAGTGATGGTCACTCCTTGGATTGTAAGGAGTTTTGCTGCCAAATTTGGGGTCATTTGGCCCAGTAGGTTTTTTGTTTTTGTTTTTAAGGTACTCATTACGCACAGAGCATTTATATATATATAGATGATTCTAGGTGCAGTACTTGCAAGCTCTCTTTTCCTGTGGAAATCTGAACCTAACAAACAAAGACTCTTTCACAATTCATAAGAACATCCCTGGACCCAAGTGCTGGCATCCCGCATTGGCAGACACCTTTCAAGGAATCAGCAGAGGTCTGAGCCTTGATTCTTGGGATTTGTTGAACCACAAATGCAGTATTCAACCTGCAAAACATATCCTTCATCACCCATCACCAAACTAATCTGTAATCTTCCAGTGAACACAACATTAGCAAGTCCACTGCCCTTGCCCTCTACATGCCCTGATATCTCTACCATTATTGCTTCTGCTGATGTAACTATAGGCTTGCTGTGATGTAGAAAAGAGGAAAGCAATACATAACATGGAAAAAATTGTTTCCCTGGATTAAACCACTTAAACACATTCAAGTTTAGCCACATGCTTTTAAACCATTATTTTACAAAGAAGTTATTCTCAGCCCAGCTTCTGATGGTTTAGAAATCCATATTACTCTTATAATAACATGAAATAATATTAGCTTTGACTATTACAGCTTGGTTTGCAACACATATATTTATTTTCAACATTAGAAAAGGAAACTGGGAAAAAACCTGGGATTGCAATCCCAGTTCAAAGCCATGAGTAAAATTCCCTGCTCTATGGTTGCCAATCACAATCATCTGGAGGGGCCCTGCTCTCGGTCCCACCATCTTCGCAATCACGTCTGGTGGGGACGAGGGACAGGGCTTTCTCGGTGGTGGCCCCTCGGCTCTGGAACTCTCTCCCATTGGAGATTAGAACTGTCCCTTCCCTCCTGACCTTTAGAAAGTTGGGGGAAACCTGGTTTTGGAATCTGGCATTTGATGAGTGAGGCAATGGCTTTTGACCACATGGACGGATGGGGATGAATAGTGATTCTTAACTACTGTACTTTATATAATTATATGATAGTACTTTAATGTGTTTATATTAGTGTATTATTGATGTGGTGTTTTTAAATCATTGTGTATGAACCCCTTGTTGTAAACTGGCCTGAGTCTCTCGTTGGAGGTGAGAAGTCCGGTATATAAAAGTTCTAAATAAATCAATAATAAATAAATAATATCATAGATTTAAAAAGGACTCCTGAAGAAGGACAATTATAAGTTGCATATTCCTGAGTAGGCAAACAGACAATCTCTACATCAACACTGGCAAAAAAACAAGAAGAAATACTGTTTACCCATAAGCATAAATAAATTATATATATTAGAAATCAACACTTTCTCATTACTTTCTTTTCTAGATCACCAGACTGGGCCACAGCAACGCATGGCAGGGGACGGCTAGTGTGAAATATTTTCACAGGCAGACTAAAATATGTGGACCAGAGTGTGCATGTTGTACAGACAACATTCCAAACAGAACTTCTATGTTTCCCCATCACAAACTTTGAAACTCTCACAGAAAGTCAGTCCGTATGATTGGCCATACATCAAATTATAATCTTTGAAGTATACATAAACACATTTGTGATATGGCCCAGAATTTACCCAGTGATATGCATCGCTCCCTGCCACCAGGAAAATTGCTCACGAAGATGGAACTGCCCTCAAAAGCTGCATTCGGCAGCATATAACCATGGTAACTGGGTTATTTTGATCATCCTTGTCCCCCACTTTTTGCAGGAAAGAAACTGCTGAAAAGGAAAAGCAGATAAGAAGCTATATGCCCAACGTAACAAGTCCTTAGAGAGTTCTCAGAAATGATGTCTTTTGCAAGGGCATGCCAATAAAAAAGACTCAGCTGAGAGTTAATGTTTTGAGCTAAGAGCCTGAAAATGACAAAAGGGTCACCTGTTTGTATCAAGGATTCATTGAACTAATGACTATTATCTGCTCTAGTGGTTTCCCTCAGGGCTATCATTCCAAATGGCATTTAGCAGAAGATTTATGAAGTCACTTTTTTATAGGATTTGTGAGTTAGGACCTCTTGGACCTCCATCGAAGGCAACGATGCAGTAATACACATGATCAGAGGTGCTTTTCTTCTGTGTGCTTTTATATTTATCATCTTTTTTTTTGACAAATTGCTTCTTTTTGCTTTTATTTTTCTATTTTGTGAATAGGTAAAGGTAAAGGTAGTCCCCTGACATTAAGTCCAGTCATGTCTGACTCTGGGGTGTGGTGCTCATCTCCATTTCTAAGCCGAAGAGCCAGCGTTGTCCGTAGACACCTCCAAGGTCATGTGGCCGGCATGACTGCATGGAGCGCCGTTACCTTTCCGCCGAGCGGTACCTATTGATCTACTCACATTTGCATGTTTTCGAACTGCTAGGTTGGCAGAAGCTAGGGCTGACAGCGGAAGCTCATGCCGCTCCCCGGAATCGAACCTGCGACCTTTCGATCAACAAGCTCAGCAGCTCAGTGCTTTAATCCACTGCACCACCGGGGGCTCCATATTTTGTGAATAGTTATAATAATAATAATAATAATAAACCTTTATTTATACCCCGCTAACATCTCCCGAAGGACTCGGTGCGGCTTACAAGAGGCCGAAGCACAACACATCAATAGAACAACAACATAACAAATACAACAATAAATAAATTCATAAAACAAGCAATAAGCATTAAAACAATAGCAATAAGCATTAGACAATAACACGACGACACATTTAAAATTAAGGCCGGGCCAAACGTAATGATTAAAATTTTAAAATGCTGAACATGACAGGTGAGATGGATAGGTTTTTGGTGATGTGGCGGCAAAAAAAGCCAATGGGATTTTGGCCTGCATCAATAGGAGCATAGTGTCTAGATCCTAGGGAAGTCATGCTACCCCTCTATTCTGCTTGGTTAGACCACACCTGGAATATTGTGTCCTATTCTGGGCACCACAATTCAAGAGAGATATTGACAAGCTGGAATGTGTCCAGAGGAGGGCGACTAAAATGATCAAGGGTCTGGAGAACAAGCCCTATGAGGAGCGGCTTAGAGAACTGGGTTAGCCTGAAGAAGAGAAGGATGAGAGGAGATATGATAGCCATGTATAAATATGTGAGAGGAAGTCACAGGGAGGAGGGAGCAAGCTTGTTTTCTGCTTCCCTGGAGACTAGGATGCGGAACAATGGCTTCAAACTACAAGAGAGGAGATTCCATCTGAACATGAGGAAGAACTTCCTGACTGTGAGAGCCGTTCAGCAATGGAACTCTCTGCCCCGGAGTGTGGTGGAGGCTCCTTCTTTGGAAGCTTTTAAACAGAGGCTGGATGGCCATCTGTCAGGGTGATTTGAATGCAATATTCCTGCTTCTTGGCAGGGGGTTGGACTGGATGGCCCATGAGGTCTCTTCCAACTCTTTGATTCTATGATTCTATGATAGGCAAATGCAGATATCCTGGATCTCTGATAAA
Organism: Anolis sagrei ordinatus; assembly: GCF_025583915.1. NCBI lineage: Eukaryota > Metazoa > Chordata > Lepidosauria > Squamata > Anolidae > Anolis > Anolis sagrei. Next base: position 117,572,357 of record NW_026847549.1, on the reverse strand, counting down.
GTGCGTTGGGACATAATGCTAGGAGTTTCCTTATTCTGGAAAGGCACACTGGAACAACCACGTTTTCAAGCTCCTCCTAAAGATTGCTAGCAACGGGGCCTGCCTGATGTCCTTAGGGAGAGAGTTCCAGAGTCGAGGGGCCACCACCGAGAAAGCCCTATCCCTCGTCCCCACCAATCGCGCTTGCAATGCAGGTGGGATCGTGAGCAGGGCCTCTCCAGATGAACGAAGAGATCGTGTGGGTTCGTACACAGAGATGCGGTCACGCAGGTAGGCGGGTCCCAAACCGTTTAGGGCTTTGTAGGTAAGCACCTGCACCTTGAATTGTGACTGGAAAATGAATGGCAGCCAGTGGAGCTCCTTAAACAGGAGGGTTGACCTCTCCCTGTAAGGAGCACCAGTTAACAACCTGGCCACCGCCCGTTGGACCAATTGAAATTTCCGGGCCGTTTTCAAGGACAGCCCCACGTAGAGTGCATTACAGTAGTCCAATCTGGAAGTGACTAAGGCGTGGATCACCCTGGCCAGATCCACCTTCCCGAGGTATGGTCACAGCTTGAAAGATTTACTCATTGAACAACTGTCATATTTTAAAAATGGTACAGTACAGTGAATGTGTTAAAGAGAGTGATTTGAGTATGACCCTGACCCCTTCCTCCCTTATGAAGAACAAGTTGTGTTCTTTGGAGGGAATTGCCTTTCCTAAATCCTGCAGGGAAGGCCTAGTAGGAAAGGCAAATTGCAGAAAAGTATGCCTTCCATTTGTGCAACATTACCCAAGGATCAAAACCAATATCTCAGTTTTGTCTTTCATTGGCAGATTATTATTCAAGCAGCATCCCAGCCTATATATTTGACACAATATGCCCAAAGCAATTTGAGATTCAGCAACTAATTCATAGCGTGGCTTGAAGGCTATGTCTTCAATATATTTGCAACAAGATGGTTTAATTCAAGAGGTTTGCTTCCAGAGTGTAATACCGCCTATTAACAAGGGATGAATGTATTCCTGCAAAACAAACATATGTCTGAAATGCGTGGAAGCTAGTCCCTGTGTCCCCTAAAGTGGGTACCCATAAAAGGATAAGGTGTGATTATTATAATGAACAATCATACTTCAGTTCCAGTTCTCTGCCTACACAAGCTATAATTTTTTAAAATCTATCATTCCAATTTTAATTTGCTTCTCTTCCTTTCTCTCTCTCTCTCTCTCCCCTCCCTCACACATTAATTCAAATTTATCTTTTCAATCAGGTCACTTTCAGTCTTTTGTCACTTAAAATAATGTAAATGATGAGCAACAAAAAGAAATTTGCACACCAAAGTACATGCAAAGGGCATTGAATGAAACCCACACTGTTGATGAATGGATACCCCTGTCGTTTTTATTTAGTGCAAAGTTTACTTATAGCTTGGCATATAGCTTTACTTATAGGTTACCAAGGACATTGTTGCATGAAGCCACTGCAGTTGCACAATCATCAACAAGAGCAACACACTGGGTGCACCCTAACTATTGCACCCCTCAGCATTTGCAGAACTGCAACAATTTGCGGATCTGTAATCCCACAGCTATATTTCCACTTAACCATGTAACTCCATCATTCAGCACCACTATCCCATATATTTTGCAATTACTATTGTAGCGAATTTGTTGATCTATGTTAAATTTTTGATGTATAGCTCTATGTTGCATGTGGCAGAATTGGCAGAAATAGGGTAGCAACAGTAGAAGCAAGATTAATTTGCATACATGCAGCCGATTGGTCATATTCAGATGAGTGTAGGCCAGGATTTGAAAGGGCCACTGAGCCAGTATGGCAGTTGGGGGGAAGAGAGCTGAACATTCCAAAGGGGCGGAATTAAGTTTAAAAATAGGCAGTTAGGGAGTCAAAAAGTTTGAGTTAGGGATTCCTGTTTGTGAAGGACAGTTAGGAACTTCTGTGAGAGAAGAGTAGTTAGGAAAATGGAGCTTAAGTTTTAAGGAAAATAAAGAAGTGCCAGTATGGTTTAAGGCGGAATATAGTTCTGTCAAGAATGTATGAAAAAGTAACATATTGCTGATGTGAAACAGTTGAAGTTGGATAAGAAAAGTTAACTAAGTGAAAGATATTGAATGTAAGACTCAAGACTGTAACAGGAAAACGCAAATGTAACCATAAGCATTGGAGCCAGGAGCTATAAATAAACTTTGTTACTTGGTTTACTACAAGAGTGTCTCAAGCCTGTAATATAAAAGCATCAAGGAAAAAGCTCGCAAGAAAGTCCCAGCAAATTTAAAAAGGGTAAAAATACATCAATGCAAGGGAGTAAAAAGATTTAAAAGAAAATATTTTCCCCCCACATTGTCACACATAAAAAGACACCTGAAGAAAGGACTGAAGTAGTGAAATGTCGCCTCATGTATCCATCCATCCATCCATCCATCCATCCATCTATCTATCTATCTATCTATCTAGTAATTTTGCAATTCTAGCTAAAGTTAGTTTTTTTTAAAAAACATTTCAAATCAATGAATTAATGCCTGGAGAATGGTGAGGAGGAGCAGGGAGAGGGGGAAAGGAGGACAATCCTGCCCCTTGATGTTACTTCAGTGCCAGCATGCCAGCACAGAAGTGGAACAGGCTCATGTCACCATGTAAATACTGTGATTTGTAACTACTGATAGGCTATTAAGAGATTTAGCAAAGATGTGATGACACGTCGAAGGAAAAGGAAAACTATATGTCTGGCTATTTTCGATGGCTATCAGTATACCCTCTGATGAACTTCAGTTCTTTAAAAGAAAGACTTTTGAGACAGGATTAAAGTTAACCAAATAAGTTTACTGGAAACAAAAGGGCAAAGATAACTTCAGTCAGGGTTCTTGAAAGGTGAATCAAAATAACATTTTACAAAGACAAAGTTAGTTACACTGGTAGTAAACAACTATATTCTTAAAATATGAGGTAAAATACTTGGCTATGTTAGCTACAGTAAGGTACTTGTCATTTTTTTTGGTAAAGCCTGATAGGTGTATTGTGTCCAAATTTGGTGTCAATTCCCCCCTGTGGTTTTTGAGTTATGTTAATCCCACATACGAACATTACATTTTTATTTATATAGACTAGCCGTCCCCTGCCACGTGTTGCTGTGGCCCACATGGGGGTTCTGTGTGGGAGTTTTGACCCAATTCTATCATTGGTGCGATTCAGAATGCTCTGTGATTGTTGGTTAACTATAAATCCCAGTAACTACAACTCCCAAATGTCAAGATTCTATGTTCCCCAAACTCTTCACATTTGGGCATATTAAATCTTCATGTAGAGTTTGGTCCAGACCCATCATTGTTTGAGTCCACAGTGCTCTCTGGATGTAGGTGAACTACAACTCCAAAACTCAAGGTCAATGCCCACCAAACCCTTCTGGTGTTTTCTGTTGGTCATGGGAGTCCTGTGTGCCACATTTGGTTGAATTCCATCCTTGGTGAGGTTCAGAATGCTCTTTGATTGTAACTTAACTATAAATCCCAGCAACTACAACTCCCAAATGACAAAATCAATTTTTTGAGTAAAGCACATACATTGGCCTGATAGGTGTACTGTGTCCAAATTTGGTGTCAATTCCCCCAGTGGTTTTTTAGTTCTGTGAATACCACAAACGAACATTACATTTTTATTTATATTGATTATTTCCTTTTTGCCTTTATAATACCTTTTTTCCAAGATGTATTTTGTAAATTGTATGATGCCTTCTTCCTCTTTAAAACTGCTCCAACATGCCAGGAAAGAAGTTGACAAACAACTTATGGGCCACCCTAGTATATTTTAAAAGGGGGGGGGGGGGTTGAAAGGATCCTATAGACATACCAGAGGTATTGTGGACATTAATACCTATAATGCCTTCTGTTACACATTTTCTGTTGCTAGAAATAAGCCTTCAAAAGATAGGGGAGTGCCAGATAGGAAGGCATGCTTTTATATCAAAGGAAAGGAAGTATGAAACACTTACCATTGTTTATACTGCCATACACAGCTAAGCTACTTTGAAAGGTACAGATCTTTCAAAGAGAAGAGAGGGTTTGAAGTACCTCCACGTTGAAAGGGATGGGTTGGGGAATTATAGAAAATATTTTTCTTCATGCTTTCATGAAACGCTACTTCGAAGTATTTTGCCGTTATTTATGCAACGATATTTCTTTATTTGTATAATTCTCTGACTGCTGGTTATGCAAACATAATGTATCCGACTGCCCATTCTTCAGGAGGGCTTCCTGAACCATCCTTTTTCTTCTTAAGCCCTGATTACACAAATAGTTCTTTTTATAGGAAAATCAGTAGGTCTGGCAATTCAATGCTTGTTGCACACAGTGTGCTCACTGCAAATTGATCCTTACCATAATGCAGCAGGATTATTCTAGACAAGTCAATGACTCAGAATTATCACAGCAAAGTTCCAGCAAAACTATTCATGCCTCACCCCAGATTCATGACTAATCTGTTATCATTGACCAGTACATATCCCCGGTAGCCCTAAAATGTTGCTTCGTATATTGCCCCATTGCTCTTGACATTAAATAATAATCAGGATATCACATTTTGGTGCGTTGGCATGGTTGATACAGAGCTTATAAATATTTAAATTTTAGTCTGAACAAATGGTAGCACCTTCTTCTCTCTTCCAGCAATAGGTCATCTGAAGTTGATGTGATTTGTGGAGTGAAATATTTCAATTAAAACCGAGGCTCCGACTCATCCCCTCTCTCAATCTCTGCCTTTTCCTTGATGAGTAGTATAAAGAAATCACAGATCCTGGGGGATTATGTTTTCTAATACATCCCAACTGCTGGCACCACTTTAAAGAATCATGCTCTGATATCTCAAAATAAATCTCGCTGCCCGACACCAATATGATTCTGGCACGGAGCGTTTAAATGATTGCTGAGGTAACGGGTATACTCTGATAGAGTTGCTGCCACCACCCAAAGTAATTTGGGAATACTAAAGATGTTGTCCCTGAGGTAAATCCCTTCCTACCCACCAGCTCTCCTTTGGGCTCCCTGAAATGACTGAGATGTAAAGATGTTAAAAACCACTGGAATTATCCTCACAGAATGAGTCACTGCTGAGGCTGCTTAAAAGTTGAACTAGAGAAATGTTTATTAATATATTTGAACAAACAACTATCTTCTTTAACGAGGCACACAAGCTTGAATAGTTACAGAGGCACAATATTCTTAATGGTTACTTAAATAGGTTTCCTAACTTAGATATGAGCAAAACTCCTCACTCTACCCCGACACAGTAGCAGTGATTTTCCCAAACAAACCTAACCCGGTTGTCCCCAGAGCAAATAGCTACACTCTAGACAGAGTTCTCTAACAGCTAAACTACTCTGACCCCAGAGAGCAAACCACTTATGTAATAAATCCAACACAAGTACCCAGGCGTCTACTTTGACCCTCCTGGCCAAATAAATGTAGAATCGCCTGCCCCAAATGCCCTCTGACAGTAAAAATCTTTGCTCACCAAAAATCCGCCTCTCTACTCTGTTCCCAAAAATCACCCTCTTCTTCAAAGCCAAAAAATCAATCTTCCCTTTCTGACAAGCTGACAGCTTTCCCACCTCAGGGCTAAACTCCTCCCATCTGCCTTAACCAATCCAGAGAGAGCTCCAGCTCCTCCCCTCTTCTACTCTTACATTCCCAAGATGTCTGCCTCCCTCGCTTACACTCTCAAAATGGAGGCCTGCTTACTGACATCTCAGGCTCCTACTTCGGCCTACGAGGTAAGAATAATCACAAGTAGCCACATTCTACACGGCCAGGCCCGTAGCCAGGATTTTGATTCCGGGTATCCCCCCCCTCTCTCTCTCTCATACACACACACACACGGGGGGGGGGGGGGGGGGTGAGTCTGAGTGAGAGAGGATCTACCCTAGCAAACCTTTTGTATTGTTACCCCAATACCCCATGCATATGAGATATATTGAGCATGGTGATTAGATCATGATATGAATAAACATAACAGTTTAAATAATAAATGTTATTTATTTACTTTCATTAACAAAATGTTCAGAATATTTTTTGATTGATTTTTTTTTACTTTACAGCAACAGTCTTCTTTTCTTCTTCTCCGCCACTTTATCAATTACTTTTTCTGGTTTGATAGTGATGTCCCGATGGCTGGAAATCATTGCTAGTCCACTAAGTCTGTGCTCTGTCACTAAACTTCTAGATACACTTTTCACTCTCTTCATGGTTGAAAACAGGCTGGGATTGGGGAATGATTGCCCTTTTCAAATGGTCGTTGTTGTTTACCTGGATCCAGAAAGCACAGAAGACAGCCAACATCATATCTGGACCAAACATGGCCAACTGTGAATATTATTTATTTATTTATTTATTTATTTATTAACTGCATTTATATGCCGCCCTTCTCACCCCGAAGGGGACTCAGAGCAGAAAATTGAACGTTACCTGAGAAGGTCTAGAGTTTGTACATTGTTTCCATCCTAAATATCTCGGTGTCACCTTAGATCGAACACTAGCATATAGGAAACACTGCTTGAACACAAAGAACAAAGCAATAACATCCTGTGGAAACTTACTGGCAGCACATGGGGTGCAGACCCAAAATTAATAAGAACATTAGCCCTGGCCTTGTCTTACTCAACTGCCGAGTACGCCTGCCCTGTTTGGCATAAGTCTGCCCACGCAAAGCAGGTGAACATAGCATTGAATGAAACATACAGAATAATCACAAGATGTCTTAAACCTACACCTGTTGATAAACTCTACAAGCTAGCTGGCATTGCCCCCCCCCCCCCGATGTGCGACGGGACATAAGCAGGGGGTTGGACTGGATGGCCCTTGAGGTCTGTAGTGAACTCATATCTTTGCTTGCTAGGCCGCAGCCTGGGAGTCAGTGAGTTGGTCTCCATGTTGGTAAAGGCAGAGAGGCAAGGGGAGGAGTCAGCCAACTCCTGATTGGCTCAGACCCCTAGGGGAGGAGTTGAAGGAGTGTGTAAAAAGGCTGTACTTTCTGTCAGAGAGGGAGAAGAATGATTTGATCTAGAAGAGAGATTGTTTTGATCTAAAAGGGAGAAGAGGGATTTGATCTGAAAGAGATAGGATTAGGATTTTCAGGCAGGGAGTTTCTGAGTGAGTGAGAAATTAGACTGTCAGGGAATACTAGAGGGCAAGTGCTTCAGTGTAGTTTGGCCAGGGCGGTCAAAGGAAGGCTTGTTGACTTGTATTAGGAGAGAATACAAGTGGGTTTATTTCCCTACAGTGCAGAGTAGTCTAGAAGCAACCTAGTTACTCTCGCAAGCAGCCAGGGCGGCTGGTCTGAGAAACACACTGTTACTTGTTGTAGAATAGTGTGAAGAAAGTAACTCACGTCAAAGAAAAGTTACTCTTTCTTAAGCAATCATTTATTTTATAAGTCTGTGCCTCAGAAACCAACTACGCATATGTACCACTCAGTAATGAGTTGTCTGTTTCAAACATTTCAATAAACCTGTTCTCTAGTTTACTTTTAATCTGCCCCAGCCTTGTTTTGTCATTATAAAGCCAGATACAGTAAGCCTCTACATCTCTGCAGTCCAGCCACAAGAGAAACGGAGCCAAAAAAGAGGAACCGGTGTATAAGGACATTTTACCTCAAGTATATCATCTACTTAATTCCTCAATCAGAAGTTTGAGGTGGTGGCAGCATACCTACCATATACACGCACCTTTCTCTCTCATCACTTGTAACACCCTCACATATTCCTGTCACACAGGAGCAATAAGAGACCCTGACCTCTTAACTCCCTTTACAGTGGTGGCAGCGGTGGGATTGAAAAGGAAGGTTCCCCCCTGTCACTCGTAGATAAGGGACCCCTCGTTCCTTAGCCCTCTTTACAAGGTCTCTACCAACTCTATGATTCTATGAATGTGACTCTTCCTCACTCACCAACCTGATATACCTTGATTTTAGGACAGCTAAATTCTATTACTAGTATCATTGTTCTGATATGTGTATATATTTCTTGATCTGAAATGAATGACAGTTAGGGAAGTTTATACAAACATAGGCTCCCAACTTCTGTTGCTTCTCGCTGTTATCAATCTGCTCTTTAATATTTCACCTGTCAGCCCTAAATTACAAAACCCTCAGAGATGCAAACATCATTTGTAAAGCTGTGTTTATCTCTGATTTCCTTTTGACATTATTGCAACAATGCATCTGTCATTTTTGCGACACTTGAAAGCCAATAAGGAGAACCAAACTGATAAGAGGATTTTTCACTCGCAGATTATCATCTTTCTTTCCATCAAGATTGAGGGATACTTTATTCTTAAATTTGCAGAAAGAAAGAATGATTGCTTTGTCATGCTGGATCTCTATATTTCATGGCAATTGATGGGTCTAGCCTTCTTGGTGAGGGAAGATTGTAAATGTATCATTCACGAGCTGGTTCCTCATTACTGGTGTTTTCACTGCAAGATATATCATTAACACATTAAACTGTTATCTTTGCCCTTCACTCTAGCAGATTATTATAACAGCAACAGTCAGATAAATGTAAGCTAAATAACTGAGTATACTAGTATTACACCCACTCACATATCAACATCAAAAAATAAATGAGGGAGAGAGAACATGGATTGACATCATTTTTAATGCATAGGCTATTTCTGACACATAATGAGATATTTTGAAAAGTTCACAACAGTGCTATTGGAGATGGATTTTTAGGTGCATCTCTTGACATAGCTGTGATATTTAATGGGCTTTCCTCTGCAAAGCAAGAACATATAGCTAGCAGCTTCTGGTGATATTATGCTATGGACTCACTCATCTACGTATATGTGTTTTTTAACCTGTGGGGTCCCGCAAGGTTCCATTCTGTCTCCCATGCTTTTTGATATCTACATGAAACCGCTGGGTGAGGTCATCCGGAGTTTTGGAGTTGGTTGCCATCTCTATGCAGATGACACACAACTCTACTACTCTTTTCTACCTAACTCCAAGGAAGCCCCTCGAGTGCTGGACAAGTGTCTGACCGCTGTGGCTGGCTGGATGAGGAAGAACAAGCTGAAGATCAATCCCGACAAGATTGAGGTCCTCCTGGTCGATCATAAACCGGATCGGGGTACAGGGTGGCAACTTGTGCTGGTTACGCTCCCCCTGAAGTCACAGGTTCGCAATTTCGGTGTCCTCCTGGACTCATCACTGTCACTTGAAGCTCAGGCATCGGTGGTGGCCGGGAGGGCCTTTGCACAATTAAGACTTGTGCGCCAACTGTGACCGTACCTTGTGAAGGCGGATCTGGCCAGGGTGGTTCATGCCTTAGTCACCTCCAGATTGGACTACTGTAATGCACTCTACGTGGGGCTGCCCTTGAAAACGGCTCAGAAATTTCAATTGGTCCAACGGGTGGCGGCCAGGTTGTTAATGGGAGCTGCTTACAGGGAGAGGTCAACCCTCCTGTTTAAGGAGCTCCACTGGCTGCCATTCATTTTCCGGTCCCAATTCAAGGTGCAGGTGCTTACCTACAAAGCCCTAACGGGTTGGGACCCGCCTACCTGCATGACCGCATCTCTGTGTACAAACCCACATGATCTCTTCATTCATCTGGAGAGGCCCTGTTCACGATCCCACCTCCATCGCAAGCGTGATTGGTGGGGACGAGGGATAGGGCCTTCTTGGTGGTGGCCCCTCGACTCTGGAACTCGCTCCCCAAGGACGTTAAACATGCCCCAACTCTGGCAGTCTTCAAGAGGAGCCTGAAAACGTGGTTTTTCCAGTGTGCCTTCCCAGAATAAGGAACCCTAAGCAACATGTCCCTAATCGCACTTTACTAATGATCTAGGATTGTCTGCTCGCTCTAGTTCTCTCCAAATATCCATCCTAGTTATATGTCACCTTGTCATGCCCAGTATTTTAAAATTTTAATTATTACATTTGGCCCTGCCATAGGTTTTTAATGCGTTGTGGTGTTACTGTTATTGTTTATTGCTTTGTTTATGAGTTATTTATTGTCTGTATTGCTGTGTTGTTTTATTGATGTATTTGGGCTCGGCCTCTTGTAAGCCACACCAAGTCCTCCGGGAGATGGTAGCGGGGTATAAATAAAGGATTATTATTATTATTGTTATTATTATTACAAAAGCCTCAGTCTTCAATGCAGTTATAATGCAAAGTACCTGAAAATTAGTGTTTTGATGACTAAACTAGCTTTAATTTTGTAAACAAAAGAATGGCCAAATAAGACAAAAAAAAAAACCCACGTGTGTACATTTTAAACATATGCCAGGTAATCCCTTGCTTTGAACACTGATCAAAATGACCATTTTTAGCCTCTCTTTGGGATATATTTCAATGCATCCTGTTAAGATATAATTGGATTTGTTTTACTTCGTATGTACCTAATCAAATCAAAATCAAAGAATTGTAAAATCTTCCACAATGTAAAGATGATGGAATTTTATTTCTGGAAGAGAAACCGAATGTATTTAAAATATTTACTAGATGTCCTAAAACGGCTCTTCTTCAAGCAATTTATACCGAAAGCATTTTTGACACTGACATTATCTGCTTTCTAGATAATGTTTAATTAAGAAAATAATTGTCAAGATGGGAGGCAGAGGCAATGACCGAGACATATGTAACATGTTTTGCAATAATCAGTGCTGTTCTAGATGTGATAATGAGGGAAGAATTCAATTTTTTACACCAAATAGATGGATGGGTGCCAGCAATTTCCTCACACTAAGGCATAAGAGCTGCTGACTTAAATTTTAAAGGATTTGAGAAGTGCATTCAGGATGATCTTTTCCTTAATCATTCATTTAAGATTTGAGATTATCATTTGAAATCTACCCTATCTTTTTTCCCCACAATCTCAGTATTCATCTATGGAAATATGCCTCTGTGGGGATTTTACTTAGAATCATAGAATCAAAGAGTTGGAAGAGACCTCATGGGCCATCCAGTCCAACCCCATTCTGCCAAGAAGCAGGAATATTGCATTCAAATCACCCCTGACAGATGGCCATCCAGCCCCTGTTTAAAAGCTTCCAAAGAAGGAGCCTCCACCACACTCCGGGGCAGAGAGTTCCACTGCTGAACAGCTCTCACAGTCAGGAAGTTCTTCCTCATGTTCAGATGGAATCTCCTTTCTTGTAGTTTGAAGCCATTGTTTGGTGTCCTAGTCTCCACTGCTGAACAGCTCTCGCAGTCAGGAAGTTCTTCCTCGTGTTCAGATGGAATCTCCACTCTTGTAGTTTGAAGCCATTGTTCCACGTCCCAGTGAAGCAAAAAGCAAGCTTGCTCCCTCCTCCCTGTGGCTTCCTCTCACATATTTATACATGGCTATCATATCTCCTCTCAGCCTTCTTCTCTTCTTCAGGCTAAACATGCCCAGCTCCTTAAGCCGCTCCTCATAGGGCTTGTTCTCCAAACCCTTGATCATTTTAGTCGCCCTCCTCTGGACACATTCCAGCTTGTCAATATCTCTCTTGAATTGTGGTGCCCAGAATTGGACACAATATTCCAGATGTGGTCTAACCAAAGCAGAATAGAGGGGTAGTATTACTTCCTTAGATCTAGACACTATGCTCCTATTGATGCAGGCCAAAATCTCCAGTGGCTCCAGTCCTTCCTGGAGGGACGGTCCCAGAAGGTGTAATTGGGTGGCACCTATTCAACTCCACAACCATTGTCTTGTGGAGTCCTCTCACATATTTATACATGGCTATCATATCTCCTCTCAGCTTTCTCTTCTTCAGGCTAAACATGCCCAGCTCCTTAAGCCGCTCCTCATAGGGCTTGTTTTCCAGACCCTTGATCATTTTAGTCGCCCTCCTCTGGACACATACCAGCTTGTCAATATCTCTCTTGAATTGTGGTGCCCAGAATTGGACACAATATTCCAGGTGTGATCTAACCAAAGCAGTATAGCTGTCATGCTCTCTTGGGTTTTGCTTTGCTGATGCCTTTTTGGATTAACCTTCAAGTTCTATGTCTTATTGATCTTTTGGAACATTAAGCTTTGCCTTTAAGAACTTTTTACCTTTTATTTTTTATACACTATAAAGATTTCTGGCTGTGTAGATTCACCAAGGTGAATCTACTCTGAGGTGCGACACTATGTCGGACTGGATGAGGGCTAACAAATTGAAATTGAATCCCAACAAGACAGAGGTCCTCCTAGTCAGTTGAAAGGCCAAACAGGGCATAGGTTTACATCCTGTGTTGGTTGGGGTTATACTCCCCCTGAAGATGCAGGTTCACAGCTTGGGAGTGATTCTGGATTAATCGCTGAGCCTGAAACCCTAGGTCTCGGCAGTAGCCGGGAGAGCTTTTGCACAATTAAAACTTGTGCACCAGCTGCGCCTATACCTTGGGAGGGCTGATCTAGCAGCAGTGGTCCACGTTCTTGTTACATCCCAAATAGATTACTGCAAAACACTCTACGTGGGGCTGCCTTTGAAAACTGTTCGGAAACTTCAACTAGTCCAATCGGCTGCAACTAGATTACTAACTGGAGTGACATACAGGGAGCACACCACCCCCTTGTTGTGTCAGCTCCACTGGCTGCGGATCCACTTCCAAACTCAATTCAAAATGCTGGTTTTGACCTATAAAGCTCTATACGGTTCTGGCCCAGCTTACTTGTCCGAATGAATCTCCCACTACGTCTTGCCTTGCAGTTTAAGATCATCAGGGGAGACCCTGCTCTTGCTCCCGCCAGAGTCGCAAATACGTCTGGTGGGGACACGAGACAGGGCTTTCTCAGCTGTAGCCCCACGCCTGTGGAACTCGCTTCCCAATGAGGTAAGATCTGCTTCATCCCTCCTGTCTTTTAGGAATAAATTGAAGTCTTGGTTCTGGGACTAGGCTTTTGGACAGCAGGCATAAATAGCTCTTTGGATATGGAATTTGCCTGGAATGGTGATACTGCATGTTGGGGTTCAGCCTGATCCTGATCTGTGTGAACCAGATTCTCTGATAGTTTTTCCAACTGAGCAAGCTCTCCCTTACCCTGACAGTGTGGAATCTGTTGTTGATGCAGAGGTCAGCGGCGATGAAAACGAAACTCAACAGCTGGAGGAAAATGTTTTGGAAGTTAGCCGTGATATCTCTCCACCTGGGGTTTTTAATGAGGACTGAAGAGAACAGATAGTTAGAGACAGAAATGTTTCCCAGTTTCTACGAAGGTCACATCGTTTACAGGAGAGACAGGCCCAGACGTCAAAGTCAAGGGGCGTTTCAAAGAATAGCTTCTTTGGTTTAAGAGGCCTCCTGCCGGGTGCCTCTTTAGATCAAGCAACGTTTGGGACTGTGGCTGTGCCTTGGCAGAATTCCTGTGTTTCATGGCCGGTAATCCCAGAGGCTTAGTTATCAAGTTCATGGTTAGTAAAAGGCTAACAGATTCCTGGTTCTTGTATTGTGGCTTTTGAAATTTTGCTCAAGTTCAGAGATTCTACTGACTGCTGTGTTTTTCTGTGGCTTTTTGACTTTGCATTTACCTTTCTTTTGTAACCAATTTTTCATCAATAAACAAGGATTGCTTTTCCTACAGTCCAGTGTGGTGGATTTAATCTTATGGTCTCGTTTCTTGAACTGGGATGCAACACTGCAGTTAATACTGTTTGTATTGTTTTAATTAATGTTGTATTTATTGCTTTAATTGTTGTTATGTTGCTTTGTTATATTTAATGGCATCAAATTGTGCCAAATCTAAGCCGTCCTGAGTCCCCCTTCGGGGGTTGAGAAGGACGGGGTAGAAATGCTGGAAATAAATAAATAAGTCAATTGCTTAACATAATGAAAAATGTATCGCAAAATGGCAGTGGAATGGATGGAGGATGAATTTCTAAACTAAAATCTATATCATTTTGTCCTGTGTTTGTGTCATGTTTACCTTGAACACATGATAAGACATTTGGCTTGAAGCAATTGCAGACAGAAAAATCAGTCACAGATGGATTGACTATGTGAATGTACTCATGCATACATAGTTAACAAGCTGGATATGCTACAAGGATCTGTTCAGAGAACGAGCTCGCTACGATAGTAACAAAAGATATATTCTGACCTAAGAGCCATTTCCCAATATTTGTCTTCCATTCTAGAAATAGCACATTAGAGGGGAAACATCATTTATATATTTCACTTCCAATGTTACATTTCAAACCATAAAGTTCACCTAAAACAAAACAAAACACAAATATTTGGGCTGCTTTATCCTCCACTTCTATAAAGCAGGGAAAATATACCGTATATTCCGGAATATAAGACGACTGGGCGTATAAGACGACCCCAACTTTTCTAGTTAAAATATAGAGTTTGGGATATACTCGCCGTATAAGACTACCCCTCTTCCAATGCACACCAAGTAAATTTTTTAAAAAATCAGATTTGATTTTAATTTGGTAATTTTCCTATTACTGTACCTCCTTCTCTGCCTCTCAGATCTTGCACATGCACACCTGCATTGCTTCACTGCAGTCTTCAGGAGCGGGATCTGAGAGGCAGAGGAGGTACAGTAATAGGATACAAGGGCCAGACAGGTAAAAGAGGTGTGTTTTTCTGGGCCCAGAGCCACTCTTTTATCCATATCCCGGAGCCCCCGGTGGCGCAGTGGGTTAAATCCCTGTGCCGGCAGGACTGAAGACTGACAGGTCGCAGGTTCAAATCTGGGGAGAGGTGGATGAGCTTCCTCTATCGGCTCCAGCTCCTCATGTGGGGACATGAGAGAAGCCTCCCACAAGGATGATAAAAACATCAAATCATCTCGGTGTCCCCTGGGCAACGTCCTTGCAGACGGCCAATTCTCTCACACCAAAGTGACTTGCAGTTTCTCAAGTCGCTCCTGACACAAAAAAATTATCCATATCCCAGGTGCCCCAGATTCCTGCAGCTTGTTCTGCCCTTCACTTACACCTTCCCGGTGAGGCGCCCTTTCACCTCACCATCGGGACCACATTAAGTCCATGAATCCTGATGAATGGATTTTCTTCTACCATACTTGTACAGCATTGCCCGTTAATGTTTTCATACAGTGGCTGCATACGGCAGGGATACGTCCACTGCTATTTTTGAGCTCCCTCCTCCATATGCAGCAACCACAGATTCTCCAATCCAGATTGGAAATTTCAGCACCCACTCTATAAGACTACTCCTGGTGTATAAGACTACTCCAAGCATATAATTCTATTCCCGGTGTATAAAACGACCCCTAACTTTTAAGAAGATTTTCTTGGGTTAAAAAGTAGTCTTATACACCAGAAAATACGGTAATCTCCCCAAAAAGCCACTTCTCAGGGTTATTGTGGCCATTTTTACTACCTTTCCTCCTATCTCTTTCTTTCAGCTGGGTCCTTGGTGGCTTAGCTGCCAGCTCCTGCTATTCTTCCTTTCAAGAGGATGCCCTGCTCCTCGAGCCATCATCCTGAAGGCAACTTTTGAATCAAAACACTCTCATAATCCCTAAAACAGGAATAGCTATGTGTAGGGCTGTTCACTATTCACCAATTTGGTTGGTAACGTTCTCCTTTCCGCTCTATTGTATATGAACTAAATGAGAGATAGAGTAATTAGCTGAGATTGGATTTGGAAAAGATATTAAACATGTAGGATAAAAAGAGATGAAAGCAAGTAAGGGACCACATAGAATGTTTTTTAAAGAAAGAAGAGTCTTCCACATCTTCCTAAAACATTTCCTACTTTATCTGTGAAATTTCTGGTATTCTAGCTTTGTGGAATTTTTGATTCCGACACTCATTGAGCGACCAGTTCTCTCACACCAGAAATGATTTGCAGTTTCTCAAGTCGCTCCTGACACACACACACACACAAATCATTGGCGATCATAAACACCAATCCCATCACCCTGTGCTCCCTCAGCTTAATTCTATCCCGTGATGTTAAATTAAATTGGAAGACATAGTTTTATAGTATTTATTGTTATATTGTTTTATGGTTTTATATGGTTTTATAGTTCAACGGGTGGCAGCCAGATTACTAACTTGGGTGGCAAACAGGGAGCATACCACCCCCCTGCTATGCCAGCTCCACTGGCTGCCGGTCCATCTTCGAGTCCAATTCAAAGTGCTGGTTTTGACCTATAAAGCTCTATACGTTTTTGATTTTGCTTTGAGTTGTTTGTTATGCTGTTGTTGTGTTGAGGCCTTGGCCTTTGTAAGCCACATCGAGTCCTTCGGGAGATTTATTTATTTATTGCGATCCTGCGAGGAGGCTTCTCTCATGTCCCCTCTTCAGGAGATGCTAGCGGGGTACAAATAAAGTTTAATAATAATAATAATAATAATAATAATAATAATAATATGGTTCTTGCCCAGCTTACTTGTCTGAATGCATCCACCCCTACATCCCATCTTGTAATCTAAGATCATCCGGGGAGGCCCTGCTCTTTCTCCCGTGAACAGTACAGATGTGCCTGGTGAGAATGAGAGACAGGGCCTTCTCAGCTGTGGCCCCCTGCCTATGGAACACACTCCCAAATGAGGTAAGATCTGCTCCCTCCCTCCTGGCTTTTAGAAAAAAAATTAAAATCATGGTTTTGGGACCAGGCCTTTGGGCAGTAGAAGTAAACGTATGCAGCATTTCGGAAAGACAATGACTGGAATGGTGATTCGACAGACGAGACCGTTTTATTGTTTTAATGATTGTTTTATTGCTGTGGATGTTAGGTTTTAATTTGATTTATGTCTAATTGTAGTATATAATTGTAATTGTTTGTACTGGCATTGAATTTTGCCATTACTTATGTATAAACCACTTTGAGTCCCCCTCGGGGTGAGAAAAGCGGTATACAGATACTGTAAATAAATATGTATTATGATTTGTTTTTATTGCTTTTAACCAATGTATGTATTTATTTATGGCATCCAATTGTTGTTGATCTGTATGCCACCCTGTCACCTTCATGCTGAAATGGGCGGGATAAAAGTAATGTAAATAAATACACCTTGAAATCCCAAGATGAAATAACCTCAAAGTTCAACAATATTTCCTGGTTCCAATATATGCAGTTGAAAGAATACTTTAAGAAAATAAAGAAATAGGGTTTTGTGACAAAGATAGATTCTGGGAGGTCATAATCCAACAAGATAGAAAAAACATTACAAACATATATATAATCCTGCTGGAGTGGGCTACGGAAATGGAAGTCATAAAGGAGTGCATGATAAAATGGGCCACCAACATTGGGAGATCTATCAACTACAAAGAATGGGATCAACTGTGGAACAAGAAGATGAAATACGTCTACGCGACGGAATTGAAGGAAAACCATTACAAAATGATATACAGATGGCATATGACGCCACAGAAGTTAAGCTTAATGTATAAGAAAACTTTGAATAAATGCTGGAAGTGTGAATCTCAAGTGGGGACGTACTATCATCTCTGGTGGACCTGCCCCATAGCCCAAAGCTACTGGAAGGAAATCCAAGATCTATCCCAAGAAATACTTAAAACCAAAATCCAAATGAAACCGGAATACTTCCTGCTGGGCATCACAGACAACGACATAGAATTGGACTCCAACCAAGACATCCTCTTTACCTACCTCGTGACAGCCACCAGAATCGTATACGCCAGGAGATGGAAATCAAAAGAATCTAGCTCAGTGGAGGAGTGGTTACAAAAAATTTGGGACTTGAAAAACATGGACAAGCTAACCTACTATCTAAAAGATTACACAGGTACCCCTTTAAAAAGAACAAACTGGAAGCAATTTGAAGATTTTATGAGTATTCACTAAGAAAAAACAGGGCCCTACTAGAAGAATAATAGGACAAAACAAACCATAAACTTATACTAACAAACGTTAAAGGGGAAAAAAAGAAGGAAAAGAAAACGAGCCAAGAAGAGATTTCAAGACAGAACGAAAGGAAAGAAAGAGTGTGAACGTCGGAAGGAAGACTGGGAAGTCAATTCCCCCCTCCCCACCTTACCCCTTTTCCTTCCCAACCCTATATCCCATCCCCCCTACCCTCCCCCCTACCCATCACACTATCCTATCCAGTACCCCCCTCCCCACTGTATATCTATTTTGTAAAATTCTAATAAAGATTTATAAAAATAAATAAATAAATAAATAAATAAATAAATAATGGACATAGTTGCAGTAACATTCCTCTTGCTTCACCTTTCAGTGACCTATCAACAACCATGCACATCCCTCCTACAAATAGTTTTACCATTTAGGCAGCAGATGGAAATCTGGGAGTCCAGATTGAGCTTATTCTGCAGTTTGTGAAATCAACATATAGTGAAGCTTCTTGGCACTGAACATCAAAAGAGCCAAATGCAACCAAATAGTTTTCCAAACTGGGGGCCACCAGGAGGCAGTACAGTACAATCGGAATGGGCGCATCTAAAACAGAGGACATACAAATCTTTATTGGCTTTACAATGCCAGTATCACGTATTAATATGAGTTAATGACACTGCTAAGCTTGTGCAGGACGAAAGAGCTTTCCGCACCACATTGCTATGGCAACCCCATCGATGCATCATCATTTCATCTGTGGCTGCAACTGTTCCTTTCGCAGCTTTTCAGCTCGAGACTGAACTCCTCTTGGGGAAAGGCTTAGAAATGAAAGGGGCGGGGAGGTTGAAATTACTTTAACATAATTGCAGCAAAAGCTAGGCTATCTTCAAAAGCTCGAGAAAGACTTATCAGTTAGTGTGAGCACTGTAGCGAAGCTTCCCTTGAAGCTTGAGACAGTTTACCAGCTATAAAAAAAAAAGGAGGAAGGGGGTCTAAAAAAGTGACTCATTTGAGACAGCTACAATCTCGAGGTAGATTTGCATGCTGTATGATAAATCAGTATGATAAAGAAAGAAGCCAGTAATTTAAGCAATTTTCTTCCCACTGTGAGGAATTCAGCTTTGCACAAACACCTTTAAAACTCTTTAAAACTGATGCTGTACAGAAATATTTTTTTTCCCCGCAGAAAATGATCTTTCCGGTGCAGAAAATGCTGATTTCTGCAGGATCAAAGCATGCGTTTGTTATCACCATCTTAATTCCCCCCTCTGTAATTTCCTTGTTTAACATTTCTCTCTGTTCGTCCGATATTTTCTGGAGTCCTTGCTTACTTAAATATTCTACTATATCATCTATGGCAATATTTTCTTTACTGTATAAATCTGCCTGCGACCTCAGGAGGAGAAGGAGGAAGTCCTGCTGCTACTCCCTCACCCCCAAAAGCCGGCTAAGAGGAGAAAGGGGACTGAGGAGGAGACTTTAAAAACACCTGTCTCCTGGCTGTTGCTTACTACATCTGCCTGCCACCTCAGGAGGAGAAGGAGGAAGTCCTGCTGCTACTCTCCCCCCCCCAAGCCAGCAAGAGGAGAAAGGGGACTGAGGAGGAGACTTTAAAAACACCTGTCTCCTGGCTGTTGCTTACTACATCTGCCTGCCACCTCAGGAGGAGAAGGAGGAAGTCCTGCTGCTACTTCTCCCCAAAAGCCGGCTAAGAGGAGAAAGGGGACTGAGGAGGAGACTTTAAAAACACCTGTCTCCTGGCTGTTGCTTACTACATCTGCCTGCCACCTCAGGAGGAGAAGGAGGAAGTCCTGCTGCTACTTCTCCCCAAAAGCTGGCTAAGAGGAGAAAGGAGACTGAGGAGGAGATTTTAAAAAACACCTGTCTCCTGACTGTTGCTTACTACATCTGCCTGCCACCTCAGGAGGAGAAGGAGGAAGTCCTGCTGCTTCCCCCTCCCTCAAGCCAGCTAAGAGGAGAAAGGGGACTGAGGAAGAGACTTTAAAAACACCTGTCTCCTGGCTGTTGCTTACTATATCTGCCTGCCACCTCAGGAGGAGAAGGAGGAAATCCTGCTGCTTCTTCCCACCGCCCTCAAGCCAGCTAAGAGGAGAAAGGGGACTGAGGAGGAGACTTTAAAAAAACCCTTGTCTCCTGGCTGTTGCTTATTGCTTATTGTTTCTGTTGTGGTTTCATATTATATTTAATGTTTTTATGTTTATTTTGATATTTCCATAAATAAATATATTCTATAAATATATTCTATAAATAAATATAGAAATAAAAAAATCCTTTAGAATTCCCTCATCAGTCGATATAGTTCCTTCATCTGTTTTTATTTTTGATATATGTTGGGCTTGTTTTTTTCTTTCTTATCTTTCTGGATAGCCATTTACCTGGCTTATTTGCATTTTCAAAGTAATCTTCTTTTAAATATTTTAACTGATTTGCCATTTGATCAAGTTTGAGGTTCTGCATCTCTTTTTTTTAATATATCCAAGTGTCTCTTTATTCTAATACTAGCTGTCCCTGCCACGTGTTGCTGTGGCCCAATCTGTGTATATGTGTTTTGTGTTTATATATATTTGTGTATATAATAAAATAATAATAAAATTTATTTATACCCCACCATGATCTCCTGTGTGTTTGTGTAAATATGTGGTTTTGTGCATGCATTGTAATGAATTTTTTTCATTTATTGGCTTTTAAAGTCTCTTCTGCTGTGTTTTTCAGTGTTTTTATGAGTGATGGTCACTCATTGGCCTGATACGTGTATTGTGTCCAAATTTGGTGTCAATTCATCCAGTGGTTTTTGAGTTTTGTTAATTCCACAAACGAACATGACATTTTATTTATATAGATTGTTTTCATTTCATTTTATTTTATTTTATGAGCTGTTGTATGTATTTTAATATCATTAATTTTCTGATTCCCCCCCCCCCCCTCTTTTTTACAACATTCAGTTGAATTAGATGTCCTCTAAGTACTGATTTATATGCATCCCATATTATTTGTGGGTTGGTTTCTTTTGTTACTTCTTTGAAGTATTCTTTTGTTACTTCTTTGATCCTTTATCAAATTATCAAATTACCATTTAGGTGCCACTTCCAAGGCCTTTTTTAAAAAGTTTATTGTCATCTCAATGGGGCAATGGTCAGAAATTTCTCTAGGCCCGATTACGATATTATTAACCCTAGTGGTGATTGTTTTGGAGGTCCAGATCATGTTGATCCTTGACCAGCTGAGAAATCGATTAGAGTGAAAAGTGAAGTCTTTTTGGTCCCCATTTAATTCCCTCCATGTATCCTGCAAATCAAATTAGTCTTTCATTTGCAAAAAGTTCTTTGGGAGAGAGCTTGTATCTTTCTTCCTGCCACATCTTTGTGTGTTGGACTTGTCCTTATTTTTATTCATCACCTCATTAAAATCTCCAAAAATTATGATATGATCAAATTGTACCTGTGTAATATTTTCCCTTAAAGGTTAAAAAAATAGTTTTGGGTCTATTTGGAACATATATACTATCTTTTAAGCATGAGTGAAATTTGCACAAAGTCCTGATCTGCAAAGATTCTCATCAGTCCAGGAGTCTCCATATCAGAATTTTCTGACAATCATGAAATATTCCTTACAATCATTTAAAAATATTTTCAAATATTCTTTCAATCATAAACACGTACTGAAATGGTCAGACAGCACTGAATGTAATTATTCCCAGACATCTAAGATGACCCAATTACATATTAATTTATCTTCTATGGAACTGAATTAATGTCATAGTACCAATCACTACCAAAGAGGTAGTCTCACATTTTAAGGGTAAATAGAGAATATATCACTTTTTTATTCCTTTAGGTGATTTTGATACATTAAAAAAGGGGTCCTCAAACTAAGGCCCAGGGGCCAGATACGGCCCTCCAAGGTCATTTACCCGGCCCTCACTCAGGATCAACCTAAGTCTGAAATGACTTGAAAACACACAACAACAACAATCCTATTTCATCAACCAAAGGGCCATCCAGTCCAACCCCCTGCAAAGAAGCAGGAAAATCGCATTCAAAGCACCCCCGACAGATGGCCATCCAGCCTCTGTTTAAAAGCTTCCAAAGAAGGAGCCTCCACCACACTCTGGGGCAGAGAGTTCCACTGCTGAACAGCTCTCACAGTCAGGAAGTTCTTCCTAATGTTCAGATGGAATCTCCTTTCTTGTAGTTTGAAGCCATTGTCCTGTGTCCTAGTCTCCAGGGCAGCAGAAAACAAGTTCGCTCCCTCCTCCCTGTGACTTCCTTTCACATATTTATACATGTCTCCTCTCAGATCAGCTGTGATCAGCAGTTCTGCAGAATTTGAAGAGGCATGAATGGCTGGGGAAAGGGAGAAAAAGAGAAATGTGCATCAAGCCAACCCTGACTGGGGTTGAAATATAGAAGAAGCTTAATGGTTTCAATGTTTCTTAACTCCTAGAGGCACATTTCTTTAGAGGTTACATTTCTAACATTTTATAAAGCAACTCTTGAGAGGACTGTTCCTTCTACTAAACAGGTTTTAAACTTGTTTTTCTTCAACCTGGAAACCGATGTCCTCACTGTGGGACCTGCAGACCCACTGCCAAGACACTACACCTGGAGGACCATCATCCTAAGATGACAAGGGATCGCCTAAGAAGAAGCCTGGAAGTCTTCTGGAACTGTCTCCTACTTTTCTTTCACTCCAAAATTATAAATAAGATGCCTGTGTGAATTTCTCTGCTATGACAAGAACACAACACTCTAAGAGGTGACTTCATGCACCCAAGATGAGTTTGCATGGAAAATATGTCCTGTACATCATGTGTGAAGTGCCACATTCTCTCCAATACCTAGTCATTCAGAGGAGATGTGCTCTTGCTTCATGTTTGTGGATTTCAATGTGCTCCATTTTGTCATTTTGTCCCATGAACTCCAGGAACATAGCAACAGATTTCAACAGGAACTGTTGTTAAGAACATGAAGCCACAATAAATTATAGCAAGCCTACACAGTAAATGGCCCATTTTTGCAGTAAAGATGTGTTCCTGCAGCAGCTGCCAATATTTTCATCAGCTTCTCCCCCTAAAAAGGTCATTTGGAGGCGTGGGGCAGGCGGCAGTTGTGCACCATCTTAGCCTTTGAGATGAATCATTACTACTCTGCGCAATAAAGCAGGAAAACCACTGCTCCTCTCAAATTATAATCCTTTGTGAGAGTGATGCTCTGAAGCTGCTCTTTTAATCTAGATTCCTGATCTCAAATTGAAAACCTTCTGTGAACAGTTCCTTTAGGTGGTTTTAAAATGACAGATCTCCTTGCTCCTTCTCAGACGAGCCAGCAAATCAGATATACGAGTCTACTTTTTCACTGCTGAAATCAAATCTTGAAGATAGGAATTTTGCTTAGGGAACACAGTACACATGAAGCTCCTCTATCAAATCCTTCTAGGCTATAACGCTAACTCTTGAAAAACTGATAAGTCTTTGAAGAGAACAAGTGTCTTTTTTCCAGCTAAAATTAGGGGATCTTCACGGTAATATTAGAGTAACAGAGACAAAAAACTGTTGTATGTAAAGCAGACTTTTTGGTGTTTGCCATCAGAAATGGGACCTTGGGGTAAGGTAAAGAGTAAAACAACTTCCTATTAGCAGAGAGAGATTTCCTTTCACTTCTTGGAGAAGAGAGGCTGCTATTTGTTTTAGTCTTTCTCTCACAAGAACCCGAACAAACCAAAGTGTACAGAGAATCAGAACAATACAAGTACATTGAGAGAGAAACCATGTACAAATGAACCCTTTCACACTATACAATTACAGCACTGTGATTATTTTTTAACTGCCATGACAACATTGTATAGCAGTGTTTCTCAACCTTCCTAATGCCGTGACCCCTTAATACAGTTCCTCATGTTGTGGTGACCCCCAACCATAATTTTATGGTTGGGGATCACAACAATTTCACACTGTAATTTTGTTACTGTTATGAATCGTAATGTAAATATCTAATATTTTCATTCAAAGCCCTAAATGGCTCGGGCCCCGCCTATCTCTGTGATCGCATCTCCTTCTATGAACCGGCACGAACTCTAAGATCTTCCGGGGAGGCCCTCCTCTCGGTCCCACCTCCGTCACAAGCACAGTTGATAGGGGCAAGAGAAAGGGCCTTCTCGGAGGTGGCCCTCCACCTCTAGAATGCCCTTCCAAGGGAAATAAGACAGGCCTCATCCCTCCCCTCCTTTCGTAAGAGCTTGAAGACCTGGTGGTTTCAACAAGCCTTTGAAAATGGCCAGGTCTAACTCAGTCTTACATGTTGTCGAATGCGGCCTTATTCTTCCTACCAATTACCCAGATCATTTCCTCTAATCGACCCCGGAATGAACAGCCACAGAACCGTACCTAATATTATTGTTGCCTGCCATAGCATTGCACTTAATTCCCAGACCCCCTAGAATTTGTGGGCTTGCACAAATCTTGCCCGGCCTTTTAAGTTTTTAAATTGCCTTGAACAGGAAGGATTACTTTTAATTATATGTGTGTTATGGCAACACTTTTTATGCTTATATTGTTTTGTTAATCTTATGGTTATGTCGTTTACTTTATATGTTTTGTGATGTTACCCGGGAACTGCTCTGAATCCTCTCGGGGAGATAGAGCGGTACATAAAGTTTTATATTATTATTATTATTATTATTATTATTATTATTATTAATATCTGATGTATTCACTGGACCAAATTTGGCACAAATACCTGATACGCCCAAATTTGAATACTGGTGGGGTTAGGGGTGATTGATTTTGTCATTTGGTAATGCTAGAGTTGCTGGGATTTATAGTTCACCTACCATCAAAGAGCCTTCTGAACTCCACCAATGATTTAATTGAATCAAACTTGGCACACAGAACTATGACCAACAGAAAATACTGGAAGGGTTTGGTGGGCATTGACCTTGAGTTTTGGAGTTTAGTTCACCTACATTCAGAAAGCACTGTAGACTCAAACAATGATGGATCTGGACCAAACTTGGCACAAATACTCAATATGTGAACATGTGATTGAGTTTGGGGGAAATAGATCTTGACATTTGGGAGTTGTAGTTGCTGGGATTTATAGTTCACCTACAATCAAAGAGCATTCTGAACCCCACCAACAATAGAATTGGGCCAAACTTTCCACACAGAACCCTCATGACCAACAGAAAATATTGTGTTTTCTGATGGTCTTTTTGAAAATGTTTCCGTTAAACAACTACCATTTATTTATTTAAAACATTTATATTCCGCCCTTCTCACCCTGAAGGGGACTCAGGGCGGACACAGCATATACACAGCAAACATTCAATGCCGGGAAACAAATTCACATACACATACATAAGCATTAAAAAAACATTCATCAAAATATTAAAATACACCATTTATTTATTTATTTATTTATTTATTTATTTGTAATTCAAACTTATATACCGCCACTCCCCTGGGGCTCGGAGCAGCTTACAAGAACAGGCTAAAATCTAACACAATTTAAAAACAATTTAAAACCGTCCTAGTTATCCACGTCAAATCTAATTGGCCTGGTCATCTTTCCTATTGCCATTTTATTGCCCTGTCCCGAAAGCTTAGCCCCACAACCAAGATTTTACCATCCTTCTAAAGGACAGGAGGGAGGAGGGCAACCTGATATCACCAGGAAGGGAGTTCCACAGCCGGGGAGCAATCACCGAGAAGGCCCTGTCTCTCGTCCCCACCAATCGCGCCTGTGACAATGGTGGGATGGAAAGCAGGGCCTTCCTGGAGGATCTTCAACTCCGCGATGGTACATAGTGGGAGATGCGTTCGGACAGGTAATTTGGGCCGGGGTCCCTTCTTGGAAATTTTGGATTCAACAAGAAAGAATTAAAACAATTCCATGAAAGAGAAAAAGAGAATGGGTGCCAATCTGTCCATGCTTCAACTGCTCATCTCCCCCATCCATCACCAGTTCTAACTTTTTATCTCACTTGAAATCTGGCTGCAGAGAAAATCATGCAAGGAAGGAGATACTAAATACAGGGGGTGATCCTTCATTTCCGTGTTTCCTTGTTAGCTAAAATAAGACACTCCTCCCTCTTCTCTCTATATTCTTGAAACAGTCGCACATCTTAATAGAAATAGCTCTGTCAAATGCCAAAGCAAGCAGCAAAACCAAGCAACAAATCCAAAATTCTGTTTTCTACCAGTTATGTGAATGATCTCAATTACCATGCTTCCAGACTGTGCTCCTCTACAGCCATACAGTTAGCAGTCCCGCTACAGACAAAATGCCACTGCTTTCACTCAGCCTTCTGTATCTTTTAAAACAAAGAATTATGCAACCATACATTTACTCCCAGCACAGCCTTTCACATAAAGAATTATTTAGTGCAGAGCTTCGAACCTTTTTTTTTAAAAAAAGCAACAGATTCTATATTGCTCATTAATTTTACCCAGAG
Source organism: Anolis sagrei ordinatus (assembly GCF_025583915.1). Lineage (NCBI taxonomy): Eukaryota > Metazoa > Chordata > Lepidosauria > Squamata > Anolidae > Anolis > Anolis sagrei. The sequence goes on along the minus strand of NW_026847549.1, from coordinate 117,546,110 downwards.
TAATGAATTGGCCATTACACACTGCTTTAGTGATGCATTATTAATGAGCTACTTTTTAATTATGTTAAAAATTATTTTTGTTTACCAAAGTACAAATAGAAAAATAGCTTCTGCAGTCAAGCAAATGAACCCCCCTAAGCTAGGATACAGTAAGACTACCAACTAAAGCATAAGGCAGAGCCTCAGCTCCGGGCCCAATCCAACTCTCATTGGTTCCTTCCACATGATTCTTCTGAATACCAACATGATTCTGCAATTCTATGACCAAAAGATTTAGTCATTTTCCACCTTTTATATCCCCCAAAATGTTAATATGACTCCCCAAAGATTTACTTGTTAGCAGTGAAAGATCTAAGCCCAACATACTAACTGTAACTAATAGCACTACAGAGCAGATACCTTTAAGGCTGGATGGACATCTGTCGGGGGTGCTTTGAATGTAATTTTTCCTGCTTCCTATCTCACCCAAGATTTAAAATGTTTTTGGCATTTTATCACAATTGGCCCGCCCATTGTGACTGCTTTTACTACGTTTTGTATTGCTTATTTTATGTTGATGTATTTTGTATTTGCTGTATTTATTTTCTATTGTCTTGTATATTATTGTGACAGCGTGAATATAGAACTGTTAGTTGCAAGATTTAAACTGTTGTATCATGCTTAATCCTGCCCTCTTACCCTGCCTATGTATAGTTGGATTGATTGGTTATTTACAGCTGTCAATCAATGTTGTTTGCTCCCCCTCTTCCTGCAGGAGGGGAGTGCTTCCTTTCTTTTTCATTCTGCCATCAGAGTTCCTACCATATGGACATGAGTAAGAGACTTGACTCTAAAGGACCCTGATTTAAGTTACCTCTTAGCACCAGTTCTGAGGTTTTTTACCCTTGGGACTCATGCTTTATGTCCAGATCATCCTGGACAACATGAGGAGACCCAAGCGCCTTCAAACTGGTTCTTTTGGCACCAAAGGAAGATCCTGAGTCTTCAAAATATAGGCCATCTGAACTGGGGTTGTGGTTTGCTCCGGCATTCACAGCCATTGAGGAAAGAGGAAACTTGGTGAGGCTTCTCAGCTTCAAACACCTTGGACCCAGGACTAATTGAGACTGTAACGTATATTTTCCTTCACCCCTCTGAAGTTTCCAGCTCATTGCTTTAAGAAATAACTCTTTGTGATCAATAAAACTTATTTTGAGTTATTTACAGCGTTTTGGGTTTTTGAGAGTTCCAGTTTCCTATAGGAGGGCAAGAAGCAATACCCTGGGGGGAAAATGCCATGCCCATTCCTCCTTTATTAAGAATAATAGCCCCCAGGCGCGACTGCACAATTATTTTGTTGTATTATGTTTTGGGCTCGGCCTCATGTTAGCTGCCCCGAGTCTCCATTGGGGAGATGGTGGCGGGGTATAAATAAAGATTATTATTATTATTATTATTATTATTATTATTATTATTATTATTATGATGTCAGGCCTCAATAGACATAATAATAATAATAATAATAATAATAATAATAATAATAATAATAATAACAACAATAATATCAATAGAGAGCCCTACTCTCTTTACCTCCGGCCTGACCATCTTGGGCACTGGGCATCCCAGAGGCCCCTCTACCAGAGAAAGTGAGCAAGGGAAACTTTAATCTGTCCTTTGTCTCTGGAATCATCCATGACCAGCAACTTCAAGAACAACCAGAGTATTTTCAACAGTAAGCAAACAGTATTTTGGCATCGATATATATTTTCAGTTCGTCATGGGAGTTCTGTGTGCCATATTTGGTTCAATTCCATCATTGGTGGAGTTCAGAATGCTCGTTGATTTTAGATGAACTATACATCCCAGTAACTACAACTCGCATATGTCAAGGTCTATTTCCCCCCAAGAGCGCCCCTGGGCAAAATAAACCATACTGCAAATGCTTACTTTGTGTAATGGGTTGAACCGCCCCTGAGAACAACCAAGTACCTTCAAACTTTAAATATGGACTTTGCTGTGGGGAAATCAAGATAGTGCCTGGGTGGAGATAGGCCCAAGACCAATTAATAAATAGTTATCATTTCTTGAAAGCAAGTCTGGACATTACGGTACTGTGTGGTTCCTTGCTCAAACAGGAAGGCAATCCAGTATCCCCCAAGCTGATAGAAAGCCAGGACACGTTAATGCTAAAGGCATTTAAAGCAGCTTGGGTGCAACAGCACAAGATCCGAAAACAAAGGAATCTTCTTTCCCCCCAAGTATCATCATCACATCCAACCATTTTACCAATTGACATACCACCTCAAATTAAGAAGAAAAGCATAAGTGGCTGTTGGATCCAGAATGGATGCATATCTCCCTGATTTCACCCCAGTGCCAATGAAATGCTCATGGCTGCATTATGTAAATGGTCAAGGAGAACAAGCCCTATGAGGAGAGGCTTAAGGAGCTGGGCATGTTTAGCCTGAAGAAGAGAAGGCTGAGAGGAGATATGATAGCCATGTATAAATATGTCAGAGGAAGCCACAGGGAGGAGGGAGCAAGCTTGTTTTCTGCTTCCTTGGAGACTAGGACGCGGAACAATGGCTTCAAACTACAAGAGAGGAGATTCCATCTGAACATTAGGAAGAACTTCCTGACTGTGAGAGCCGTTCAGCAGCGGAACTCTCTGCCCCGGAGTGTGGTGGAGGCTCCTTCTTTGGAAGCTTTTAAACAGAGGCTGGATGGCCATCTGTCAGGGGTGCTTTGAATGCAGTATTCCTGCTTCTTGGCAGGGGGTTGGACTGGATGGCCCATGAGGTCTCTTCCAACTCTTTGATTCTATAATTCTATGATTCTAGCAGAGCCCAGAGGAGTCTTGTGTACACCCAACTCCTCCTTGAAGAACAGAAGAGGACCCAAAGAGGATGCAGGGAGAGGTGTGGAAACTACGTACTGGGACAGGAAGTGGAATAAGTAAACATTGCATGGAGGAGCTGGCTTCACCTTCTACCCATTTCTCAGATATTGTACAAAGCTTGGGTGTCCTCCTAGACTCGTCACTAACACTAGGCATCGGCGATGGTTTTTGATCTGTGCTACTTATATGCAACCATGACATCACTTCATTTTCACATATATCTAAATTCTGAAAGTCTTCTTAAAGCATAATATAAAAAAGTATTTAAATGCAAAATAATATTCAAATATGTATGAATTTTATTTCATAAAACGGATTTCAATGTGCATGTTTAAAATACTAGGAAAAGATAAAAACTCAGTAGACATGAGCGTCACATAATTTTGGATTATAAAAGACTAAATTCTTCCAACATCCCTACATATGACAGATAAATTAAGCCATGCTCTTAAGACATTTATTTTCTCTTAAAGCTTGATAGTGATTTCCATAGAACAATACATACAGAAATAGCTACTAATGGAAGCTTAGCTTTAGATATTGTGAACTTAGGTCTGTTTTGGAAAGATTCACAGTGGAAATTCATGACCATTTGAAAACCTACCTGTTAAATTAATATCTTTTAAGGTAAATTGAAATAATGTTAACATCATAATCTTCAATTCATTAGAACAGTATATGTGGGTCTTAATGAGACATGCCACATTATTACGGGGTGTCTGCACCGTACACCACTGGAGAAATTACACTGTTTAGCCGGTATTGCACAACCTGACATCCGCCGGGAAGTAGCAGCCAATAGTGAAAGGACCAAGGCAGTGACATCTCCAGCTCATCCCCTGTTTGGGTATCAGCCAGCACGTCAATGACTTAAATTAAGAAATAGTTTTCTAAGGTCTACAGAGACACTCGCTAGAATACCTCAGCAAGCGAGAGCCCAAGAGTGGCAGGCTCAAACCCAGAACCTCAATCAATGGCTGATACCAAATGAGAGACTCCCCCCTGGGCACATAGAAAACTCCCCCCTGGGCACATAGACTTGGAAGGTGCTGAACAGACTGCACTCTGGCACCATGGGATGCAGAGCCAACCTTAAGAAATGAGACTACAAAGTGGAATCCATGACATGCGAGTGTAGAGAAGAGCAAACCACTGACCACCTGCTGCAATGCAACCTACATGCACAATGGAGGACCTTCTTATAGTAACACCAGAGGCACTCCAAGTAGCCAGCTACTGGTCAAAGGACATTTAATCAACTACCAAGATTGCAAACTTTGTTTTGTTTGTTTGTTTTTTACTATTTGGTAACTATTTGGTTTGCTCCTGACACAATGAATAAATAAAATCAAAATCATTTAAAAAAATAAATAAAACATGTCATCAGAAATCCTCACAATACATCTTGGAATGCAACAAAAGATCCTGAAGGGCCAATGGCAATCCACTTCTGACTTCTGTTAATGTCTTCAAGCAATGCCATAACTATGTTAGATATGTATTGTTGAAGGCTTTCATGGCCAGAATCACTGGGTTGTTGTAGGGTTTTTTTTCGGGCTATATGGCCATGGTCTAGAGGCATTCTCTCCTGACGTTTCGCCTGCATCTATGGCAAGCATCCTCAGAGGTAGTGAGTATGCTTGCTATAGATGCAGGCTAAACGTCAGGAGAGAATGCCTCTAGACCATGGCCATATAGCGCAAAAAAAACCTACAACAACCCTATGTTAGATATCTTTAATAATAATGAACATATTTTCATAGGGACACACTTTCCAAATGCCCTTAATCAAGACATAATCCCTGACAGGAAGGCAAATAAGAAGGAAGCCACCAAGAAATGGCAGCCCTGCAAGACGCAAAACTGCTTGACTCACATTCATGACAAATGGAACATGAATACAGAACACCATACGAGATTGCAGCCTCAGTCTGGTGTCTGAGTTAATCAGAACTATTGTCCCTTCACTTGTAGAATCCTTAGTGAACAGAGTGCTCTGAGTACGCACAGTCAACAATTCTCTCATTACCAAATGACAAGAGATGGAAATAATATTTCTAATTATTTGTTTCCAGGTCAAGAAACAGGTTTCCTGACAGTTAGGAATCCCCATTGAGAAGAACAATAGCCCAGTTAGAGCTTGACACAGTTTTCTCTTGGTACTTAAATGCACTCCTGTGTGACGGAGGAATTATTCTGCAGAGAAAAATGGGAAGAGGGAGACTTGGCACCAAAAATATAAAAATACAGAAAATAGACTGCCTCCATAGAAAACAGGTTTTGGGTGCAAAAAACCAGGTGCTTTCTCCTTTGAATAATTTCTTTGCAATGCAAAGGGTATTCAAATATACACAGAATACTTCAAAGATGTCTGTGTACGTGTGTGTGTGTGTGCATACACACACACACACAAGCCGCCCCCTGCCACATGTTGCTGTGGCCCCGTCTGGAGGTTTGGGAAATAAAGTAATGAGAAAGCGTTGGTTTTTAATCTATGTAATGTCTTGATGTGTTTGGGTAAACAGTATTTCTTGCTGTTTCTTTGTCAGTGTTGATGTAGAGATTGTCTGGTTTGCCTACTCTGGAACATGCAACATATTATTGTGCTTCTTTAGGGGTCCCTTTCAAATCTATGATATTATATCTGTCATATACATGTGCGTGTGTGTATCATATATATCTATCTATATCTATGGAGGGATGGCTCTTTGTCAGGAGGGCTTTGATTATGTTTTCTTGCCCTGGTGAAGGGAGTTGGACTGGATGGCCTTAAGGCAGCATTTCCCAACCTGTGAGTTGGGACCCCTGGGGTGGGGGCAAGGTTAGGGTCAGGGGGTGTCAGAAGGCTTGCCAAATACCACTAGAAAACATAGTATTTTCTGTTGGTCGTGGGGGTTCTGTGTGGGAGGTTTGCCCCAATTCTATCATTGCTGGGGTTCAGAATGCTCTTTGATTGTATAAATTCCAGTAACTAATCTATAAATTCCAGTAATTAGAACTCCCAAATGTCAAGGTCTATTTTCCCCAAACTCCATCTGTGTTCACATTTGGGCATATGGAGTATTTGTGCCAAGTTTGGACCAGATCCATCATTGTTTGAGTCCACAGTGCTCTCTGGATGTAGGTGAACTACAACTCCCAAACTCAAGGTCAATGCCCATCACACCTTTCTGGAATTTTCTGGTTGTGATAGTCCTATATGCCAAATTTGGTTTAATGCCATCGTTGGTGGTGTTCAGAATGCTCTTTGATTGTAGGTGAACTGTAAATCCTAGCAACTACAATTCCCACATAACAAAATCATTTTTTTTTGTGACGGTCACTCCTTGGGGTTGTATGTGTGTCCAAATTTGGTGGCAATTCATTTAGTGGTTTTTGAGTTGTGTTACTCCCATAAACGAACATTACATTTTTATTTATATAGATAAATGTAATGTTTGTTTGTGGTATTAACATAACTCAAAAACCATTTGACGAATTGACACAAAATTTGGACACTACACCCTTAACAGACCAAGGAGTGACCATCATTCATAAACCCCACAAATGAACATTACATTTTTAGTTATATAGATAGAGATAGATAGTAGGTAGCTAGATCATTCAGGAGGACTGCTGGGAGTTGCAGTCCAAGAATAGGTAGAGAAGGAAGAAAGGAGAGAAACAAAAAGGGAAGGAAGGAGAGAAGGAAAGAAAGAAAAGGGAAGGAAGGAAGGAAGGAGAGAAAAACGAAAGAAGGGGAGAAAGAGGGAGGGAAGGTTGGACACAACAACACATGGCGGGTACAGCTAGTATGTATATGTGTGTCACACACACACATATATAATTATATTTTTTTTTTGGTCGTGTCAGGAGCAACCACTCCTGTTGTGAGAGAATTGGCCGTCTGCAAGGACGTTGCCCAGGGGACGCCCGGATGATTTCTGATGTTTTATCATCCTTGTGGGAGGCTTCTCTCATGTCCCCACATGAGGAGCTGGAGCCGATAGAGGGAGCTCATCCGCCTCTCCCGGGATTCGAACCTGCAACCTGTCGGTCTTCAGTCCTGCCAGCACAAGGCTTTAACCCACTGCGCCACCGGGGGCTCCATATATAATAAACTTTATTTATACCCCACCACCATCTCCCCAAAGGAACTCGGAACGGCTTAAATGAGACCAAGCCCAGCAATACAATAAAACAATATATAACAGAGCACAGCAAAAATAAAATAAAATAAAATAAAATACAAACCCATTTTAAACACATCAACAATATAAAATCTACACACACATACATACACATACTGGCAGTGGAGAGAGAGCTGCCATAATTATTTAGCCTCACAAATTAAGATGAAACCATGGCACAATGTTATGGAATCATGGGAGATCTAATTTTACAAGTCTTAAGCTTTCTCTGCCACATAATGCTGATGCCCCACCAAAATACAATTCCCATGATTCCATAGCATTGAGCCAAAGCAAACTGCTGTCCAACTGCATTCATTCTGCAGTGCGGGTGCATCCTAGAAAGCCTCCACAAAACCTTGACTGATGATCCTTTCCATCTCTTCATCTCAATCTCTCTCTTTTAATAATTGAAGTATTCTTAGCTGCTTTAGCTTCACTGATAGATGTCATGTTCCTAATGATTCAGGAATAAATGGTTTCCTTTAAGCAGCAACAAAGTCATCAGGATTTTTTATTAGGTCAATTAAAATCATCAATAGCCTTCCCTCCCCCTTGCCAAGGACACCTGAAGGAAGGAGCAGGTCTAGTTCCTCAGTGCGGCTTTCAAGGCAAAGAACTGAGCGGGCAATTCTAAATGTAATAGGTAATAACCTCACAATTGGGAAGCATAATTACCAAGTGCCCTCCCTTCCACTAACTCAAGGTTATAACTAGGATTAAAGCACTGGGATCGCTGACTCTGCAGAATCACATTGCAAGTTTCCCAAATGGCAACCCCCTCCTAGATGAGAAGCTTCTGAAAGCAAACTGGGTTAGCTTAACTTCATTTTGGTTTAGAATCACAAATGACTGAAGATTTAACATAATACACATCGACTGAGAGCAATGCTCACAGAGACAATGAGAAAAATTAAGAAACATGTATTTTCTTAATATAATGTATAAGAAAGACAGGAAAGCTTAGAGAAGACAATTATGCTGAGGAAAAAGGAAGGAAAAGGGAAGAGGGGCCGACCAAGGGCAAGATGGACGGATGGGATCCTTGAAGTGACTGGATTGACCTTGAAGGAGCTGTGGGTGGTGACAACCGACAGGGAGCTCTGGAGTGGGCTGGTCCATGAGGTCACAAAGAGTCAGAAACGACTAAATGAATGAACAACAACAATTTTAAAGAAATCGACCTCCCTTCCTTCCTCCTTTGCTGTGTGCCAGAAGAATAGAATCAGAGAGTTGGAAGGGACCTCATGGTGTCTTCCAAGATGCAGGAAAATTGCATGGGGTTGAACAGCAGTCCCTCATTGCCATTCTTTGGAATGATCTTGTAGATAGGAGCTGAATCACCGTAACACTCATCTGCCAGAGCAAGAATGCTATGACCAATGTATCAAAAGCTACTGAGAGATCCAGGAAGATCAGCAGGATAGCATTCCCTTGACTTTTCCCCAGAGTATTTCATCAATCAGAACAGCCATGGCTGTCTCAGTACTGTATCCTGGAGCCAGACTGAAATGGGTTCAGTTAATCCTCCAAGAATCTGAATCTGCAAACCCAATTATGAGATATTAGTAATAGGGTAGATTTCTGACATAATTCTGGATCTAAGGAGACAGAAGAGAGTGCATCACTGACCTCTTTAAGACAGCAGGCACTTCCTCCTCACATAGTGAGGCATTTATCATACCACAGGCTCAGCCTATCAATCCATGTCTGAACCAAGATGGGCAAGGGTCATGACTATACATAGTGGGACACACTGATTCAAGTGTTTTTTCTGCATTATCAGACGGCAACAAACAGAAACTGATTGCAAGATGACGAATCTTCATAGACTGCAGTAACTGTAGTGTCAACTTCTGAATGAATACAAGTGACTTTTTTTGGGGGGGGGGGCGTCCAAAACATCTAGAGCATCTGCCAGATTCTGCTTTAAAGGAATGTGGAATGTAAACTGGAACACAAGCAATATAGTCCCATTCTCTACTTGTTTTAATGAACTGATAGCTAGCTCTATGCCATGATCAAAGCAGTAGTGAAAAGTTATGTCCACTGTTTTGCCATGTTCAAAGCGTTATTTGTTCTGCAAGAGAAAGCAGCCTTTGTTTCCTGTTGCATAATGAATCATTCTGCTGGTCTGTCATTGTTCTGCCATCATCATCGCTTATGTATTCGACTGGAAGGCTCATCAGAGGCATATGATGTACATTGCAAAACTTTCCAGGGTCTTTCACCCTATGTAAACATTACAGCTTTACTTGTAAGAGAAATTAAAATGCGACAAGTTTGTCAAAAGAACATATTTACATATAGGAAAACTCTGGATTTTAGATTTTTTTAAAGATTTATGGATAATCTTCCAGCTACACAGATGACCTATTGGAATTTTTTGATACAATGGTGGGTATTATAATATTGTAGTGTGCCCCTTGGTCAAAAGGAGGAGGAGTGTTTGAGTAGCCATTCAGGTACTCATCTGCAGAATTTGAAGAGGCACGAATGGAGGGTAAAAGAGAGAAGCGTGCCAAGAGGAAGGCGCGTCAAGCCAACCCCAACCAGGACCACCTTCCACCTGGAAACCAATGCCATCACTGCGGAAGAAGATGCAGATCAAGAATAGGGCTCCATAGTCACCTACAGACCCACCCTGGAGGATTATCCTACTCGGACAATGCGGGATCGCCTAAGTAAGTAAGTAAGTAAGTAAGGTACTCATCTATTGTCTGGAATTTTGTGTCAGAAGGAGTAAGACCAAAAACCAAGGTTGATTTGATATTGGGACATAGCCCATTTTCACAAATTTGAGTACATCTCCTGGTGTTCCATTATGTCATTTAATTGCTTGACCATTGGTTCTGAAGATAATATAGCTACCTCTGGTTCATGTTCAACTTGACAATCTTCTGGTCAAATACAACTCTCATTTTCTTAGCTAGGAAGATTTCTTGGAGGTGCTTCAGTCAGAATCCGAAACTTCTGCTGTTTGTTCTACTAGCGAACATTGATTCCACGAGGTCATGCAATGAGGGTTCAATGTTCTCTATTGCTCCTATGTCAAGTCTGCCAATCCTCTCTGTAAGGGTGTTAACAATTTCTTTGTATGAAGAAGATTGTCTTTCCAAAGATGGTGGAGGAGTCACTTCCATCAGACCAATTACCAGCACCTTTGTTTAGTGAAAATAGGGAGATATTCTCTGTCTCATCACCATCATTCATTACCTCAGCTGTTACATGAAGGTATTAGATCTGTCCAATGTAGTCCAATGTAGTCAAATCTATGAATTCTTGATTCAGCTGGTGTTCACTTGCTTCTGATTCTTTCTAATATTTAGAATCTTTTTTATTCTAAAAATGACTTTTGAACTAGGGTAGGCAGAGTGTTTACAGTAGAGGTTTTCCGTAGCTGGGCCTGTATAAAGACCACCTTATTATTTATTTATTTATTTACAGTATTTATATACCGCGGTAGTGAAATTGCTACTCTACGCTAAAGTTTAGGTATATAGCTCTATGTTTACATATGACAGATAGGGGAGAATAGGCACAGGCAGGGTAGCAACAGCAGAGATAGGATTCATTTGTATATGTGAAGCCAATTGGTCATATGCGGATTAGTGTAGGCCCAGGATTTGAAAAGGCTGCTAGGCCAAAATGACAGTTGGGGAGAGCAGAGCTGAACATTCCAAAGGGGCAGAGCCAAGGTTCTGAAAGAGGCAGTTAGAGTGAGGGAGTTTGAAAATGACAGTTTGGAATCTGTGTGTGAAGAGGAGAGTGGGTTTTTGAGTGCCTGATAGAAATAAGCAGTTATGAAGATGTGTCAAAGACTTCTGATATAGAGAAGCAGTTAGTTAAATAGAACTCGAGTTTTAAGGAACATAAAGAAGGATAGTGTTGCCTTAGTTCAGAACATAATTAAGCCAAGAGTGTGTAAAGCAAGTAACATGTTTGTGAATGTGAAACATTGATAGTTTATTCAGAAAAGTTAACCAAGTAAATGATACTGACTGTAAGCCTCAAGACTGCAACAAAACACAAATGTAACTACAAGCGTTGGAGCCAGAAGTTATAAATAAACTGTGTTACTTCATTATACACAAGAGTGTTTCATTGCCTGTGATATAAAGTACAAAGGTTTGACAGCATATAGAAAGTCCCAGCCAATATAAAAGAAGAAACTGAATCAGTATAAGGCAGCAAAGTGTTTTTTTTTTAAGAGGAAATAGTCTCTCTCTCTCACCACAACCGCTTTTCTCACCCCTAGGGGGATCTTAAGGCTTTGAAAGTTTATAATGCATAAAAACAAAAGCCTTTAACCCTCCTATGCTCTGTACCTTGCTACTTTTCTTTTTAGAATTTTATCCTTAAAATTTTACAGTTATTGCTATTACTAAAAACAGTAAAAACATGTTCCAGAAATAGATTTCATATTGAATTAGTAAAATAGAAAAGTAATAAAAAGTAGCAAAAGAGTAAAAAATAAAGTAATAAAATGCTTGATTAATAAAATAATAAAAATTATAGTAAAAATTATAAAATTACCTAAATGCTAAAAATTCTCTACAGATTTGCATTGTAAATACAAAAAACTTTGCAAACATCAGAGATAAAACAAATCCAAGAGTAATGGTATAGTCCAGGCAAAGGTTTATAGAACAATGACCAGTCTTTGAAGGAATAATTTCACTAACCAGCAGCCTTTTGTGTCAATTGCCTTTTTCTGACTGGTTCAATTGTAAGTATCCCTCCAGCTACACCTAAACACATTTGTCCCACAATTCTGTTACTTCGAACTAACTTCATTATGGGAGCCACTGATGTTGGGCAACGCTTGATGTCTCTAAGTATAATGTCTGAAGAGCATCGAATTTACCGTAATTCATAAGTTTGGTCATTCCTACTCCAGTTGATTTGTAATGAGCAAATTCTGTCTGATGGATTCAAATTTGAATTGGTAGCTCTAAAAATAATGACACACTATTCATTTCCTTGATGTGTTATTTTGGAGCTGGTACATTGTAGTCTAAACACCCTAAAGCATTAGATAATGTCTGATCTTGGAAGCTCTGGTTAGTATTTAGATGGGAGTCTGCCAATGAATAGCTGGAGTTGTAGATTGCATCTCTGGAGGCAGAAGGAAATGGCACATCACCTCTGTGTATTCCTTTCCTAAGAAATTCTATGACTTTCTTAGGGTCACCATAAGTGACAGCCTTTCCTTATAGCATAATTTCACACAATTTTGTCACTGTGCGAAAAAGTAGAGCTACAGTGTCACTCCAGCTACCACATAGTTACCCTTCCCACTCCTGCCATCACAATCAACTTCCACAAATCCCTGGCTATAAGAACAGCCTTCTGTACAGCTTGGCTTTCTAGGGAAAATGCGCAAGTGACTGCCTGTGTCAATTCTATAGCCAGTCTCCTGGGATGCATCTCTCACAAAGTCTGGCTGTGAGCAGGAGCCAGGCCTTTGAGATGTACTCCCCAAAGAACCAAACTAAGGACTTACCATTAGCCCTCAAAATTTGTGGTTTTGACTTTTGTGGATTTGATAACTCACAGATTGGATTTAAAACATTCTTTCTAGGAATTTCTAAGTCCTACAGTACAACTCTATGGTCACCTTCTGCCAGATGTTGATCATAGAGTCCTGCTGGAGGGCTTAGAGATTCTAGATAGCTATGTTCTCCAATGTGATTCTATGGTCAACTTCTGACAGAGTTGTACTGGAGAGATTGACCTAGAGATCCCTACTAAAGAGATCTCTCAACATTTTTTTTAATTCAGGGTTTCTAATTTTGCAGGGGTCTTGTACCCCTAACCCCATTGAATGTAGAACTGGGAAGCTGTGGCCCTTGAGCGCTCCAGCTAGAAGTCATAGAATCATAGAATCATAGAGTTGGAAGAGACCTCATGGGCCATCCAGTCCAACCCCTTGTCAAGAAGCAGGAATATTGCATTCAAATCACCCCTGACAGATGGCCATCCAGCCTCTGTTTAAAAGCCTCCAAAGAAGGAGCCTCCACCACACTCCGGGGCAGAGAGTTCCACTGCTGAACGGCTCTCACAGTCAGGAAGTTCTTCCTCATGTTCAGATGGAATCTCCTCTCTTGTAATTTGAAGCCATTGTTCCGCGTCCTAGTCTCCAAGGAAGCAGAAAGCAAGCTTGCTCCCTCCTCCCTGTGGCTTCCTCTCACAAATTTATACATGGCTATCATATCTCCTCTCATGTTTAGCCTTCTCTTCTTCAGGCTAAACATGCCCAGCTCCTTAAGCCTCTCCTCATAGGGCTTGTTCTCCAGACCCTTGATCATTTTAGTCGCCCTCCTCTGGACACATTCCAGCTTGTCAATATCTCTCTTAAATTGTGGTGCCCAGAATTGTACACAATATTCCAGGTGTGGTCTAACCAAAGCAGAACAGAGGGGTAGCATTACTTCCCTGGACCTAGACACTATGCTCCTATTGATGCAGGCCAAAATCCCATTGGCGCCACATCACATTGTTGGCTCATGTTTAACTTGTTGTCCACGAGGACTCCAAGATCTTTTTCACACGTACTGCTCTCAAGCCAGGCATTGTCCCCCATTTTGTATCTTTGCATTTCATTTTTTCTGCCAAAGTGGAGTATCTTGCATTTGTCCCTGTTGACTGTGACCAGCAGTGCTGTAGAATTCGAAGAGGCACAAATGGAGGGCGAAAGAGAGAAATGTGCCAAGAGGAAGGCGCATCAAGCCAACCCCGACCGGGACCACCTTCCACCTGGAAACCAATGCTCTCACTGCGGGAGAACATGCAGATCAAGAATAGGGCTTCACATTCACCTACGGATCCACTGTCAATACACTGATCTTGGAGGACCATCGTTCTCGGACAACGAGGGATCGTGTAAGTGAAAAGTGAAGTGACTGTGGAGGGCTGACTGTACACTGAAGAGAATAATGGACCCAAAATAATGGACCCAATTTGACTCTCCAAAGCTCCTGGTGCGATAATATCTGTAAAACACATTTTCCTGTCACTGCCAGAGCCCTCTCTGCACCAAAGTCCCTGAAGTCCCAAGGTACAATAGTACCATATAATTTCCCACTATAGCCCTGGTGTGGGCTGGTCCATGAGGTCATGAAGAGTTGGAAGTGACTAAATAATAATAATAATAATAATAATAATAATAATAATAATAACAACAACAACAACAACAACAACACTTTATTTGTACCCCGCTACCATCTGCCCAAGGAACTCGGTGCGGCTTACATGAGGCCGAGCCCAAACACAACAATACAAGCAATAATAACAACAATAAAAGCAATTAAAATAAAAACACAGACAATAAAAAAATACAACATTATCAATAAGACAATATACAATTAAAAACAGCGGGAAGGCCAAAAGTAGAGATAAAATAGGAAATAATGCTGGGACATGGACATGAAGGTGATAGTGGTGTTTGTGGGAGGGCATAAGAGCAGACCTAAAAAAATGTAAAGTGCTTTGGACGACAAAGTGCTATTGGATCATTATTCCGGGAAGGCACACTGGAACAACCACGTCTTCAAGCTCCTCCTAAAGACTACCAGAGTTGGGGCCTGTCTGATGTCTTTAGGGAGTGAGTTCCAGAGTTGAAGGGCCACCACCAAAAAGGCCCTCTATCTCGTCCCCACTAATTGCGCCTGCGATGCTGGTGGGATCGAGAGCAGGGCCTCCCCGGATGATCCAAGGGATCGTGTGGGTTCGTATACAGAGATGCAGTCACGCAGGTAGGCGGGTCCCAAACCGTTCAGGGCTTTGTAGGTAAGAACCTGCACCTTGCATTGGGTCCGGTAGATGAATGGCAGCCAGTGGAGCTCCTTGAAGAGGAGGGATGACCGCTCGCTGTAAGGAGCCCTAGTTAACAACCTGGCTGCCGCCCGTTGGATCATCTGAAATTTCTGCACCGTTTTCAAGGGCAGCCCCACATAGAGTGTATTGCAGTAATCCAGTCTAGAGGTGACTAAGGTGTGAACCACTTTGGTCAGATCCGCCTTCTGAATGTATGAACAACAACATAGCCCTATGAAGTATGGTATATCAGCTAATGCTCTCATCCCAAAGAAATGTGCATTTTTTCTAGTGCACTCACCCCATTTTTCAAAAGCCAAAGAAGAATGCATTTTGTCTGATTTAGACATGTTTTACAGAATAAATATCTGGAGTATCATAACTTCCAGCACTATCCTTGCTAAATTAATAATATGTATAGCAGACAATTTCCTGCTTGTTTCCAGAAGTGAAAGAAAATATTCAAGACTTGTCCTTACCTTCCTGACATTTGATTTTCTGCTAATTTTGTTCTAAACAACAAGTCACTGCAATCACATCAATGGTGCACAGAACATTCAACAATTTACCCTTGTCTGTTTCATTCACACTGGCTTGTTTATGGCTATTTGGTTTTTTTCCCCTTCCCTTTCCCTTATTTTTTGTCAGCTTTGCTGAATCCCTGTATAAAAAGAGCCTGCATCTGAAAACTAATCACTTCCTATTTAGCATTTGCTTTTCATTGTTTACAGTTATGATCATATATGCTTGGAAATCAGCTGGATTGTTTGGCATCCAAGACTGCAGCTGCCTTGCTCCATGCGCAAATGTTGTCAGCTGAAATTAAGCATCTGGAATTTCTTCACCACTCCAATAATTTACATCCGGTTTATGGGAGATATGTAATGTTGACATAATGTTATTTCTCTCCTTCCAGTAGCATCATAGGAGACTTTTCCCTGGCATCGCGTTCTCTTTTTACATTTCCCCACAGTGTAAATCACATGGCTCTTATCTGAGTAGGCCATTTACGATCATGAAATTATCTAGGTTGATAAAAGCTTTAATCAGACCACATGTGTGCACTTAAAGATCCATTTCTACCATTTTCTCTGATGAAGTGGAATTACATCCCCAAGCTTTTCGTTGTGTGAAAATGAACTAAAGCAGGCATTGGAGAAGAGTGTTTTGATACGTTACACCATTTCGAAACACCATCCAAAAGGTTGTGCTTTTTATACTGGGTAATTGGCACCACATTTGTGCCACTAGGAGAGAAGCACTGAAAATGACTGCTTCCAGTCATATTTAAAATCCAATCGAGGTTATTCCATTTGCAGACTCATTTCTAGGTGTTTTGTGGTGGTGTTTTTTTAAATGCTAATTTCACATTCATAAATCAATCTCTGCACTATTTTTGGAAAGTATATCCTTAGTCATCCCATTTCTCCAGCCTACACTTATGCTGGGAGCTAATATTGTGACACTTTAACTCTTGCTGAGTGCTGCAGGAGTGAGAAGGAGATTCTGTTTCCTCTTAAGCCAACTCCAATAGAGCTCAGCAAACCATATCACACATGGCATGATGGAAGAATAGAAAGACAGACAAGTTTATGCCCCAGACTTTCCGCTTCCACAAATGTTCAAACTTTTGCATGTGCTTCCTTGTTCCTGTTATCCAGTAAATAGAGACAAATATCAACAATAGAGGAGGTTTTCCAATATTCAAATGTTCCTTAATTTCAGTGATTTTCTAGGTGATTTTTTTCTTCTTGCAAACAAATCTTTGCAAGAAATCTCACAAGCTCGTCTTGTGGGCACAAATGAGAGAGACTTCTCTGCTGTGGCCCCCCGACTTTGGAACTCTTTACCTGGGGAGAACAGGAAAGCCCCTTCACTAGAAACATCTAAAAAGAACCTCAAAACCTGGCCTTTCCGCTGCACCTTTGGCGAGTAGGTGCACAGCATGATATTTTACACCCCTCAATGTTTTTGGCTAATGGAGTTTGTGCCCTCCAAATAGGATGTTCTGCCCCACAACTCTGTGTGTTTTATGAGTTCCATTTAAACGTCCTGCTCCCATTTTATCTCATCATAGTCTGTTAATTGTTTTTTTAAAAAAATTCAGAATATGTGGTCCTTTGTGACATATTCCGAATATGTCATCTCTATCGTGATTGTGTCTATTGGAATTTTTATTTTATTATTATTATTTTATTACTTTATTATTTGATTGCAAATTGTATCAAAAGGTGAGAGACTTCCACCTTGGTCCATATATCAAATGGACAATGTATTGGGAATCTCACATCAGAACAACATATTTTATATGTGGCCAAGACCCAAAAATAACATATAAAACAGCTCTGTACTTAAGCAAAACAATACGTCTGAGAACCACATATGTAGGGCTGATTGGGGTAAATTGTAGGGGTGACAATGAAATATGATGTATATACTCAGCTTGATCAGTTTATCAGTTTTATCATGTCTTATCATATTTATTTACTGTATTGTTATAAGTGTCTTATTTTAACTTACTACGTGGAGTGTGATCAGGTCTTGTCAGGCCTTGTTGTTCTGTTTCTTATTGTGATATGGCCTAAGGGCTAATCAATAAAATTACTGTTGTTGTTGTTCATTCGTTTAGTCGTCTCCGACTCTTCGTGACCTCATGGACCAGCCCATGCCAAAGCTCCCTGTCGGCCGTCACCACCCTCAGCTCCTTCAAGGTCAGTCCAGTCACTTCAAGGATGCCATCCATCCATCTTGCCCTTGGTCGGCCCTTCTTCCTTTTACCTTCTACTTTCCCCAGCATAATTGTCTTAATAAAATAAAATTACTACTACTACTTTAATGTCATTTTGATGATGTTGTTGTTGTTTGTTGTATATGCTTTGATTTTATTGCTGAATTATGTTGTCCGGGCTTGGCCCCATGTAAGCCGCTCCGGGTCCCCATCAGGGAGATGGTGGCGGGGCAGAAATAAAGTTTATTATTATCATTATTATTATTATTATTACTAGTCATCCCCTGCCATGCGTTGCTGTGGCCCATTCTGATAATTTGGAAAAGTAAAAGAAGGCTTTGATTATGTTTTCTTGCCCTGATGAAGGGAGTTGGACTGGCTGGCCTTAAGGCAGCATTTCTCATCCTGGGGGTTGGGTCCCCGGGGGGTGTCGCTGGGGGGGGGGGCGGTGTCAGAAGGGTCGTCAGAGATCACCAGAAAACACAGTATTTTGTGTTGGTCGTGGGTGAACTATAAATCCCAGTAAATACAACTCCCAAATGTCAAGGTCTATTTTCCCCAAACTCCATCTGTGTTCATATTTGGGCATATGGAGAATTCATGCCAAGTTTGGTCCAGATCCATCATTGTTTGAGTCCACAGTGCTCTCTGGATGTAGGTGAACTACAACTCCCAAAACTCAAGGTCAGTGCCCACCAAACCCTTCCAGTATTTTC
Source organism: Anolis sagrei ordinatus (assembly GCF_025583915.1). Classification (NCBI taxonomy): domain Eukaryota; kingdom Metazoa; phylum Chordata; class Lepidosauria; order Squamata; family Anolidae; genus Anolis; species Anolis sagrei. The sequence goes on along the minus strand of NW_026847549.1, from coordinate 117,527,801 downwards.
TGTTGGTCATGGGAGTTCGTTGGTGGAGATCAGAATGCTCTTTGATTGCAGGTGAACTATAAATCCCAGCAACTACAACTCCCAAATGACAAAATCATTTTTTTAGTGACGGACATACATTGAGTTGGTAGGTGTATGCTGTCCAAATTTGGTGTCAATTCGTCCAGTGGTTTTTGAGTTCTGTGAATACCACAAACGAACATTACATTTTTATTTATATGGATTATTATTATCTATATAAATAAAAATGTAATGTTAGTTCGTGCTACCATCAGAACTCAAAAACCACTGGGGGAATTGACACCAAATTTGGACACAAGACACCTAACAGTCCAATTTATGTCCTCCACTCAAAAAAAATTGATTTTGTCATTTGGGAATTGTCGTTGCTGGGATTTATAGTACCTACAATCAAAGAGCATTCTGAACTCCACCAATGATGGAATTGGGCCAAACTTAGCACACAGGGCTCCCATGACCAACAGAAAAAACTGGAAAGGTTTGGTGGACATTGACCTTGAGTTTGGGAATTATAGTTCACCCACATCCAGAGAGCACTGTGGACTCAAACAATGATGGATCTGGACCAAACTTGGCACGAATATTCCATATGCCCAAATATGAACACAGATGGAGATTAAGGGAAATAGACCTTGACATTTGGGAGTTGTAGTTGCTGGGATTTATAGTTCACCTACAATCAAAGAGCATTCTGAACTCCACCAATGATGGAATTGAACCAAACATGGCATACAGACCAACAGAACACACTGGAAGGGTTTGGTGGGCATTGACCTTGAGTTTGGGAGTTGTAGTTCACCTACATCCAGAGAGCACTGTGGACTCAAACAATGATGGATCTGGACCAAACTTGACACAAAAATTCCATATGCCTAAATATGAACACAGATGGAGTTTGGAGGAAATAGACCTTGACATTTGGGATTTGTAGTTACTGGGATTTATAGTTCACTACAATTAAAGAGCATTCTGAAACCCACAAACGACAGAAATGGGGCAACTTCCCACACAGAACCCCCATGACCAACAGAAAATACTTAAGGCCATCCAGTCCAACTCCCTTCACCAGGGCAAGAAAATGTAATCAGAGACCTCCTGACAAAGAACCATCCAGTCATAAATATAGATAGATAGTAGGCCTGTTTGATCAAGAAAAAAATTGTTTCTAAAATCGATTTGTAATTGGGGTGTTTTTTTGTTTCGATATTTAAAATAATTACAAAACTTTCCAAAAAAAAGTTTCGGTATTTACGAAATTTCGTAAATATTTACAAAACATTTTGTAAAGATGGCGCCCTTTTTTTTTCAATATTTTTTCAATATTTTTTAAATTTAATTATTAATTTAGTAGAATAGGGAGGAGAAATTATTATTAAGGAGGGAAGGCAGGCACTCACTCACTCTGGCGGGCCCTCAAGCGCTGCCGCCGAGTCGGGCCCGGCTCCTCCGAAGGTAAGGTTTCGCTCGCCGCTCGCCCTCTCGCTCGCCGCTCGCCCTCTCACTCGCCCTCTCGCTCGCCGCTCGCCCTCTCGCTCGCCGCTCGCCCTCTCACTCGCCCTCTCGCTCGCCGCTCGCCCTCTCGCTCGCCGCTCGCCCTCTCGCTCGCCGCTCGCCCTCTCACTCGCCCTCTCGCTCGCCGCTCGCCCTCTCACTCGCCCTCTCGCTCGCCGCTCGCCCTCTCGCTCGCTGCGCTCGCCCTCTCGCCCGCCGCTCGCCCTCTCGCTCGCCGCTCGCCCTCTCACTCGCCCTCTCGCTCGCCGCTCGCCCTCTCGCATTGCGCCGCTCGCGCTCATCGACTAGAGTAATCACGTCGGCCCCTCAGGCGATTCAAGCTCGCCGCTCTCTCTCCTCCTCGCTCGCTCGCTCGCCCTGCTCGCTCGCCCTCTCGCTCGCCTCTCGCTCGCCCTCTCGCTCGCCCTGTCGCTCGCCTCTCGCTCGCCGCTCGCCCTCTCGCTCGCCGCTCTCCCTCTCACTCGCCCTCGCTCGCCCGCTCTCCCTCTCGCTCGCCGCCTCGCCCTCTCGCTCGCCGCTCGCCCTCTCACTCGCCCTCTCGCTCGCCGCTCGCCCTCTCGCTCACCGCTCGCCCTCTCACTCGCCCTCTCGCTCGCCGCTCGCCCTCTCGCTCGCCCTCTCACTCGCCCTCTCGCTCGCCGCTCGCCCTCTCACTCGCCCTCTCGCTTGCCGCTCGCCCTCTCGCTCGCCGCTCGCCCTCTCACTCGCCCTCTCGCTCGCTGCTCGCCCTCTCGCCCCCTCTCGCTCGCCCTCTCGCTCGCTTGCTCAGCCGGCGCGGAGAGAGGAGAGCTCCCAGCAAGCCAGGCGGCCATCTTACGTATTTCCGAAATGGACGGAAATACAAATTTTTTGGCGCCTGCCGTTTCGATATTTAAAAACCCTTCCGGGTTTGAAAATATGTTTTGTTATCGTTTCGTATATGCAAAAATTAACGAATGTTTAACGAATTAACGAATTAACGAACGAAACCGCACAGGCCTAATAGATAGATATGATTCTCTCTCACCACACACAGATATAGTATCATAGATTTGAAAGAGACCCTTAAAGAAGGACTATGATATGTTGCATCTTCCAGAGTAGGCAAACCAGACATTCTCCACATCAACACTGACAAAGAAACAACAAGAAATACTGTTTACTCACAACCATAAAGGAATTACATAGATTAGAAACCAACACTTTCTCATTACTTTATTTTCCAGATCGCCAGACTGGGCCATAGCAACGCGTGGCAGGGGACAGCTAGTTATGCTATACAAATAAGACTATTCACCTTCTTCATTGCCTAGTGGAATGTGACCACAAGCTTCCTCTTTCGAATCCCTGATCAGAGACCTTACCATAAAAGCGCTTTTATTAATTCAGAAATGGATTCTATTTTAAGGACTGGTAGCTACACCTTTAACTTGAGTGCTCTTTTGTACATTTTACCCCATCTTTCAAATGGGTGACGTATTAGCTAAGTCACATCCATTTAAAACACCCTCTCCCCCCCATTAATACTGTCAGAGGTAATGTCATCAGTCAGTATTCATACACCCCTTCTATAATAAATATTTCCTGTTTACTCAGGCAGTCATTTTGCCTTCAAGTATCTAGAGGTATATATATAACGCGTGCGCGCGCACACACTAACGTTTTTCCCTCTACTTGCCCACCCATTCTAGAGTATCACTGACAATGCACAAGACAGATTTCAAATAAGTGAACTGAAATTAACCGGAGAGGAAGGCTCTGCATAGCACAGTGATTAGAACAAACAATTGTTCCAGAGAAATGCACGGCTACTCAGAGACCATAATCTTGCAACTCAAGAAGAGACGTGGAGCCATTTTTCACCAGGTTCACAAGAAAATGTCAGCATGCAGCTGCTCCACGCATTGTCAGACTGCATCTTACTTTGGCCAAAGGGGAGACACAGCTAGTCATCCCATCAAGGGGAAAAAAATGTAAAGGACCTATCACAAATTTGATTTATTACCATGCTCCTAAGGCTGTGTGCTGCAGATTTCCATTGGAAATGAAGCCAAATGTCAGCCGCCGCTAAAGGTATGATCTTTGTGTATTTGTGGAAAGAGAAATTCAAAACATTCTGGATACCAACCAGCCACGTACCCCCTTCCCATCTCTGCATCTTTCTCAATAACTCCAGACAGTTTACTTCAGTAACAAGAAGATAACCTAATACACAATGGGTGATTTGTACACATAGCTCTGGCTAACATTAACATAAATACAAAGCCGTTATGCATTCAGATGCAATGCTTTTGGGGGGTTGGTCTTCCAGAGGCAAAGGCATGTTCAAGAACAAAAAGGCAATCCATTTTTTAAGCAAAAAGCAACCAAATAGGCTCAGATTAGGCAGATGCAGCCAACCTTTATCTGATACAATGACAGCTACACTGAAGCAGACACAAAAATCGCATACATTGCGATCCTGGGCAGTTATTTTAAATAAATCTCCTCTTTATTGTTGACAGAAAGTGACATTCAACTGGGTGCAAGCTGATTTTGCTCCTGCTGAAGAATGGTGCCTCCAAAAGTTACCTGTCTTGCAATTCAGACAGTGTGGACAAACAGCTGGATTAAAATTTTACCTTCACTTCCAAATCATGCATTGTATTAAAGGCATTTTTGTTGCTGAAAGCCCCAGTTTAGCTTCCTTATTACTCTGGAGATGTATTCTTTATGCTTCCTTCCTATATAACAATAATCTGACACTTCCTGAAGGAAAGAGAAAGGGGTCTCTGTCTGTATGTATGCATGGAAGTGTGTGTTTGGGTTCATCACATAAACAACAGCACAGTAAATAATTCCCAACGTCCTTAACACAGCCAAGGGAGACTCTGAATCACATTTAGGTTTCCGATTTGCTCAATTTCAGGTAGCTTTCTCAATTCCGAGCTGGCATTGTCGGATTTAAATGCCCACAACTGGACACCCTCCCTCCTTCCCCAACCCACTGAAACATTAGCTCCAGGCAAGAGTACAAGGAAGGAAGGAAGGAAGGAAGGAAGAAGGGGGTGGGTGAAAGAGACAAGAGACAAATGAAAGGTGGGGGACACCCGCCAGAACCTTTTCCCTACCTTTCCATGGTCATCTTTCAGCCCGTCTGCCTTCTCCTGAGATTGAAGCCACCTGTACTGATCCAGCCCATTTCGAAGGGGAAGAAAATAATCTTATGGAAATGGGAAAAGCCTCAGCTAGGCTTGGGAATTTTCAGAATGGATGTCTAGAATTTTCTGCTTAAGCCAGACCCAGTAACAGAAAATTGCAGCTGAGCGCTTTTGTTTTCCCTCCTCTGTAAAGGCAAAGCAAGCAAGCAAGCATGCAAGCAGCAGCGGCTCCCTTAGCCTGCCTGCTCTCTCTCATTCACACAGACACACAGGCAGACACACACGCAATCTTCCCAGCCCCCACCAGCAGCCTAACTCTCTCCTCCTTCAGTCAGGGTCCTTTACGCTTCTGAACAGTGATGACCTATTCTGTCCCCCTCTCTATCTATTACTCTTGCTTTCTTTCTTTTTTTAAAAACGGATTTTTATTGATTTTATAGAATTTACAACGAAAGTAGGGGAAAACATGAGTGTGTATTAGAGGTAGCACTGAAAAGAAGTAAAGAATTTCGAGTATAAAAAATAACAAGAAGAAAAAGAAAAAAAATTACACCAAACCCTAAACCCATTCGTGCACGTGATGCGACTTCCCAATGTCTTCTGAGAATATTAATTTTTTTCTCCTTATGGTGTCTTCAATTCACTATACCGGCTTTGCTTCCACTATTTACCTTTTTCATATGCTGGACAAGTCTATCATTAGTGGAATTTCCCTTGTTGAAATAAAGTCTTTGAGTCCTGACCAATCCATCTTTTTATTTACTCCATTTAGTCTCTGGGATAAACCTTCCATTTGGACTATTATTTATTATTTATTTCACGCATTTCTACCCCGCCCTTCTCAACCCCCAAGGGGGGACTCAGGGCGGCTTACAAAAGGCACAATTCGATGCCAACATAAACATAAACAAACTTGAAATTTTATTTCAAGTTTCCCACCCTCTTTTTTATTTAGAATTTGATGGTAATTTAGCCAATTTTCTTCTCCCAATTCCCTCTTATGCCTTGCCTCCACAGGGGATATCCATAATGGTGTTCTACTATATAATCTTGGCTTATATTTTCCCCACGTTTTGATTAGTGATGCTCTAATGTAATTATTATTAAAAAAAATACACTTTTCTTTTGTTATCCCACATTTAACCATGCCAACCGGCCCTAAGGTTGTGACCTTCTAGAGTTAAAAGTATGACTCTTGCTATCCTTCTGATAAAAGCGCATGCCAAGGTGGCAGTCAGGTGACCCTCCTCTCCGAAAAGCAGAAGACACACCGAAAGGGAGCCTTTGAGCTCCCTTTAGCTCCCTTTCTTAAGAAACAAAAGCAGCCAACATTATTTACATTACAAAGCAAGAGAGAAAAATATAACTCTGGAGAGAGATAAACGGTATTTTATTCCACCTCACACTCCAGCTCTTCTCTAACCAATCATCAAAAGAAAGTCAGTGCAGTGTGGTGGAAAGGTATATAATTAAACTTTCCAGTGTTAATAGCCAGGTAAGCATTGCCAGGGCATTTCCATCACCTGAACATACAGGCACACAAAAACAAACACACACCTGATTTTAAACATTCATTGAAAAGCTGAATTAAATGTTCTCACTGAAGGACTTTTAAACATTCATGTACTATAAACACATAGTGTAGCTTCATACAACCCATTCATAAAGCATGCGGGGAATGCCGTGGATGTAGCGTACCTGGATTTCAGTAAGGCCTTCGACAAGGTCACCCACGACCTTCTGGCAAACAAACTAGTCCAATGTGGGCTAGGCAAAACTACGGTGAGGTGGATCTGTAATTGGTTAAATGGACGAACCCAGAGGGTGCTCACCAATGCTTCCTCTTCATCCTGGAAAGAAGTGACAAGTGGAGTGCCGCAGGGTTCCGTCCTGGGCCCGGTCCTGTTCAACATCTTTATTAATGACTTAGATGAAGGACTAGAAGGCAGGATCATCAAGTTTGCAGACGACACCAAATTGGGAGGGATAGCCAATACTCCAGAGGACAGGAGCAGGATTCAAAACGATCTTGACAGATTAGAGAGATGGGCCAAAACTAACAAAAGGAAGTTCAACAGTGACAAATGCAAGATACTCCACTTTGGCAGAAAAAACGAAATGCAAAGATACAGAATGGGGGACAATGCCTGGCTCGAGAGCAGTACGTGTGAAAAAGATCTTGGAGTCCTCGTGGACAACAAGTTAAACATGAGCCAACAATGTGATGTGGCGGCAAAAAAAGCCAATGGGATTTTGGCCTGCATCAGTAGGACCATAGTGTCTAGATCTAGGGAAGTAATGCTACCCCTCTATTCTGCTTTGGTTAGACCACACCTGGAATATTGTGTCCAATTCTGGGCACCACAATTCAAGAGAGATATTGACAAGCTGGAATGTGTCCAGAGGAGGGTGACTAAAATGATCAAGGGTCTGGAGAACAAGCCCTATGAGGAGCAGCTTAAAGAGCTGGGCATGTTTAGCCTGTAGAAGAGAAGGCTGAGAGGAGACATGATAGCCATGTATAAATATGTGAGAGGAAGTCATAGGGAGGAGGGAGCAAGCTTGTTTTCTGCTTCCTGGAGACTAGGACGAACAATGGCTTCAAACTACAAGAAAGGAGATTCCATCTGAACATGAGAAGAACTTCCTGACTGTGAGAGCCGTTCAGCAGTGGAACTCTTTGCCCCGGAGTGTGGTGGAGGCTCCTTCTTTGGAAGCTTTTAAACAGAGGCTGGATGGCCATCTGTCAGGGGTGATTTGAAATGCAATATTCCTGCTTCTTGGCAGGGGGTTGGACTGGATGGCCCATGAGGTCTCTTCCAACTCTTTGATTCTATGATTCTATGTTGCAGTGCACTAGAAAAAATGAAGGAAATATATATATATTTACGACATTTATTCTTCATGCTCTTCTGACCTGACCTTTTCCAAAAGAGTGCATGGTGATAATAGGTGTTATGGTCCCATTTTATCCGCATCATGACCTGTGAGGCCAGTTAAGCTGAGAAGTGCTTGAACCTGGGTCTTCCTGGCTTTCTTTGACAATCTGGAACTACATCAGACTGTAAGGAACTCTGAGTGCAAAGTATCAATTCATGAACGAGTGTTTCAGTTACATCTCTACACCTATTAAAGTTTTGGTCTTACTTCTGCCAGGACCTGGCACTTGAGTGTCGACACTGGACATGAATGAATAATTCAGTTTCTCTGAATGCAATGATTGCTGCTGTTTCTGCATGGTTCTCTCTCCTCACCTCCTTCCTATCCTTTGATATTTATTTATTTTATTGTCGAAGGCTTTCATGGCTGGAATGCGTTGTAGGTTTTTTTCGGGCTATCTGGCCATGTTCTAGAGGCATTCTCTCCTGACGTTTCGCCTGCCTCTATGGCAAGCATCCTCAGAGGAGTGAGGTTTGCTGAAAATGAACAAAATCTGGCTACCAGTATTAAAAAACTCTAAAATTACAACAGCAAAACAACAGAGAGGAAACAATCTGGGACATATAATCACCTCTCAACAAAAGATTGCCCCAGGCACTGCCAGGCCATCAAATGCTAATCAAGGTGGTCAGTTGAAACATTCACACCTAGCTCCGACAGACAAGAGTTTTTTGTCCCACCCTGGTCATTCCACAGATATATAAACCCATTTTCCTAGTTCCAACACTACCTCTGAGGATGCTTGCCATAGATGCAGGCGAAACGTCAGGACAGAATGCCTCTAGAACTTGGCCATATAGCCCAAAAAAAAAACCTACAACAACCCATTTATTTATTTATTTACCATATTTATATGGTAAATATAAATAGAGGCGACTCGGAGTGGTTTACAAATGGCAACAATTTGATGCCTCAACAATCATAACAATTCAAAAGTAAAACTATCATAAAATACTATTAAAGCGTTAACATACAATATAAAAATATAAAACCATACCAGCCTTAAAACATTATCATGAGCGTCTCCATATCAAGTCATAATTCAATTGCATCATCAAGTAGTTCCATTATTTCGTATAACTATGGCGTATTTGGGAAGGTCTGCTCAAAAAGCCAGGTTTTCACCTTTCTTTGAAAAGTCAAGAGGGAGGGAGCCGATCTTATATCTCTAGGCAGGGTGTTCCACAGTCGAGGGGCCACCTCTGAGAAGGCCCTGTCTTTCATCCCCGCCAAATGCATTTGTGAAGAAGGTGGGACCGAGAGCAGGGCCTCCCCAGAAGATCTTAAGATCCTAGATGGTTCATAAAGAGAGCTACGTTTGGATAGGTAAGTTGGATCGAAACTGTTTAGGGATTTATAGGCTAAAGCCAGCACTTTGAATTGTGCCCAGAAGCAAACTGGCTGCCAGTGGAGCTGGCACAATGGAGGAGTTGTGTGCTCCCTGAGTGCCGCTCCTGTTAGCAATCTGGCTGCCACCCATTGGACTATTTGCAGCTTCCAAGCAGTCTTCGAAGGCATACCAACAAATATGAAAAACCAAACTGTTGATTTATTAATTTACAGTATTTATACCCCGCCCTTCTCACTCCAAAAGGGACCCAGAGCAGCTTACAGAACACACATATGGCAAACATTCAATGCTGATTATACAATTAACAAGGACAAATAACACAAAGGCAGTTTTCCCCATCCTATTTCTGGCATCTTGGAGGCTGTGCTTCATTCCAGCCATGGGGGGAGGGGGTGTGCTGTTGCTCCATCTTCCATGCCAAGGAGCTGCCCTCCGATTGATGCCCTTAAGGGTGCCTTTATTACTTTTCCACTAAAAGCAATACCCATTTATCTGCTTGCATTTCTGCTTTCAATCTGCTAGGTGGGCAGGTGAGCGGAGGCTAAAGGCAAGTGCTCGCCCCGACCTGGGCTCAAACTGCTGACCTTTCAATGGGCAGGATTTTTCTGCACACAGTGGTTTATCTTGTTGTGCTAAGCCCGGCCTGTTAGGGATTCCTCATCTTTGGAGAAGGAAGGGGAGCAGGGAAGTGCTCAGGAATTGGAGGGAGAAGAAGAAACAGACGATGAAGGTTTGAAAGTGCCCATATTTCTAGAGAGACAAAAAGAGACAGAGTACTGATGGCGTTCAGCTAGAATAGCTGCTAAAAACGCCGAGCTAATTGGGAGACGCCCTAGCACCTCCTGCGAGGGAATTCACCGCTTGAGTCTCCTGAGGGCTGAGAAAAGCGGTATATAAATAAAGTAAATAAATAATAATAAATAAATTCAGGGCTATAAATGAGAAGCAGGAGCAGTCAGCTTTTACTGGTAACAACGACCCTGATACTGATGTTTTCACTCCAATGGAATTTGCTTTGTGTCTGCTGCTAAGAACTTAGCTCATCGCCCATTTTCTGATGGAAGAGTGGTGTTTCTTTTGGGACTTTGTAAGAGACTTTAATTTGTGTCCTTGCTTTCTTTTGCACTTTTCAATTGCATTTGCTTATCCTGTCTGTTTGCTGAAGTAAAGCATTTTTCTTTTACTTTCAACATTGTCTAAAAGCTGTTTTTGAAGGGCAACTCAGGTTATTGTATGATGGAGGATTGGGAATACATTTGACATGTCCCCAGAATAAGGGGAAGGTGTCTCAGAGTGAACACAGGGTCCTGAGAAATGTGTTCCTTCGTATTTGGTATCTGAACAGCAGCACATGTGATGCTGCAGTAAACAAAGTTAATACAATTCAGCATCAAACAACAATGCAAATGTCCTGATTGAGGGACACAGCAACCCTTTACATAGGACAGCACACTGTATCCACTTCTGGGCAGATATGGAGGCCAAATAGTCAGTACTTATCCGGCCATCTGCTCTGGTTCTCTTTGGTCACGTCAGTGTTGTGCCGCAACAAAACACCGGCGCATTCCAGGTGGCCCAAAGTGGTGGCCAAATGCAGTGATTGTCCTGATGTGTAACCTGTACTCAGGATAAGAGGTTATAGCCAGGACACAATATGGACAAAGAGAACTGTTTCTAATTGGCAAGTAGATGAGTGCATTTTATCACATTATCTGTTAACTTGCAAATCATCATTCATAATTTATCATACATAAAGCAGACTTAGAGAGAAAAACTGTGAAAATTGGAAGAAGAAACATTAACAATTAAAGATATGCAGATAACACCACATTATTACAGAAAACAGCAAAGACTTGAAAGGATTACAATGAACTGGATTATATGTGTTGCACTCCAGGACAGGAAAAGCCCTCTTACTTTAAATACCACACCATTGGATAGGGAAACAATCCTTTTATTGAAAATAATTAAAAAACAATAAAGTAAAAAAAGCACTTTAAAGAAATAGGTAAATCCAATTAGGTAGGAAGATAAGCAGGAACAAAGTAGTCCAGAGTAATAGTCCAGCAAAGTCCATAAAAACAAAGTCAAAACTTCCCAAATAAAATGCAAGAAATCAGGAAACATGAATCCAAGGCATGAATATAAAAGCATAGAATCCAAGAATCAAAACCATGAAACAAAGGCACTGAAAACATGAATTTTCCAAGCAAAGTTTCCATAAAACAAGGACGAGATCTTGACTTGATTCCAAACGATGCTTCATCTGACTATATATCCTGTTCTTGGGACTTTTATCTCCTCATTAGCTATGTCTCTAGCACTCAGAAATTGCTTTAGCTTTAGCTGAGAATTTCTTATCTTTTTCTCTCTGAGCCTGGCAGAATGTCAAAGCTACTGTTCGGCTCTCCTGTTTTGACTTATCTCCTCCCGTCTATCTATTTGCTCATTAATTTCTGCAGCTGGGCCAGGTGCCGAGCTGTTTTCATGTTCCCTATCATGGGAACTCTCTGGTAACATTTCAGAGAGCACACCATCATCCCCACACTCCTCAGGGGCATTCCCATGGGAGACTACACTTTGAACAGGGATCTCCTGGTCATTCTCTGCATCAATATCCTTGACCAAACCATTGCCATCTTGAAACTCATCTTGCAACTCATTGACATCATTCCCCACATCCAAAGCACCCTGATCCTGAAAAACAATCACAGGCTGTCCATTGTATTTATGTCTCCAGGATCTTACCCACCATGTGCATTGTAGTGGTACCTTATCTGCTCAGTTCTTCTCTGCCACTATGTTTCACTTGGCCCTTTCCTCCCCTCTCCCTGATTTTACAATGTTAATTAAGTGAGCTGCTGGCCAAATCTAAGCACTGATTGTTTAATAAACCTCTCCATTTTGTAATAAAGTTCCATATTCATCAATCTTTCTACATTGCAAAATAAAATACACACCCTTAGGTCTTCTATTGATTCATGTTTTATTGCAGGAGTGGGTGAAGAACCCTTCAGTGTTGTGCATGAAAAGGGAGAGGGGGGAGAGGGAGAGAGAGACTGGATATTTAAGAATATTTTGGGACACTGAAGCCTGTTTTGGCCTCAAAATATTTTTTAATCTGGAATGAGTGTATAATTAACCAATCACACACTTTACACCATTTCCCCCCAACATAGGGATGTGGCGAGATATCTGAAGTGAGCATAGGAATGTACTGGAGCCAGTAGACCAAAAATTATGACTTTTTAGCATGGAGGGTTACATCAGTTTTTCCTCTTAGTTGAGATTCAGTTGTCACTAGAGGAAAAATGGATTTCCCCCCCAGCAATAACGCAACATCCTAGGGGCCTTCCACACAGACATATAACCCAGAATATCAAGGCAGGATATTTGCTTTCAACTGGAATATATAGGAGTGTGGGTTGAGGGAGGATCTAGACAGGCCCTTTATTGCGGAAACTACTGCAATAAAAAGGGGATTGTCCTGACAACATTTTGGCTAAACCAGAATTAATTCACCACAAATCAGGAAAACCCTGGTTTGTGGCGAATTAATTTGATATTGGGTTTATTCCATGCCTTCTTCGAAGGCGCGGGATAAACCCACTACTTACGGTGTCTGGACTACAGAATACTGCAGTCCAGACAGTATTCCCACAGTTTTCCAGGCTAAATTAGCCCGGAAAACTGTGGGAATACCAACCCCCGTCCCAGAAGACCGCCTAAACGCAGTATAAAAGGAAAAGAACTCATCCAGGCTCCATAAGATAGCTGCTGGAGTTCTCCTGGTGTGTACAAAAATTGCTCCTGTCCCCCTTTCTCCTGGCACGTCATTGGCATGCACCAGAAGAACCCAGTAGCCGTCTTATGGAGCCCAGGTGAGATCTTTCCCTTTTTTTTACTGTGTTTAGGGGGGCTTCTGGGGAGGGGGTTGAGTGTCCCAGTGTTCTAATGGGAAGTCCTAGTAGAACATCTGGATATGCACCCCAGAAAGTGCACACTTTCTGGGGTGAGTGTAGATGGGCCCCCAGGAACATCTGTGGTTTTTAAACGCGGATGCTCCTGAGATAACAGTCTGTCTGGAAAGGCCCTGAGATAACCCAGGGCCCTTCCACACAGCCATATAATCCAGAATTTCAAGGCAGAAAGTCCCATAATATCTGCTTTGAACTGGGTTATCTGAGTCCAGACTGCCATATATTCCAGTTCAAAGCAGAAAATGTGGGATTCAGTTGTGTGGAAGGGGCCCCAGTTCAAAGCAGATATTGTGGGATTTCCTGCCTTGATATTCTGGGTTACATGATGTAAAGATGCCACCACTTTGTAAAGACGACACCAGAAGTAGTAGGGCCATCACTGATTTATTAGGGTCTTCTACTATTTGCAATGGATTTATAAAATTGATAACGCAGCTAATGGCTTATAATATTTCGTTGGGCTTTCTTTAATGTGTAGCGCGGCTTGACTTGAAAGTATTTGTAACAGAAACTTGGCTTTAAGAGAAACTGTAAACAAGTTTATTGAAGTACAGAAGAAGCTTAATGGGTTCAATGTTTCTTAGGTCCTAGAGCAGCGGTTCTCAACCTGGGGGTCGCGACCCCCAGGGGGGTCGCTGGGCCATTTTCTGGGGGTCGCGAAGGGGCCTCGGTTGGCCCCGCCCCCTCAAAATGGCTGCCTTACATGAAACTTCCCTCGCCGAGATCGCGATCCCGCCGGCTGGCAGGAACGCGGGTTAGGCGAGGGAGGCTTCGTGCAGGGCCTAGCACGGGCGGCAGGGGCGCAGCTTAGGCGAGAGAGGCTTCGTGCGGGGCCTAGCCTTGCATGAAGCCTCTCTCTCCTAGATCGTGCCCCTGCCGCCCGGCGGGAGCACAGTCTAGGCGAGAGAGGCTTCGTGCGAGGCTGCAAGGGAGCCAAGGAAGCCGAGGCAGCCTTCGCGCGAACCCTTCCTGGGCTCCCCGCGCGCTCGCCAAATGGCGAGGCCGTGGAGGAGCCCAAGGAGGGCTCGTGTGAAGGCTCCCTTGGCTCCCTTGCGGCTTCACCAAATGGCGAGGCCGCGAGGGAGCCAAGGCAGCCTTCGCACGAGCCCTTCCTGGGCTCCCCCGCGCGCTCGCCAAATGGCGAGGCCGTGGAGGAGCCCAAGGAGGGCTCGTGTGAAGGCTCCCTTGCGGCTTCACCAAATGGCGAGGCCGCAAGGGAGCCGAGGCAGCCTTCGCAAGAGCCCTCCCTGGGTTCCCTGTGCGCTCGCCAAATGGCGAGGCCGTGGAGGAGCCCAAGGAGGGCTCGTGTGAAGGCTCCCTTGCGGCTTCACCAAATGGCGAGGCCGCAAGGGAGCCGAGGCAGCCTTCGCAAGAGCCCTCCCTGGGTTCCCTGCGCGCTCGCCAAATGGCGAGGCCGTGGAGGAGCCCAAGGAGGGCTCGTGTGAAGGCTCCCTTGCGGCTTCACCAAATGGCGAGGCCGCAAGGGAGCCGAGGCAGCCTTCGCAAGAGCCCTCCCTGGGTTCCCTGCGCGCTCGCCAAATGGCGAGGCCGTGGAGGAGCCCAAGGAGGGCTCGTGTGAAGGCTCCCTTGCGGCTTCACCAAATGG
>NW_026847549.1:117490541-117512421 GCF_025583915.1 Anolis sagrei ordinatus | reverse complement strand
TCATACACTAACTACTAATCTAAATAAGTCAACTTGACCTATCTAAACCACACAGGCTAAAAGCCTAAACCTCCCTGGTCCTCAACACAGTAGAACCAGCCTTTCCCTGTAGTTCTCTAACTACAGACTGCTTCCCTGATTCTCAACACTGTAGAACCAGCTTTTCCTGCAGTTCTCAGACTACAGACTGACTGTTTTAAAATGGCTGCCCTGCCAAGTGGCAGTTGGCTCCTCCCCTTTTTCCATGGCAACCCAGCTCAGGGTGAGCTGAGCTGGCTACCATCCCCCCAGTTATGCTATTTTAAATACTTACCCTTTTAAACACCTATCTATAATTATACATAACTGTAGGTTAAAATTCACACTTCATCACACATGACTGTGTGGAAGGGTCCTGGATTATCTCAGGGCCTTTCCAGACAGGCCGTTAGGGCCCTTCTACAAGCCATATAACCTAGAATACCAAGGCAGGAAATCCCACAATATCTGCTTTGAACTGAGTTATCTGAGTGCACACTCAGATAATGTGGGCTTTTCTTCCTTGATATTCTGGGATATAGGGCTCTGTGGAAGGACCTTGCAGGACACAACCCCTCCTGCTGTTTGGACTAAATCCTGGGATTTAAAATCCCAGTTCCTTTTAGAATTTAGGTTTGTCTGGAATCCCAGATTATATAGCAGTGGAACTCATATAATCTAGTTCAAATCAGATAACTTGTGATCAGATCCTGGGATATAAGGACATTGTAGAAGGGGCCTTAGATGATACTACCGAAAAGAAACAAAACCCAATACAACTGACCCCATAACCCTGGTTTTCCATTTATCATGGAAACATGAAACCACAGATGATAATGAACGTTATTGAAATGTATGCCTTTTGGCAGAAGCATACCATAGATGTATATTTAAGGACCTAGAAGATGCCTCGAGTGGTCATCTCTAGCATGTCTAGATCCTCCAGCATGTCTCATTAGTAAACTAAAAATGCCTATAGAGAACATATTTTTTTGTAATGTGTATAAGTGAAATTGCAACTACAGGTCCTTCAGATACGTGGGTAGTGCATTGTGGCTTTGGTTTCTAAAAAAAAAATCAAACCATCAAAATCAATTTGTTAGTTCAAACTAGAGTACGCCTACTGAATGAATGGGTAAGTGTCATTGAGTTAAAGAGATCTGTTTTAATATATGTGTCTTGTATAAAAACACTTGTGTATTTATAGAATTTTCACAATGTTTATGTGTTTTAACTATGCTGTAACCTGCCTCGGGACATGATGAGAGGCAGGTCAGAAATAAATTATTATTATACGGACAAACCCTTGCATTTAGGCTTGTAACTTCACCAATGATACAATAGAGCTATATTAAACCTGTACATAAAAATATTCTCAGTACTTTCAGTATTACTAACCAAAGTGTTGTAATATTTTATTATTATGTGCCAGTTAAAATATTCTTATAAAGGATTTTATCTGTAAGAAATAGAAATCGAAGCACCTTCTTAAAAGCACTATAAAGATCCATTTTAATACAATACATTTGTATGCAGGTAAAACATTTTAGATATGCATATGAAAACAAATTAATAGTTTGCACTTTCTTTGTTAAACAAGGAATGAAAATAATGCCAGTGCATTATGACTGAGATTAAGATGTAGCCCTACTTTATTCTCCATCTTCATCACTATGATACTTCACCTTGTTGATGGGAAGCTTCCCACCAGAGTGGAAATCATCTATCGGACAGATGGCAAGCTATTCAACCTCAGCAGACTGAAAGCCAAAACCAAGGTTACAACAACATCTGTTATAGAACTCCAGTATGCTGATGACAACATCGTCTGTGCACATTCAGAAGAAGATCTACAAGCCACTCTAAACACCTTCGCAGAAGCATACGAGAAGCTCGGCCTGTCATTGAACATTGAAAAAACCAAGGTGCTGTTCCAGCAGACACCAGCCAACCCCTCTCCAATGCCAGTGATACAGCTTAATGGTGTAACATTAGAAAATGTTGATCATTTCGCTACCTTGGCAGCCACCTCTCCACCAAAGTCAACATTGACACCGAAATACAACACCGCCTGAGCTTTGTGAGTGCAGCATTTTTCCGAATGAAGCAGAGAGTGTTTGAGGACCGGGACATCCATAGGGATACCAAGGTGCTTGTTTATAAAGCTATTGTCCTCCCAACCCTGCTATATGCCTGTGAGACGTGGACTGTCTACAGACATCACATGCAACTCCTGGAATGATTCCATCAGCGCTGCCTCCGGAAAATCCTGCAAATCTCTTGGGAAGACAGACGGACAAATGGTGATTATGTGGAAGAAGCAAAGACCACCAGCATTGAAGCGATGGTCCTCCGCCATCAACTCCGCTGGACTGGCCACGTTGTCCGGATGCCTGACCACCGTCTCCCAAAGCAGTTGCTCTACTCTGAACTCAAGAACGGAAAACGGAATGGTGGTGGACAGGAAAAGAGATTTAAAGATGGGCTCAAAGCCAACCTTAAAAACTCTGGCATAGACACTGAGAACTGGGAAGCCCTGGCCCTTGACGCTCCAGCTGGAGGTCAGCTGTGACCAGCAGTGCTGCAGAATTTGAAGAGGCACGAATGGAGGGCGAAAGGGAGAAGCGTGCCAAGAGGAAGGCGCGTCAAGCCAACCCCGACCAAGACCGCCTTCCACCTGGAAACCAATGCCCTCACTGCGGAAGAAGATGCAGAGCAAGAATAGGGCTCCACAGCCACATACGGACCCACAAGAATACTGGAAGACAATCCTCCTCAGAAAATGAGGGATCGCCTAAGTAAGTAAGTAAGTAGCCCTACTAACATAGTCTCTTTTTCATCACACTGATTTGAATATTATCCTATACATACAGCTTAAAAAGCGACCTTTTCAAAGGCTGCATCACACAAGGTGCTTTTGACTTTGGGATTTTGGGAGTTGTAGTCTAAACACTTTCCTAAGCTCTACTCCAGTTCCTCGTTGTTCTGTTGTTTTTCAGAGTTTTGAATGGGATTTTATTAATAGGAAGAAACAAATAAGCAACACACGGACGCTGGAAGAACTCTCAGTGGCTGTAAATTACAGTACGAACAATGAAACTGTAGGAAGATATTATTTCTTTAACTTGGTTTATATTAAAAGTGCCCATCTGTTGCTTTCTGCAATTTCACAGTGTTATAAACAGGGAAAATCAAAGACATCCATCAAACTCCTTGGAAAACTTTTTGTTCAAATCCAACCCAATTTCACCATTCTCTTTGTATTATGCAACATCTTGACTATATGGTTGTAGGCTTTTTCGGGCTATATGGCCATGTTCTCGAGCAGTGGTTCTCAACCTTTCTAATGCTGTGACCCCTAAATGAAGTTCCTCATGTTGTGGTGACCCCCAACCATATTTTCGTTGCTATTTCATAACGGTAATTTTGCTACACTTATGAATCATAATGGAAACATGTGATATGCAGAATGTATTTTCATTGTTAGAAATCGAACATAATTATTGACTGGGAGGAATTGACTATGATTTACAATGATTTGGACCCAACTTGGCACAAATACTCAATATGCCCAAATTTGAGCAAAAAATACTGAAGGTCTTTAGGAGAAATTTACCTTGATTTGAAGTTGTAGTTGACCTCCATCCAGAGAGCACTGTGAACCCAAACACCAATGGATCTGAACCAAGCTCGGCAGGGGGTGAGGGCTTGGTGGCAAAGGCTCCCCAGACTGCCAGGCCATGTGGAGCCCTCCTCCCGGTTCTACCCCTCTTAAGCTCAGCAGGGGGTGAGTGCCAGACAGCCATGGCAAGTCATGGATGGCCAGGCATGCTGGGAGGCGTCCACCCAGGGGATGAGAGCCAAGCAGAAAAGGCTCTTCAATGGCAAGGCTGTGCAAGCAGCCCTCCACCTAGCCCATGCGCCCCTCCGAGTTCGGAGAGACGCGTGGGCCGGGTGGAAAGGCTGCCTTTACGGCGAGGCCCTGCGGGCAGGCCTCCACCTGGCCCACACGCCCCTACGAGTTCGGAGAGGCGCGTGGGCCAGGCGGGAAGGCTGTCTGCAAGGCGAGGCCCTGCGGGCAGGCCTCCACCTGGCCTACGCGCTCCTCTGAGTTCGGAGAGGCGTGTGGGCTGGGCGGAAAGACTGCCCAAGTGGCAGCCATTTTGGAGGGGGAGGGACCAACGAAGGCAGCTTCACGACCCCCCCAAAATGGCCTAACGACCCCCTGAGGGGTCGCGACCCCCAGGTTGAGAACCGCTGTTCTAGAGGCATTCTCTCCTGATGTTTCCTGCATCTATGGCAAGCATCCTCAGAGGTAGTGAGGTCTCACTACCTCTGAGGATGCTTGCATAGATGCAGGCAAAACGCCAGGAGATAATGCCTCTAGAACATGGCCATATAGCCCGAAAAAACCTACAACAACCCAGTGATTCCGGCCATGAATGCCATCGACAATATCTTGACTATACTCTTTCGTTTGGAAAGAAAAGTGCAATTTTTAAAAATCAATTATTCCCATTCCCCATCAATAGAATCATAGAATCAAAGAGTTGGAAGAGACCTCTTGGGCCATCCAGTCCAACCCCCTGCCAAGAAGCAGGAATATTGCATTCAAATCACCCCTGACAAATGGCGTGATTTGAATGCAATATTCCTGCTTCTTGGCAGGGGGTTGGACTGGATGGCCCAAGAGGTCTCTTCCAACTCTTTGATTCTATGATTCTATTGATGGGGAACCTTTTTTGTTTCTTAAAGAAAGGCATCACTGACTAGCTGATTTTCTTCTCTTCATGATAACTTTGTTTATGTGGTGAGCTAGTGTCTGGTTTTACAATGTATTGTAATGTAATATAGCTGAGTTATGCATTAACTGTATATAGAACTTCATTAGGGGAATGTGTTCTGGCCTAGTCCAGGTGATTGTGAATGATGCAATACTGGGTTTGAGTTAAGTGAATGAGTTGGGAACCAATCAGTGATTGCTATGTGTAAATGAATTGTATATAAGGAAGTCATGTACAGTGTATTTGCTCTCCTTGTGCTGTGATGCTGTTTGCTGAAGGCTCTGTGTAATGTATTAAAGGAACCTGTCTGCTAAGACAAGATATAACTGTGTGCTGTGGTAAGTTTGTAATGTCATCTAGACTGGGGGAAAGACAATAGTAAAACTGACAATGGCCGGGCATGTGCTCAAGTGTCTGTAAAAGAGTTCCAGAGTGACTGCAGTTAGTGGGAGCAGTTGAGTGAAAATACTGTGCAGGAAGAAGCTACTGGAAAGCGCTGAAGTTGTGCAACTGATCTGCTGCTGAATTCTGAAATTAATCTCAACCAAGCATTTTGTTTACTGCCCCACAGAGACTGTGTGCTCCATGGGCTTCCATAAAGGAACTTCCCAAGTACTACAATTTTGTAATCTTTCATACAGGTACAGGGGCAACCTCAGTAATATTAGGGTCAGTGAGCCTTCAGTGTGCCTGATAGCTATAAAATAGGACCGAGTGTGATGGGATTGGCCTTCTAAGGCCCTTCCCACACTGTCCTTATATTCCAGGATCTGATCCCAGATTATCTTCTTAGAATCTTAGAATCAAAGAGTTGGAAGAGACCTCATGGGCCATCCAGTCCAACCCCCTGCCAAGAAGCAGGAATGTTGCATTC
Source organism: Anolis sagrei ordinatus (assembly GCF_025583915.1). NCBI lineage: Eukaryota > Metazoa > Chordata > Lepidosauria > Squamata > Anolidae > Anolis > Anolis sagrei. The sequence continues at coordinate 117,506,745 of NW_026847549.1, read as the reverse complement.
AAATCACCCCTGACAGATGGCCATCCAGCCTCTTTTTAAAAGCTTCCAAAGAAGGAGCCTCCACCACACTCCGGGGCAGAGAGTTCCACTGCTGAACGGCTCTCACAGTCAGGAAGTTCTTCCTTATGTTCAGATGGAATCTCCTTTCTTGTAGTTTGAAGCCATTGTTTCATGTCCTAGTCTCCAGGGAAGCAGAAAACAAGCTTGCTCCCTCCTCCCTGTGGCTTCCTCTCACATATTTATACATGGCTATCTTATCTCCTCTCAGCCTAAACATGCCCAGTTCCTTAAGCCACTCCTCATAGGGCTTGTTCTCCAGACCCTTGATCATTTTAGTCGCCCTCTTTCTTATCCCAGATTATCTGACAGTGGAGACATATAATCCAGTTTAAAGCAGATAGTCTGGGATCAGATCTTGGGATACAGGGCAGTGTAGAATGGGCCTATGACTACGACTTGCTAGCTATTTCCTACTAGTAGGCAACTACCTGCTGGTCAAAGAGTAAGGCTATGCTATCACTTTTTGTGGAGCTAAAAAATTAATGTTGTTTAATATACGTTCTATATACATTTTAAAACTGAATGATACATCTCTCAATGTGGAAAACAACATAAAAATCCAATGTACCACTGAAATATGGCATGCTCATTCACTCAACAGCATGGGACATCTGTTCTGAAAAGACTGCCTGGCTTGCTCAAACTGTTCAGGGTCAAAAGAAATCTCAGCAGTTATTGAAACAGATGCATAGGAATAAAGGGGAACTGTGTCTCAAATCAACTGAAGAGACAAACAGTATATGTTGGAGCTATTTCAAAAAATGGGAGAGTCTCGGTTGTTGCATTTTGTTTCTGCTGTATATCACCCCAAAAGGTAAAGCACCCCCCCCCCCCATCTCTGATTTCTGATTTCCTGTTGGAGGCACATTGGGACATTATATGCTGGAATATACAGTAATAACAATATAGATATCAATTGAAATCCTGACAATTTAAAACTAATTAAAACCAAAGGATATGTGCAGTAAGATAATTTCTTCCTGAGTCTGCAATGAGAACATGGGACATTTTTCATCAAAAATTGAGGGGCCAAGAGGAGGAGGTTTTGACCTATTCATCATGACCAATAGACCATGTTCTTCTGCCATCATTTGGTGAGGTTTTGTTTTGTTTTTGTCATATCAGGAGCGACTTGAGAAACTGCAAGTCGCTTCTGGTGTGAGAGAATTGGGCGTATGCAAGGACATTGCCCTGGGGATGCCAGGATGATTTGATGTTTTTATCATCCTTGTGGGAGGCTTCTCTCATGTCCCCGTATGAGGAGCTGGAGCTGATAGAGGGAGCTCATCCGCCTCTCCCCGGATTCAAACCTGCAACCTGTCGGTCTTCAGTCCTGCCGGCGCAGGGGTTTAACCCACTGTGCCACCGGGGGCTCCATGGTGAGGTCACATCCTGCAAATATAAAAGTAACTAAAAATTAATTGTACAAGAAAAGGAATGGAGCTATGCATCACTGGATTTATCAAAAACAAGTCATGCCAGACTAATCTGATCTCTTCTTTCGATAGAGTTACAAGCTGGGTAGATGTGGGGAATGCCGTGGATGTAGCGTACCTGGATTTCAGTAAGGCCTTCGACAAGGTCCCCCATGACCTTCTGGCAAACAAACTAGTCCAATGTGGGCTAGGCAAAACTACGGTGAGGTGGATCAGTAATTGGTTAAATGGACGAACCCAGAGGGTGCTCACCAATGCTTCCTCTTCATCCTGGAAAGAAGTGACAAGTGGAGTGCCGCAGGGTTCCGTCCTGGGCCCGGTCCTGTTCAACATCTTTATTAATGACTTAGATGAAGGGTTAGAAGGCATGATCATCAAGTTTGCAGACGACACCAAATTGGGAGGGAGAGCCAATATTCCAGAGGACAGGAGCAGGATTCAAAACGATCTTGACAGATTAGAGAGATGGGCCAAAACTAACAAAATGAAGTTCAACAGTGACAAATGCAAGATACTTCACTTTGGCAGGAAAAACGAAATGCAAAGATACAGAATGGGGGACAAGGCCTGGCTCGAGAGCAGTACGTGTGAAAAAGATCTTGGAGTCCTCGTGGACAACAAGTTAGACATGAGCCAACAATGTGATGTGGCAGCAAAAAAAGCCACATCAATATTGGCCTGCATCAATAGGAGCATAGTGTCTAGATCTAGGGAAGTCATGCTACCCCTCTATTCCGCTTTGGTTAGACCACACCTGGAATATTGTGTCCAATTCTGGGCACCACAATTGAAGAGAGATATTGACAAGCTGGAATGTGTCCAGAGGAGGGCGACTAAAATGATCAAGGGTCTGGAGAACAAGCCCTATGAGGAGCGAATTAAGGAGCTGGGCATGTTTAGCCTGAAGAAGAGAAGGCTGAGAGGAGATATGATAGCCATGTATAAATATGTGAGAGGAAGCCACAGGGAGGAGGGAGCAAGCTTGTTTTCTGCTTCCTTGGAGACTAGGACACGGAACAATGGCTTCAAACTACAGAGAAAGGAGATTCCACCTGAACACGAGGAAGAACTTCAGCAGTGTGAGAGCTTGTTCAGCAGTGGAACTCTCTGCCCTGGGGTGTGTGTGGAGGCTCCTTCTTTGGAAGGCTTTTAAACAGAGGCTGGATGGCCATCTGTCAGGGGTGATTTGAATGCAATATCCCTGCTTCTTGGCAGGGGGTCGGACTGGATGGCCCATGAGGTCTCTTCCAACTCTTTGATTCTATGATTCTATGTTGTGATCATAATGTAATCCAAGGATAGCCAACTGTGGAAGGTCTGGGAGTCATGCTTCAAGACTCTGAGGGGCCACATGGACTACTGGAAAATGAAACATTGTGCAAAGCACTTTGTAAACATACTCCTATAACATAAATACTGGCATGAATTTTCTCCTCTGTGGCTGCTACCACCTGCAGGAAATAGCAAGACCTGCACAGCTTTTATTGCAACCAGTTCACAAATGATGATGTTCCCCATTGGTTAACTGGGCTCCAAAACATGGTATTCATGGCACACTGTCTAGGGTTCTTGCCCCTTATGATTTTTGTTAACATGGAAGGTTGCATGCTGACTCTGTAAAGCAGTACCCTCGAAGAATGCCTCAGGCTCCATAACCATTCAGGGAGAAAAAAGTAAAGCGAAAGTTTCTAGGAATATATTATAGTGCTTGAGTTGAGAACATCTTAACGTTTAGGAGGATATGACAGGAATTGAAGCATGTTTGCTTGTGCTATGTGTTTTCATTTTATCTACGCTTGTATATGTTGTCCTTTATGCCACTAGGAATATTTGCTCACCTTTAGCGTGGTGTATTTTTTGCTTGGTTGTGTATATGTGGGCTTCTCGGAGAATCAGGAGTTTACCCTTTGTGAATTTTGCTATACCTTCTGGGGGGTATTATGTGTTTGACATTTGGGGCTCATCCTCCACTTCTGCCTTTTATTTAACATCACAATCAAATGTTGACCTCTTCAGTTTGCTTTTTGTGAAATCAGTGTTAAAGGAGGAACATGGGAGCTCAACATAGTGCTTTGTGTTTGCATGCCTCTGTCTCATATTTAGGTTCTCTGGAGAGTTAGCATTCTTGTCTGACTTAAAAGCAAATGAGATTGCAAAGACGATGGTTCAGATCACAACTTTTAGGATATGGACAGGTAAGGAAACAGCAAGCATTTTTTTATCAACTTGGAAGTATCTGCCTTTCCTCAATACACATTAAAGATGGCTTTAATGTGTATTATTCTGCTTTGGTTAGATCACGCCTGGAATATTGTGTCCAATTCTGGGCACCACAATTCAAGAGAGATATTGACAAGCTGGAATGTGTCCAGAGGAGGGCGACTAAAACGATAAAGGGTCTGGAGAACAAGCCCTATGAGGAGCGGCTTAAGGAGCTGGGCATGTTTAGCCTGAAGAAGAGAAGGCTGAGAGGAGATATGATAGCCATGTATAAATATGTGAGAGGAAGCCACAGGGAGGAGGGAGCAAGCTTGTTTTCTGCTTCCCTGGAGACTAGGACGCGAAACAATGGCTTCAAACTACAAGAGAGGAGATTCCATCTGAACATGAGGAAGAACTTCTTGACTGTGAGAGCCGTTCAGCAGTGGAACTCTCTGCCCCGGAGTGTGGTGGAGGCTCCTCTTTTGGAAGCTTTTAAACAGAGGCTGGATGGCCATCTGTCAGGGGTGATTTGAATGCAATATTCCTGCTTCTTGGCAGGGGGTTGGACTGGATGGCCCATGAGGTCTCTTCCAACTCTTTGATTCTATGATTCTATGCTTCTTAATGTTAAAGCTGATACAAAATACAGTGATACCTTGAGTTAAAAGTTTGATTCAAGACTGAGCTCTTAACTCAAATAATAATAATAATAAACCTTTATTTATACCCCGCTAACATCTCCCAAAGGACTCGGTGCGCCTTACAAGAGGCCAATGCCCAACACATCAATAAAACAACAGCATAACAAATACAACAATAAATAAAACTCAAAAACAAGCAATAAACAATTAAAACAATAGCAATAAACATTTGACAATAGCACCACGACGCATTTAAAAAAATTCCGGGCCAAATGTAATGATTAAAAAATTTAAAAATGCTGGACATGACAGGTGAAATGGATAGGTTTTTGGAGATAGGTGCAGTGTGCAGACAATCTTAAATCTCTAGTAAAGTGCATTTGGGACATGATGCTAGGAGTTTCCTATTCTGGGAAGGCACACTGGAACAGCCACGTCTTCAAGCTCTTCCTAAAGACTGCCAACGTTGGGGCTTGTCTGATGTCCTTGGGAGAGAGTTCCAGAGTTGGGGGGCTACCACAGAGAAGGCCCTGTCCCTCGTCCCCACCAAACGCGCTTGCGATGCAGGCGCGATCGTGAGCAGGGCCTCTCCAGATGATTGGAGGGATCGTGTGGGTTCATATATGGAGATGCGGTCATGCAGGTAGGCAGGTCCCAAACCGTTTGGGGCTTTGTAGGTAAGCACCTGTATCTTGAATTGGGACCGGAAAATGACCGGCAGCCAGGGTTGACCTCTCTCTGTAAGGAGCACCAGTTAACAACCTGGCAGCCGCCTGTTGGACCAATTGAAATTTTTGGGCTGTTTTCAAGGGCAGCCCCATGTAGAGCGCATTAAAGTAGTCCAATCTGGAAGTGACTAAGGCGTGGACCACCCTGGCCAGATCTGCCTTCACGAGGTATGGTCACAGTTGACGCACGAATCTTAATTGTGCAAAGGCCATCCCGGCCACCGCTGACGCCTGAGCTTCAAGCGACAGATATGAGTCTAGGAGGACACCCAAACTGCGGACCTGTGACTTCAGGGGGAGTGTAACCCCGTCCAGCACAGGTTGCCACCCTATATCCCGATCTGGTTTACGATCGACCAGGAGGACCTCTGTCTTGTCGGGATTGATCTTCAGCTTGTTCCTCCTCATCCAGACAGCTACAGCAACCAGGCACTCGTCCAGCACCCGAGGGGCTGCCTTGGAATTAGGTGGAAAAGAGTAGTAGAGTTGCGTGTCATCTGCATAGAGATGGCACCCAACTCCAAAACTCCGGATGACCTCACCCAGCGGTTTCATGTAGATGTTAAAAGCATGGGAGACAGAATGGAACCTTGCGGGACCCCACAGGTCAAAGGCCAGGGGTCCGAGCAGGTGTCTCCCAGCTTCACCAACTGGGAACGACCCTCCAGAACCATGCCCCACAACAGAACCATGCCCCCAAGGCCCATCCCGGAGAGTCATCCCAGAAGGATACCATGATCGATGATATCGAAAGCCACTGAGATGTCTAGGAGAACTAACAGGGTCCAGCTCTCTGCGGAGATCATCCACCAAGGCGACCAAAGCTGTCTCGGTGCCGTGGCCAGGTCTAAAGCCAGACTGTGACTGGTCCAGGTAATTGATGTCATCCAGAAAACCCTGGAGCTGAGAGGCGACCACCCGCTCCAGCACCTTGCCCAGAAAAGGGAGGTTGGAGATAGGTCTGTAATTGTTCAGCACCGTGGAGTCCAGGGATGCCTTTTTCAGAAGTGGTCGAACCACAGCCTGTTTCAGCCGAGATGGAAAAAAAAGGCGACTCTAACTTTTTAAAAACTTTATACTGTTGTTATTAAATTAGTGAAAATCCAAAAAGCATGGGAAAACATGTAAAGGCCATCACAAATGTTAAAGTTGTATTATTCCATAGCAAAATTTTGGAATGCAATTTTTATAATTAGGTTAACACAACTGCAACCATTTTTAAGATGATGGGTGTGCAGTTTATGTTTACATCTACCACCTCAAACCCTTTGTAAATTAAAGATGTATTTAATTGGGTGCATTTTCCATTACAGTCTGTGAATCTATTGATCTTGCCTTTCTCTAATTGCCCAAGAACCTGTATTAAAATGGATTTAGTTTAGAATAACTCACAGATATTTTACTCCTTAGACAAATGAATGTTTAAGACTAATTGAGTTCAATTGATTTGCGCTTAATTTTAGTTAATAGCTAAAGTATGCATTTTTGGCTAATAATGCTGACTGATCATTTGAGGAATTCATTTCTGGTAGATTTTACATAACTGGTTTGACACAAGTCTGGATGTTATCACACTACTGAGTCAAGAGGATGGACAGTAAATTACTGTATGCATAAAACCTTCTCTCTAATATGCAGGCAGGTGAACTGGGAATCAAAATTGTAATAATTAACAGTAATATATTTTGCTCTCCCTCTGGCAAACAAACGAAGCACTCCTTTGTGTGCCTCCCTAACAGAATCGGTGATTAACTCAGCATTAGCTCCAGAATAGTAACATTACATTGACACTCACTGCTTTGTCTTTGAGAGCCTGAGGGCTCATAATAAGACTTAATAACAATTTTAGAATAGCATACACCACGTCGCAGCAGGAGTGCGAATACTGACATTTATAATGTTGCTGCAACACACACACCGAGTATATATGCGTATCAGCATATCTTCAGAAAGCTCATTTAATATCATGACATAGAAACTATATGATTTAAACTACACTCTTTTTAATGACACGGTTATTATTTAGATCATTAAATCACATCAAAGATTTGGTATGCCAGGGGTCAAATACTGCATATTTAGATTAGGATATGAAGTTTCAAATCCAGTAATCCAGTGCATGATCTGAGAACCTGGCATGGCATTAAATCTATATTTGCCTCTCACCTGGCAATCTCTCAGTATAAAATGATATCACAGGCATAATTTGAAATGCACAGAAGACTAACAGAAATGTAAATCATAAAGGCTTAGAGAAATATAAAAAAATACAAGCATATGGCATGCTGGATGGTCCAGTCCAGGGGTCCTCAGACTTTTTTAGACATAGGGTTTTGTGCATGGTCCCTCAGATTGTGCACACTGTGTATGTCTTATTTGTAGTGCAAAATTTTTGGAAGAATAATGCAATTATTTAAAATGAAGAACAATTTTGACCAACATAAACTTGTTACATCCCATGTACTTAGGTGATTCCTCGTAGTCCGAGGATGATGGTCCTCCAAGTTCAGTGTTCTGGCGGTGAGTCCATAGGTGACTGTGGAGCCCTATTCTTGATCTGCATCTTCTCCCGCAGTGAGGACATCGGGTTCCAGGTGGAAGGCAGTCCTGGTTGGGGTTGGCTTAACACGACTTCTTCTTGGTACATTTCTCTCTTTCACCTTCCATTTGTGCCATTTCAAATTCCACAATACTGCTGGTCACAGCTGACCTCCAACTGTAGCGCTCAAGGGCCAGGGCTTCCCAGTTTTCAGTGTCTATGCCAGAGGTTTTAAGGTTGGCTTTGAGCCCATCTTTAAACCTCTTTTCCTGTCTTCCAATATTCCATTTTCCATTCTTGAGTTTGGAATACAGCAACTGCTTTGGGAGACGGTGGTCAGGCATTTGGACAACTTGTGCACCAGCTGCGCCCGTACCTTGGGAAGTTTGACTTGGCCACGGTGGTCCACGCTCTGGTTACATCCCGTATAGACTACTGCAACGCTCTCTATGTGGGGTTGCCTTTGAAGACTGCCTGGAAGCTGCAACGAGCGGCAGCCAGATTACTAACAGGAGCGGGGTACAGGGAGCATATTGCTCCTCTGTTGCGTCAGCTCCACTGGCTTCCGAGCACAATTCAAAGTGCTGGTGTTGACCTATAAATCCCTAAATGACTCCGGCCCAGTTTACCTGTCTGAACGGATTCTCCCCTATGAACCATCAAGGTTGTTAAGATCTTCTGGAGGGGCCCTGCTCTCGGTCCCACAATCCTCGCAGTTTAAAATGCATAGTTAAAAATTGACTGGATAGGCCTGCTGGAAGAGATAGGACCTCAATTATCTCTAAAATTCCACTAGCTGCAGGCATGTAGCTGCAGGTTCGGGGGGCTTGACCCCCCCCCAATTCTCATGGTGGTTCGCAAAAAGGCCTTACTGGTGCATTATTTAAACTGTTATGTTTATTCATATCATGATCTGATCACCATACTCAATATATCCCATATGCATGGGGGTATTGGGGTAATGATACAAAAGGTTTGCTAGGCTAGACCCTCTTTCACTCAGACTCAGCCCCCCCTGAAACTCAGCCCCCCCGAAACCCCCCCTGAAAAAAATTCAGCCCCCCCCCCCCGAAACGAAATCCTGGCTACGGGCCTGACTAGCTGCTTTAGCTGTTGAATCTCTTCCAGCAGGTTGTTCCACAGTCTTGGGGCAACTGATGAAAAGGTCCTTTGGGTGATGGTCACCAGTTGGGTTCTGGCTGGCTGGAACAGATGCCCCTTGGAGGACCAAAGTGTCCAGGGTGGATTATAAGGGAGAAAGCAATCCTGTAGGCAACCTGGACCCAAACTATGTACTGTTTTGAAGGCCAAAACCAACACTTCGCAATTTTATGATGTCAATTAGTATCTAATTCTTATTTCATTTTTTTGTATTTTATATTCATTTTAGGGTGAGTTTTTTTATTAAAAAAATCTGTGTGGCAAAATCAACATTTTAGAAATAGATAAAACTAGGTGCATAGGATTATTTAAAAATAAAGGAGTAGCAGAAATCAACAAAGTCATTCAAAGAAAATATTGTTGTTGTTCATTCGTTCAGTCGTCTCCGACTCTTCGTGCCCTCATGGACCAGCCCACGCCAGAGCTCCCTGTCGGCCGTCACCACCCCCAGCTCCTTCAAGGTCAGTCCAGTCACTTCAAGGATGCCATCCATCCATCTTGCCCATGGTCGGCCCTCTTCCTTTTTCCTTCTACTTTCCCCAGCATAATTGTCTTCTCTAGGCTTTGCTGTCTCCTCATGATGTGGCCAAAGTACTTCAACTTTGTCTCTAGTATCCTTCCCTCCAATGAGCAGTCGGGCTTTATTTCCTGGAGGATGGACTGGTTGGATCTTCTCGCAGTCCAAGGCACTCTCAGAACTTTCTTCCAACACTACAGCTCAAAAGCATCTATCTTCCTTCGCTCAGCTTTCCCTAAGGTCCAGCTCTCACATCCGTAGGTGACTACAGGGAAATATATAATATATAATAGAAAATATAGGAGTGCCTTAATTGACCAGATGAGGTTTTAATTGTGATTTCTATTTGAGATATGGTTCCGTAATCAGAGTGTTTCTTATTCAGGAGGTGATGACATTTTGATTTTTAAAACGTCTGTAGCTTGACCATCTAAAGGCATGTAAGGAGAGTAATTTCCATGCTGAGCTCCCCCACTATTTGCCTGTAGTGTCGGTTAATAGAACTCAACAGGTGAGTAGGGGCTGTCGCATTTGTCCATTTCTGCATACAATAAAGTATAAATCAGGCCATTTGTCCGCAGCTAAGAAGTCAGCAGGATATCTATCTAGCCAACAGAGTTCTCACACTGAGACTGGGAAAAAGCAACATGGCAAATGCAATAAGTGCCATTTAAAAAGCAAGGCTGTTGCATAACACTTTTTAAAACAAGGAAATAATTCCCACACGACCCTTTCACATTTAAATTAGACCCTTCGCTGAACTTCTCTAGACTGTTGCACAAACACTGCATACACCACAGAACTCAGGAAATGACCATACATTATTTAACATAATCCCTTCACAATTATGTTAAATGGGCTTTAGGAAGAACCACAGGGTTTTCCTGATATAATCTGATTTTATTCCAGGGAACATTTCCTCACCTCTGTTACTAGATCAGACCCTCTCCCTGGGATATCCATTGAATCTACCAACACCCTGAGCACCCTTTTGTCTACCTGGCTGGCACCCATGGTATTGACCAAAACAGATACATCAAAGCCCATTTCAAAACATTATCTCTTGCCCCACTACATCCCTTTCCATTTATACCCTTCTTCCAAGTGGATCAATAAACAGACATACGTTTTCAGATATACCAATTGAAGTCGAACATGACCCCCCCCCCCCATAAGAGATAGTAACTTATAGTTTTGCTAAGGGCAAGGACACCAGGCTGGATAATAAGGGTTAAGCCTTGGTCAGTTTGGTGTGTATCATTTAATCAAGGTTTTATGCCCTATTTTCATATGTTTACAGCGGAAGGTAACCAATTTATTACTGAAAATCATTTATTATTATTATTATTATTATTATTATTATTATTATTATTATTATTATTATCTTTACTTATACCCAGCTAACATCTCCCGAAGGACTCGGTGCGGCTTACAAGAGGCCAAGGCCCAACACATCAATAAAATAACAGCATAAGAATACAACAGTAAATAAACTCATAAAGCAAAGCAATAAACATTAAAACAATAACAATAAGCATTAGACAGTAACACCACGACACATTTAAAAACTGAGGCCGGGCCAAATGTAATGGATAAAATTTAAAAAAATGCTGGACATGACAGGTGAAATGGATAGGTTTTTGGAGATAGGTGCGATGTGCAGACAATCTTAAATCTCTAGTAAGGTGCATTTGGGACATGATGCTAGGAGTTTCCTGTTCTGGGAAGGCACACTGGAACAGCCAGGTCTTCAAGCTCTTCCTAAAGACTGCCAATGTTGGGGCTTGTCTAATGTCCTTGGGGAGAGAGTTCCAGAGTCGGGGGGCTACCACAGAGAAGGCCGTGTCCCTCGTCCCCACCAAACGCGCTTACGACGCAGGCGGAATCGTGAGCAGGGCCTCTCCAGATGATCGAAGAGATCGCATGGGTTCATATACGTTTGGATGTGTTACAACAGCCAAAAGGTAGAAGAAAGAATATATTGAAGGTCTTGTGAAAAGAAAAATAATTATTTCTAGTCAACACCTGAAAGTCAGCCTCACATCTAACATTTGAAAAATAAAAATAAATGATCTGTGAATAAAACTTTTTTTAAGTCAGGGAAGAATGGGAGAATTGACAATTGAATTAAATGCACTATGCCTGTAGCATGATATAATTAAGGGAAGAAATAATAGTCAAAAGAGGCACCATGAAACCTGTGCTTCAGCATACAGGAGATTGATGGATTAGAGAGCTTTTGGGAGTCTTTCATTTGCAACTAAATCCAAAGTGAAACACCAGAGCACTGCAGTCAAAAAAAGTCCGAAGGTTAGCATTTTTTTCAATGAGCAAAGTATTATGAGTACTCCCTAAGTGAGCACTTTCTTTTGTTGCATACATTCATGTTCACTGAACTGATTTCCTGCCTGTAGACTCAACCGTGGATTAGGTAAATTTGATCTGAAGAATGGTGCTAATGAAACAAATCATTGGGAATTTTTTTTTAAAGATAAAAGTGCAGCACAGAGAAATGTATTTGTGTTGCGTTCCTGACGTGTGTGAAAAAACAGCTGTAATGGAACAAATCAAAGGTTGTTTTCTATATACAAAGATGAGAACAGGAAGTTGAGTGAATGGGGGAAAAAAACAATACATGAAGCAGAGTCTGGGGCAACTGAACAAAAACAAATAATCTACATTAATTCTTATATATAATAGAAGAGGTGCTATTTTGAACTACTCTGCAAGCGGAAGAACAACAATTAAATCCGTCTCACAAGGGCCACCCTTCTTTTATGCACTTTAGCAGCTTTTCCTATGTAGAGCTTGGAGAAAATGACTTATTTAACTACTCGGGTTGCTCTCCCTTCATTTCTTTTAAAACCCTCCTACCAGATACATCCTACCTCTGTTCATGCCCAGCGTTTATTTTTTAAGTTTTAAACTATTACATTTGGCCTGGCCATAGGTTTTTTTTTTAATCCTTGCGTGTTATCTATCTATCTATCTATCTATCTATCTATCTATCTATCTATCTATCTATCTATCTATCTATCTATCTATCTATCTATCTATCTATCTATCTATCTATCTATCTATCTATCTATCTATCTATCAATGCTCTGTGCATAATGAGTGCCTTAAAAACAAAAGAACCAATGAACAAAATCACGCCCCATTTGGCAACAAAACATCTCACAACACAAGGAGTGACCATCACTCAAAAATTATGATTTTGTCATTTGGGAGTTGTAGTTGCTGAGCTTTATAGTTCACCTACAATCAAAGAGCATTCTGAACTCCATCAACGATGGAATTGAACCAAACTTGGCACACAGAACTCCCATGACCAACAGAAAATACTGGAAGGGTTTGGTGGGCATTGACCTTGAGTTTGGAAGTTGTAGTTCACCTACATCCAGAGAGCACTGTGGACTCAAACAATGATGGATCTGGACCAAACTTGGCACAAGCACTCAATACGCCCAAATATGAACACAGATGGAGTTTGGGGAAAATAGACCTTGACATTTGGGAGTTGTAGTCACTGGGATTCACAGTTCACCTACAATCAAAGAGCATTCTGAACCCCACGAACAACAGAATCGGGGCAAACTTCCCACACAGAACCCCCATGACCAACAGAAAATACTTAAGGCCATCCAATCCAACTCCCTTCATCAGGGCAAGAAAATGTAATCAAAGTCCTCCTGACAAAGAGCCATCCAGCCATAGGTATAGATGATAGATAGATAGATAGATAGATAGATAGATAGATAGATAGATAGATAGATAGATAGATAGGGAGTTGTAGTTGCTGGGATTTATAGTTCACCTACAATCAAATAGTATGATAGAATTGAACCAAACGGGGCATACAGGACTCCCATGACCAACAGAAAACACTAGAAGGGTTTGGTGAGCATTGACCTTGAGCTTGGGAGTTGTAGTTCACCTACATCCAGAGACTACCATGGACTCAAACAATGATGGATCTGGACCAAACTTGGCACGAATATTCCATATGCCCAAATATGAAAACAGATGGAGTTTGGGGGAAATAGACCTTGACATTTGGGAGTTGTAGTTCCTGGGATTTATAGTTCACCTACAATCAAAGAGTGTTCTGAACCCTTCAACAACAGAATTGGGCCAAACTTCCCAAACAGAATTCCCTTGACCAACAGAAAATACTTAAGGCCATCCAGTCCAACTCCCTTCACCAGGGCAAGAAAGCGTAATCAAAGCCCTCCTGACAAAGAGCCATAAATATAGATATGATTCACACACACACAAATATAGTATCATAGATTTGAAAGGGAACCCTGAAGAAGGACAATGATATGTTGTATGTTCCAGAGTAGGCAAACAAGACACTCTCCACATCAACACTGACAAAGAAACAGCAAGAAATACTGTTTACCCACAAGCATAAAGAAATTACAAATATTAGAAACCAACACTTTCTCATTACTTTATTTTCCATATCAACAGACTAGACCACAACAACACGTGGCAGGGGACAGCTAGTTATTTATATGTGAGTTATATTAATTGTATTGCTTTATTTGCTTATTGCTTTTTGTTTTATTGACGTGTTGTTGGGCTTTGCCTCATGTAAGCCGCTCTGAGTCCCCTTGGGGAGATGGTGGCGGGGTATAAATAAAGTTTTTTATTATTATTATTTGGACTATAGTACTCAGAATTCCCCAGTCTCAATAGGGTTGGCACAGAGATCAGCCTCTCTGTATGAATTTTTCCAACTTCCCCAGATGTGTTGTGAATTAGGTTATTGTACAAGTGCCAGCCAGTACAGAGTAAATGTTACCCCGCTCCCAAAACATAGACACTCATCTCTAAGAATTGAACTTTAAAAAAAATTCTAACAGTATTACAGCTAACAGCAAACAGAGCATGACAGCCTTGGCATTGTTGCCAAACATAACAGAAAGAGTTGCGATGAAAGAAATGCCAATTGTGCCCCTCTTGTGCTATTGTAGCTACTCTAGTTGTACCATCCTTGTGCTCTTGCAGTTATTTATATCTTTGGCACATATGTGCCAATATTTCTATGTGCAAATAGTGTACTGTGTGCCCTGAGAGATCAGTTATTATTTGCAAAGCACTTCAAGTTCAAACATTATCTGCAATCGCATTCAAATGAACATAAGTTATGAAAATCAAAGCATTGATTAACAGTTCAAGACTCTGTGCTCATCAAATATATGGAAATAGCTCTTGTGCAAATGCAGCAGTAGAGCATGTATGCTTTTGGACATAGATCGCATTTCTTTTCAATTCAATGTGTGTGTGTGCACATATGGAAAATGAAAGACCCAGAAACATTGAAGTATTGCATAGAATGGTATCAGATTATACCAATTTTACAGTAAACTTCATGAATTTAGCAGCCCTAGTCCTTTAGGTAATCAAATGTGGTTTACTTAAAAATATTTGATCATTGAATCATAGAATCATAGAATCAAAGAGTTGGAAGAGACCTCATGGGCCATCCAGTCCAACCCCCTGCCAAGAAGCAGGAATATTGCATTCAAATCACCCATGACAAATGGCCATCCAGCCTCTCTGCTTAAAAGCTTCCAAAGAAGGCACGGAGACTCTCCCACGCACTCCGGGGCACGAGAGTCCATCCTTTCCTGCCCCGAAGGTATTCTCCTCACAGCTCAGCGATTCATCAGTTCTTCCTAATACTCAGATGGAATCTAGCACCACTCCCTTCGAGTACTTTGAGCCATGTTCCGCCTGCTTGCCTTCCTCGTCGGAGGCCACGTCCGGGCCTTGCTCCCCTCCCTCCCTGTGGCTTCCTCTCACATATTTATACATGGCTATCATATCTCCTCTCAGCCTTCTCTTCTTCAGGCTAAACATGCCCAGTTCCCTAAGCCGCTCCTCATAGGGCTTGTTCTCCAGACCCTTGATCATTTTAGTTGCCCTCCTCTGGACACATTCCAGCTTGTCAATATCTCTCTTGAATTGTGGTGCCCAGAATTGGACACAATATTCCAGATGTGGTGTAATATGGCTAGACAGTTTGGCTGGCAGACAGTCAAGGATATGTTCCCTTTTCTTCAAAGAAAAAAGCTAGTTCAAGGCTCATTTTTCATAACATACAAATTGTGCAGCTTCTCAGGAGAATGAGAAAGGCAGGAGCATTATCTTCCCTACTGTGCAACTTTGATTTATACAGAAAATTTTACTCTTAATGCCATCAGACAAATTAGTCTGACTTACAGCAGAGCTGGGGTTATTACAGTCTTGTGTGACTCCTCCACCCACTCTTTTTATTTTATTTTTCAAAGAATCCCTGTATAAATAGTGACACAGCTATCTATTTATCACTAGCTGTACCTGCTTCGCGTTGCTGTTACCAACCTTCCTCTTTCTTTCTTTCTTTCTTCCTTTCTTTTTATTATTATTATTATTATTATTATTATTATTATTATTATTATTTACTGTATTTGTATACCGCCTTTCTCAGCCTATTGGCGACTCAAGGCGGTTTCCAACAAAACACTATACATAGTATCACAATACAATTTAAAAACATTATAATTACATAAAACAGCGAGCAATAAAAAACACAATTTACATTGACGGTACACTCCTTCGGTTGTCAAATGCACTCTCGTATAAACCGATTCCATCGTCAATCACTCACAATCCTATATCATTCTTGACTCCACTATAGTCCCGTTACCCTGTGTTTGTCCGCAACGCCTATCTTGCTCCAAAACAAACCCACGTTTTGACTTGCTCATTCCCCCAATTATATAAAGAGGGAATGGAGCGAGATCATACTGTGTCTCTAAGGTAGGGTGTTCCATAGGCCGAGGGTGGGACTGTGAAAATAATGGCACTCCTGTCTCTTAGTTCACCACGACCCAAGCATACCTGTACACGACAAGTCCCCGGCCATG
>NW_026847549.1:117455686-117481887 GCF_025583915.1 Anolis sagrei ordinatus | reverse complement strand
TATACAAAGCAATAAGGGTGGGCTCTTGGTCAACCTAAGTCTGAAATGATTGGCACACAAACAACAACAATCCTATCTCATCAGCCAAAAGCCCACACTTCCTGAAATACTAATAAGTTTATATTTGTTAAAATTGTTTTCATTTTAATTATTGTATTGTTTTAAGATTGTTTTGCACTACAAATAAGATATGTGCAGTGTGCATAGGAATTCATTTATGTTTTTTTCCAAATTATAATCTGGCCCTCCAACAGTGTGAGGGACTGTGACCTGGCCCTCTGTTTAAAAAGTTTGAGGACCCTTGATGTAGAAGATCAAGCCTGAATCAACAGTCTCAAGCCTATCATCAGTATTAGGGTTGCACACCCATCTCTATGAGCTTTACATTTCACGAAAATCCATTCTAAAATTGTAAAATATTTTACTATCGTGAGTGTAAAACTCTAACTTTTAATTATGCTTTGATGTTTTGTATTTTATCTTATCAGATTATTTTAATTTTTGTTAAGTGTCTTCAAATCATTGGTAAAAATTAGTATACAAATGCTTTCAATAAAGAAATAAACTGGTAACAGACTGCACTATAAAGCCTTGAGCCAAATACTTCTACTCCCCTCATATGGTTTAGAAATAAAGCCTCACGTGGCTTTGTTTCTAGTACTGTTATAACGTTCTCTGCATGATGTTGCCCATCCAATTATTCTGGCTTTTTTCCTAGCAGTACCACAGCTTTGTGTGCTCCACTTAGAATACACTGCAATAACTCTCTCATATTTTTGTGGCTATGAAATTACATAAGGAAAATAAGAATATGTGAGATTTTCATTTGAAAGTTTTGAAAAATTAATTCACCAAATTGCTAAATTGGCTTGAAAATGAAATGTATCTGCATATCTCCTTTCATAATACAAAGGATAACAGATGGATGCTTCCTGAGAAGAAAAATCATTCCTTTTAGAAACTGATAGTGTTAACGCAAAGGCTTATTAAAGCCTTGAATTCCTGAATCTTTAGAAAAAAATACTGTGAACAAGAGGATATTCTTCTACACCAATGACGATACAAAGAATGAAAAACCCTAAACGGTTCTGGCCCAGCTTATCTATCCGGACATATCTCCCCCTATGAACCATCATGGAGTTTCAGGTTGTCTGGGGAGGCCCTGCTTTCAGCCCAATCACCCTTGCAAGCGCAACTGGTGGGGACGAGAGACAGGGCCTTCTCAGCGGTGGCCCCTCATCTGTGGAACTCCCTCCCCAATGAGATCAGAACAGCCTCTCCATCCTGTCTTTCAGGGAAAAAAACTTAAGACATGGTTATGGGACCAAGCATTCGAGCAGTAACTATAGCAATGCAATATTTGAGATCTCTTAAAGTGGTGGACTAATGTACTCATTCTGGTCTACGATTTTGAACTTGATATTAAGTGCTGTTTTAACAATTTATATTTTATTTCTGGGTTTAATTGTAATTGTTATTTTTAAAAATCTGTTGGTTTGTTGGGCATCAAATTGTTGCCGATTGTGAGGCCACCCTGAGTCCCTTTCGGGGTACAAGTATGGGAAACAAATAAATAATAAATAAATTGTATATAATCGTAAATAAATAAATAGGCTGAGCGAAGGAAGATAGATGCTTTTGAACTGTGGTGCTGGAGGAAAGTTCTGAGAGTGCCTTGGATAGTGAGAAGATCCTACCAGTCCATACTTCAGGAAATAAAGCCCGACGGCTCATTGGAGGGAAGGATAGTAGAGGCCAAGATGAAGTACTTTGGCCACATCATGAGAAGAAAGGAAAGCTTGGAGATGACAATTATGCTGGGGAAAATGGAAGGAAAAAGGAAGAGGGGCCGACCAAGGGCAAGATGGATGGATGGGATCCTTGAAGTGACTGGATTGACCTTGAAGGAGCTGGGGGTGGTGACGGCCGACAGGGAGCTCTGGCGTGGGCTGGTCCATGAGGTCACGAAGAGTCGGAAACGACTGAACGAATGAACAGCAACAACAAATAAACAGTCCTTACTGCAGTGTGGTATAAAAGATCTTCCAATTTCTAACATTTGAAGACTACGTTAAAATGCACAATTTATAGACAGCTATCATCTTAAGAAGCAAAATGAATTGGATCAGTCTATGAGCAAAAGATGTGCTTGTTTGCACCACAATACCTTACACTCATCTAGTAAATACATATTAGATTAATTGAAACAAAGTGAATTCTGGGCAGAGTAATACATGAATGGAGCAGTCCTACCCATTTCAGTCAACGTATACCCCACTGTGTTCAATGCAGCTTACATCCATGTAGGCGTATATAGGGACTGCCACTTGAGGATATGACCAAGTATTTCTTATTACCTCACCAGATGGGCTACTTGGCTCATTGTATGCCACTTTTTCTCACCTTTGAGAAGGGAGCCCATTATTTATTTATTTATTTATTTATTTAGAACTTTTATATACCGGTCTTCTCAACCT
The DNA here is from genome assembly GCF_025583915.1 of Anolis sagrei ordinatus. Lineage (NCBI taxonomy): Eukaryota > Metazoa > Chordata > Lepidosauria > Squamata > Anolidae > Anolis > Anolis sagrei. The sequence continues at coordinate 117,479,410 of NW_026847549.1, read as the reverse complement.
CCGCAGAGGGACTCAGGCCGGTTCACAACAAAAGATTCATAAACAATAGTTTAAAATATCACATCACATAATGCACTAATACATAAAATACATTAAAATACAATCATATAATTACATAAGGCCAAGTCATCAGAATGAAATCACAATTCATCACCATTTGTCTGTGTGGCCAAGAGTTATTGACTTACTCATCGAATGCTAAATTCCAGATCCAAGTTTTCACCAGCTTTCTAAAAGTCAGAAGAGAAGGGGCAGTTCTAATCTCCAGTGGGAGGGAGTTCCAGAGCCGAGGGGCCATCACCAAGAAGGCCCTGTCCCTCGTCCCCACCAGACATGATTGCGAGGGTGGTGGGACCGAGAGCAGGCTCCGTCAAGAAAGGGGAGAGCAAGCGGCGTTTGCCACCACCATGGCAACATGGGAGTCCTCCTTTGTTGCCTTACCAGCAACGAGAGGAATCTGGGCAGTGACACTTCCCCCCTGTGGTGGGGGTCAAGGTAAGGCGGGCGATGTAGGGCATGGAGCAATGGGTTCTCCATGCCCCCCCCCACCAGGAGCCTATGGATTTGCCACAATGTGTGGTGAATCCATGGGTCTTTGTGATGAGATCCTTAGGAAAAAACTGAACTATGTCTGAGATCGCATTCTAGAACTAGTGCTAGAATGCCCTCTTGATTTGCCATTCCTTTTCTTAGCCCCAAGCTAAGCAGACTTAGAGCGTTTTGTTTGCATTAACATTACCAGTGAAGGGAGTTTGGAGAAGGGGACAAGAGGCCATTGCTTTTGGCCAATTGTGTCTTCAGAACTTTGGTGTAAATCTTTTTGAATCTCAATCCTATTCTTATCCACAGACTCCTGACAACACATCACTCCTGTGCAGTGTAATCCGATGTCAGTAGGAGAAGTCTTCTAGCTTGTGTAACTTGTTGTGACATGACCTTTCATTGGTAAGAACATTCATCAACAGATACACGAAATAGCTTCTGAAGGTGAAAGATACTACCGTGATCTAGGGACAAGAGGAAGATAGCAATGCAAAATGAGACTGAGATTCAAAGTAACATATTCTGAAAGCAATGAAATCAATGTGTTCACCAGTCATACAACCATGAAGATCCCGAGAGGTGGATTTTGAATGATATCCCTGGTTTTGAAATGAGGCCCTAAATAATTGTGCATTTGGGAGAGTTGAAGATGGAATTATGCAAAACTTCCATACTTTTTGAAAGAAAACTTGGACTATCATCTAGAACAGTGGTTCTCAACCTGGGGTCCCCAGATGTTTTTGGCCTACAACTCCCAGAAATCCCAGCCACTTTACCAGCTGTTAGGATTTCTGGGAGTTGAAGGCCAAAAACATCTGGGGACCCCAGGTTGAGAACCACTGATCTAGAACCTTTTTGATCATTCCTTTTGGAGCCTTTTTCAACTCTACAATTCTACAATTTGTCCTTGTCCTGAAGTTTACATGAAGAGCAAATATACGTACAGTATTATCTCACCATTTAGAAAAGTCATCCAGACTGGACATCCACATCAACCTATTTTTCCTTCTTAACTATTCCAGATTATTCAAGATATTCTTAACTATTCCAGATTATATTTTAACAGACTTAGATCATTTACTTAACTGTTCAAATAGATTCTTGGCTGTTATTAATTGTTCCAGAATTTATGCTTTGGGTGCAATTTTCCTTCCTCTTGTCAGGGGGTTGGACTGGATGGCCCACAAGGTCTCTTCCAACTCTATGACTCTATGATTATATGAGTCTATGTATGAAGAACTTGTCATGAAACCAGTCCTAATTGGACTGCACATATTTTACTGGTTCCAAATGAAACAGAATAAAAATAATGAATGGCTGACAACTAGTAATTTATCGACCTGACTGATTTCTGGGTTATTTAAATTACCGAATAAAAGAAAAGCAAAACAAACAAGAAGCAACACTGAATTTACAGGACCACACACACCAGGAATCATCTTACTCCAAATATTTCTCAATGCCTTCTTTTTGGTTATGTTAAACTGTCAGAAATTTCAATCACAATTTTTCTTGCTGGGAATGAAGTCATAAACAAATGCAACAACACTGTTGTAATAAACGGTACAACCAAATATTATAACAGGCATTTCTTCAATTCAAAGTGCTAGTCTTCCCTCAAGGTATTTATTTCATTCAGATACATACCAGTGTTAGTAGTGGTAGTCCCTGAGGTGCAAATATCTGACTTACAAACAACTCATAGTTAAGAATGAGGTTGAGACAATGGGATGTGTGAGAAGTCTACCCGCTGGAAGGGAAATTTACTCCTGGAAGAGTTGTCATGGGAAAAAGGTGTATCCACTGAAGCTTTATCACCAATCCTTGTTTCCACAATATGCCAAATTTTCCAAAATCCAATTATCCCAGGGACAAAAAATGAGGTGAAATATTCTGAACAGGGGCAAAGACAGTGAAATAGATAGATAGATAGATAGATAGATAGATAGATAGATAGATATCTGTTTCAACTTACATGCAAATTCAACATAAGAACAAACCTATTGAACCTATCTTGTCTGTAACTTGGGGGCTGCCTATACTCCATTTCCAATAGAAGAAATAAGTGGAGTTTTGCACAGCTCTGAATTAGTCTACCCCTGAAAACAACATCAGAAAATAATATAACATGTTTTATAACACTGGAACTTGAAGAGATTTTGACAGAACTTGAAAAGATGACTTCTTAGAACAACAGTTCTCTGAATCCTCCAGTCAGTGGCAATGTTGGTTGCAGGTTTCAGGAAACTACAGCCTAAAACAGTAACATTTCCAAGTTCTGTTCAACATCTTTATTAATGACTTGGATGAAGGTTTGGAGGGCATGCTTATCAAGTTTGCAGATGATACCAAATTAGCTAACATCAGAATAGCAAACATCAGAATTAGGATCAGAATTCAAAATCACCTTAACAGATTAGAGAGCTCGGCCAAAACTAACAAAATGAATTTCAGCAAGGACAAATGTAAGATACTACACTTAGGTAGAAAAAACAAAATTCAAAGATATAGGATGGATTATGCCTGGCTTGACAACAGTCCATGTGAGAAAGATCTTGGACAACAAATTGAACATGATCCAACAGTGCAATGCAGCAGCTAAAAAAGCCAATAGGATGTTGGGTTGCATCAAATGGAGTGCGTATAGTGTCTAGATCGAGGGAAGTCATAGTGGCTCTTATTCTGCTTTAGTTAGACCTCACTTGGAATACTGTGTCCAGTTCTGGGCACCACAGTTCAAAGGAGATATTGACAAGCTGGAAGGTGTCAAGAGGATGGCAACTAAAATGATAATAATAATAATAATAATAATAATAATAATAATAATAATAATAACAATAATAAATGATCAAAAGTCTGGAGATCATGAATCCCTATGAGGAGCATCTTAAAGAGCTGCAGAAGGGAAAGTTGAGAGGAGACATGATAGCCATGTGTAAATATGTGAAAGGGTGTCATAAGGAAGAGGGAGCAGACTTGTTTTCTGCTGCCCTTGAAACTAGAACTAGTAGCAGCGAGTTCAAATTACAGGAAAGGTGATTCCACCTGAACATTAGGAAGAGCTTCCTAACTGTACAAACTGTTCAACAGTGGAACTTTCTGCTTCAGAGTGTGGTGGAAGCTCCTTCCTTGGAAACTTTTTTAAAATAGTTTTTTATTGAAATATTTGAAAATTACAATGAAAGAGGGTGAACATCTAGAAGTAGAGAAAGAAAAAAAAAAGAAAACACCACCATCCCCCGGAAGTTCAAAAAAACAGGGGGGGGGGGGGAAGAAAAAGGAAAAAGAAAAAACAGGAAAAAAGTCAAAAATCTAAAATCCAAAATCAAAAATCCTAAATAAAAAAAGCAAACACATAAGAAAAATAAAAAATATGAATGAAAAATTTTAAAAAAAGGTTGACTTCCATCTCCTCATTGGGTGTTGTATCTCCAAAATTAAAAAAAATGTTTCATTGGCTCCACAATAAAAGGTTCCTCTTATTTGCGTCTTTCTTTCTCGTAATTATCATAGAGGGTCCAATCCGTCCTCTTTATCGGATTCCCGGTATTTTTTTTCAAAAAAAAAAGTTAATTCATTCATCTCTCTTATTTCTCTAATTTTCCCTAACCATTCTTCAATGGTAGGGATACTATACTGTTTCCAAAGTTTTGCCAAAGATATTCTCGTCGCTGTCGTACAATAGGTAAATAATTTATCTTCATTTTCATCTCATTGTAATTCTAAATCTGTGAAACCTAATAGATAATATTCTGGTTTCATCTTGAATACTCTCTTCAGAATTTTTTGTGTTTCTTCATGTACCATTGACCAGTATTTCACAATTTCTTTACATGTCCATCACATATGATAAAAAGTACCTGTCTGATGACAACCTTTCCAACATTTATCAGAATAATTTTTTATTTATAAGAGCCAATTTCTTAGGGGTGGTATACCATCTGTGGAACATTTTTATCCAGTTTTCCTTTAAATCTGTCGCATAAACATATTTTAACTTCCTTGGAAACTTTTAAACAGAGGCTGGATGGCCATCTTTCAGGGATACTTTGTGCTTTGATTGTGAATAGGCAAGGGGATTGGCCTAGATGGCCCATGTGGTCTTTTCCAACTCTATGATTCTATGAAATGTTTCATAAAACATTCTATTATTAAAGTCCGGAATATATCATGTTGACCCTCGCAGAATAATTGTCCTGAGCATGAACCTTATACAGCTTTCTTCTGTTATATTTCTTATGCTATATAGTGGAGTTTTTACTTAAATGTATTGAAATATTAAAACAAATAGAAAGCCAAATTGCAGTTGTGCTCTACTACCTGCTTTATTTTATTTTGTCTTATGAAATATTTAACACGCTATTCAGATCTAAAATAGAGTAACTATTTGAATTACCTTCTTGCTGAAATAGAGCAGAAAAAGTACTTTTAACATCTAACTAGAAGTGCAAAATGAATTCTATTAAAAACCAATGAAAACTTTGCCACTAACTTTAAAGAGTGCTGACTGCATCTTAAATTCTTGCACTGTGTGAGGACTTTCAGTAAAAACATGAAAAATAGCAGATATTGATATTCTGCCTTCTGTAACTTTTTGTTAATTATATTATGCTGTTGTGACAACAGGGTGGAAAGAGTCAATGCAGTACTACTTTTAAAGTCTATATACATTGGCACAGAACGATGTGCTTACTCTTACCAGAGTTAAAATATTTATTAAACTCTTAAAAGGTACAAAATTGTACAGGGCTTTGAAGAGAAAACATTGTGTCTCCTGTTGCCAACAATGCCACAAGCATAACTGTATATGGGAAGCAAACCAAGATTCCCTCTCTTCACCATTGTGGCAAATATCCAACAGTGTCTTTTCATTTTTGGAAACAATCATACAGCTAGCTGAAAGCTAACACTGAACAATGGGGAATTTGCAAAAAAATCCATTTGCAGTATTTTTTTTTCCTTTCTAACGTACCACTTCCTCTCCTCTTTTGGCATGGAGTTCAGTTGGAATTTCCTGTCCGTCATCTAATGGGCTCCGTGCTGAAAGTAGAGAGCAAATGGCATACGATGGGCAAATTGGCCCGTGGGATGAGGTAGCGAGTCATACACTCTCAGACAAATAATAAACCTTGCTAGGAAAACCTCATGATAACAATCACCATAATTTGTAGTTAATGTAAAGAAACATAACAACAACAAAGTGGTACAGGCTCCACCAGCCCACCCATGTACCTGCAATGGAAATCCAACAGAACTCAGTCAATGTATCGTCTTTCTCTGTGAGAAGTACAGTACATTTCAATACAATAACATAAAAAACATAACACACTATAAAATGAAGCAAACATAAGATACAATAAGCAGTGCAAAGTAACACAATAAAATCAAACACATTCGCAAAGAGCGGGCCACATGCGCAAGATACAGTGATGAGATAGAAGTAAAACATCTATATTTCATGTTGTAAGGGAAACTCATGAATGGAGTAGTGGAGAAAGTCCTTCATGTAGGCAGTGGACAGTGCAATATGAGGACACCCATTTTCGGGGGAATGACAAGGGGAATGTAAAATCATTATCCAAAAGCACAACGAAAAAGCCAAGTTTTGAGGTTCTTCTTAAAGGTTTCCAGGGTAGGGGCTTGCCTAATCTCGCTGGGCAGTGTATTCCAGAGTCGGGGGGCCACGGAGGAGAAGGCTCTCTCCCTCGTTCCTACAAGTCGGGTCTGTGATAATGGAAGGAGCGAAAGGAGGGCCTCCCCCGAAGAACGATGGGATCGGGCAGGTTTCCTTACTGTGAGAGCCGTTCAGCAGTGGAACTCTCTGCCCCAAAATGTGATGGAGGCTCCTTCTTTGGAAGCTTTTAAACAGAGGCTGGATGGCCATCTGTCAGGGGTGATTTGAATGCAATATTCCTGCTTCTTGGCAGGGGGTTGGACTGGATGGCCCATGAGGTCTCTTCCAACTCTTTGATTCTATGATTCTATGATTCTTGCACCAGGTGCCTGAGGATATGCATGAATAATTCTCTTCTTTTTCTCAATATAGCCAATAGCAACAGCTACACCTTGTGAAGGGGCAGGGGAACTACTGGCCATTTTGCTATATTTGAGGGACCTTCCTTTGTTGTATATATGACTTTTTTTCTAAAATCAGAAGTGAATTATGGAAGTTCAATTACAGGGTGAGGCAGCATAACTTCCTTTTTTCAAAACTTAATAAAACCCATTGTATGAATCAGAATTTTTTAAATTATAATGTAGGCGTATACCTAAAGTTTTGTTTTACGTAGTTTTGAAGATCAAATTAGGTAGGTGACGTCCCCCATTCTCCATACACTGAGTAAACCGATTTCTGGCGTTTGTCGTGACTCTTGCCAGCATAGCAGGCGTTATGTTGGCAATTTTTTCGTGGATGTTGGTCTTCAAATCTTGTAGGGTGCTTGGATGGTTCACATAAATATGGGATTTCAAAAAAACCCATAGAAAAAAATCACAAGGGGCCAAATCTGGAGAGCGGGCCGGCCACTCCAAATCCGCTCGAAAAGTAGGCCTCAATGGCAAAAGCACGCTCCTCACTGTTCCAATGCATGATGGCGACTGAACTGTGTCAGGACAAAACTTTATACTCCCGCCTCTCGAACAAGACCACTAGCGCTGCACTACGTCTTCAATTGACTGAATGGTGCGCATTTTTAAAAAGGAAGTTATGCTGCCTCACCCTGTAGTTCTTGATTTGAAGGAAGTCTGAACAAAACGAGTTAACAGAACATGGTCTCTGTCTTGCTTGATTGTTTAGATGAATCAATTTCATCCGTTTACTTGATTCCATAGCAAGAAACAGGTCTCAGCGGTGGCTGGGAGAGCTTTTGCACAATTAAAACTTGTGCGCCAGTTGCGCCCGTACCTTGGGAAGTCAGATCTGGCCACAGTGGTCCACGCTCTTGTTACATCCCGAATAGATTACTGCAACGCACTCTACGTGGGGTTGCCTTTGAAGACTGTTCGGAAACTTCAATTAGTCCAACGGGCGGTGGCCAGATTACTCACCGGAGTCATACAGGGAACATACCACCCCTCTGTTATGTCAGCTCCACTGGCTGCCGATCCAGTTCCGAGCACAATTCAAAGTGCTGGTTTTGACCTACAAAACCCTATACGGCTCCCGTCCAGTGTATCTGTCCGAAGTATCTCCTTCTACGTCCCGCCTTGGAGTTTAAGATCTTCTGGGGAGGCCCTGCTCTTGGCCCCACCTCTATCACAAGTGAGGTTGGTGGGGACGAGGAGCAGGGCCTTCTCGGTGGTGGCCCCTCGCCTGTGGAATTCGCTTCCCAGGGAAATTAGGTCATTGACATCCCTCCTCTCTTTTAGAAGGAAACTAAAAACATGGATATGGGACCAGGCCTTTGGGTAACCTGGCAGACAGACAAAGGACAATGACGACTAGAACTGGATAGGATTATGACAATGCGGAATGAACTTACGGATTTTGAGCTTGGCGAACGTTGATCACTAGATTGGTTTTTATTAGTTGTACTGTATAACTGGATTGTTTTAATTGTTTTATAATTGTTGCTGCTATGTATTTTATCTTACTATGTGTATTGCTGGCATCGAATTGTGCCTTTTGTAAGCCGCTCTGAGTCCCCCTTCGGGGGTTGAGAAGGGCGGGGTAGAAATACTTGAAATAAAAATTAAAAATAAATAAATAAGAAACACCCGCTGAAATTTTCTGTTTTACCTTAGCATTACAGCTACTTGAGCACACTCCAGTTTTCAACATATGAACGAAGGACTCATGTCCTACAAAGGGAGGTCCCTTTCCTAAAGCAGCAGAGTCCGATGTTCAAGACACCTTTAACTGGCCATTTGAAGGTAAAATAACTCCAGTCCACACATATTGGAGGGGTGCATGAGGACCTAGGGCTTTGGGGGTCTGTATATTGTCCCTGGTCAAACTTTAGTAATCCCTCAAGTATAACATTGTTATGTACATATCTTTTCCTTGAACAGTAATCAATTGTTTGAAACCAAACAATGAATAATATTTTTTCTTCCCAGAGCAACTTCTGTTTGTGTTTGTCATAATGTTCATAAACAAATTAAGAAATGTCAAATAGGCATTTGTTTTGAAGGATTGCATTACAAGTTATCTCTTTAATTAACTGTAGAATTTAGCTGATGATTTTCTTCTAGCTCTTCTACAACATGTTTGTGAATTATACAATGGTATAATTCCTTTGGCATTGGCTCAGCTGTTTTAAGGTTCATGTTATCATTCTTCCTCACTCTGTCTTTTAAATTTCTTTTTTATACCTTGTATCAAGGTATATGGTATGTTCTACCATGCACCATGGGACACTGGGAACAGAAACACTATTTCTTCATTTTAATCATATTGTGGCTAACATGTAAGTCTTGAGACTGCAAAAACCATGAGAGAAAGAAGTTGGGGACGGCTGACATGTTATTTTACACCCCATTGTTCACTATTTTATGCCTAACATAAAGAACACAGGGAAGATGAGTAAGCTGCTCCTCAATCTATCTTCACTAATTCCACATATGTCACTTGCCTTAGTGAGTGTTCTGTGAGTCTGACTTGACCATGGTGGTCCATGCCTTAGTTACCTCTAGACTGGACTACTGTAATGTTCTCGACGTGGGGCTACTCTTGAAGACAGCCCGGAAACTACAACTGGTCCAACGCATGGCAGCCAGATTGATAACTGGGGCATCCTACAGGGAGCGGTCAACCCCCCTGTTTAAGGAGCTCCACTGGCTGCCTGAAATAGCTATGGATAAGACAGGATAGCCCCATGTTTCCTTATTTCTTCATGTACCTTTTTTTTTCTTTTGAAGAAGTAAAAGCTGTTAATTTCTTTGCATTGGATTAGTCAAGCAAAGGACAGTCTGCTTTCCTGCTTTGGCAGAGAAGGTGTTGCAGTTACTCCTTTGAGTTTGTTTTGGGCGCCTGTGTGAATACCATCATTTTTTTCTGGTTAGAGAATTGAATTCTTTGAATGAGAACACCAGCAGAAATAAAAACCAACCTCTTTCTCAATCTCCCACTATTAATGGATTTCAGGTTCCCTTTCTATTTCTCTAAAACAGGATCATTACTGCAGAACAGCATTCCTGCTTGGGAAATACGTTTCTCTTCTCTTTAGTTTTATCGATCTGTTTGTTTTTAGAGTCTGTTCCTGGAGAGGAATGTTTCAGTAACATTAATAATTCAATCATACACATACCTATTAAGACGCAAGCCCCAAATGGATTCAGTGGGACTTGTTTCTAAGTAAATATGTACAGGTTGGCAGACTAAATGGGACATTCTAACAACATTATAGCACCGGGATTGGGAGTCAGCTGCATTACATCACTACTGACCAAAAGGTCATGACTTCGAAGCTAGCCTGGGTTGGAGTGATCTTTCGACCATTGTGTAGCTCACTGTCGACCTTTGCAGCCCAAAAGACAGTTGCATTTGTCAAGTAGGAAATTTAGGTACCACTTATGTGGAGAGGCTAATTTAACTAATTTACGATACCATAAAAAAATCTCCAGCAAGCATGCAAAGAATGAGGAAGTACTCCATCAGTGTCACAAATGGACAGTGAAGCGACAGCTCCCCTGGTGGCCAGAATACCCTCATGAAGCTGGAATGTTAAATGGCCTCTGTGTGTCTGTCTATATATGTTGTGTGTCTATGGCATTGAATGTTTGCCATGTATATGTACATTGTAATCCACCCTGAATCTCCTGTGGGGTGAGAAGGGTGGAATATAAATATTGTAAATAAATAAATGAACATTGAGATCTATTATGACATAAACTTGTCATTATGACACTGTTCTGTCGCGCACTGGGCCTGTAACCAAAACTTAACGATGATGATGATGATGGACCAAAACTTAACGATGATGGACAGGTGACTTGCCCTATGGCAATCTGACTGCTTGAAAATGACTGTTACAGTGTTATGCGGAGGCTGAGGTTTGAAAACCTGATCTAGAGACAGAGTGTGTATACAAAGCTTAGGCTGTGACAATGAACCAGAGAGAAAGTTGCAATTTTGAGCATGGTCTCATAAAGGCATTTTGAATTTACAACAGTATATTATGCAACATTATATGTATTGTGGCTCATGCTTTATGAACACACATACATACCCATAAAGATAATTCATTGACTTGGCCTCTTTTTAAATGTTTTTCTAAGTTCAGTACATAAACTTCGGTGTCTCTCTACTTAAAACAGTAGTTTTATGTGTTTCTCCTCATTAATGATGTATGGCCATAATCCTGTATGGAAGTGACATTTTCATAAGTGGATTTGCATACGCGGGAATGAGAATTTGGTAGTTTCATAATGTTCATATCCAGTAGAGTGATGCTATTACAATACTATGTAGCAAAGATGGCAAAGGGACCACTATGAAGTGGGACTGCCTACGGCCATACCACCCTGAATACGCCCAATCTTGTCTGATCTCGGAAGTGGGACTGATAAACAATGAGACTGAAGGACAATGGGACCAATGCACATTGGGTTTTGGTCTCAATGCTCATCAAGTACCAATATGGATCAGGCACTCTTTGTCAGAAGTCAATTTCTGACAGCATGAAGACATCACAAATTCCCTCCGTGACATCCTGACTGAATCATCCTGGCTGCCTCAGTTTTCTCTCTGTGACATCTTGAAGCCAGCAGAGGGCACTGGAAACCTTGTATTGGAACTTGTGAAGAAATAAGCTCTAATAAGGAAACTGAGAAGAGGGGGGAGATGGGCAGGAAAGGTGTATAAAAGGAAGTGGTGGTGGGAAAAAGTCAGTAGTGTCTTTCTTTGCTGCAGATACAAGCAATATATTCATTTCCAAGCAAAACCGGCTTGTGAGTGATCATTTAATATTGCTATATAAAACCTACAGTCTTACACTCTTGCTGTTATCTCAAAATGCATCTCCACAGTTAACAAACAGGATTTCCTAGTTACTCTGCTACTTAGCTAAGCATATATAAAGATATGTTAACTGAAAGGTGATACAGAATCCTGGTGTATATCCTGATTTTGCCTTGCTATGTTTTTTGTTTCTTGTTCTCTTGGCTGTCATCTGAAAAATGCTGTAGGGCAAGCATTTCATTCTCTAAGGAGGTCCAGTTATCAGCGTTCAGTGGCAGACACCTTTTGGGGAAGAGTTCAAGGTATGAGTTGGAACAACTCATTGTCCTTATTAAAACCACTGTTGCACCACATCTTTGCATTCAAGAATATGTGGTCAGTGCCCAAGATATAGGCTGGAGTGGGGAGAGAACAACAGGGATAAATATTTGATTTAAAATATTGAGGGACATGATAAAAAATACGTTTCTTGAGTGTTGGGGAATTCTAATGACTAGACTCCAAGACTGATGCCAATGTTTGTAGTTCAGGATTAGTTCAGACCAGCATTGTAAATATGGTGTGAGAGATTGCAGAGAAACAGCATTTTCTGTGGAATTAACAGGTTTTCCCCCCTGTGGAGATATTAATTTTAGAACATGGCCGGCTAAAAGTGGCGAGGGATGATGCGGGTCTTCTTGTTGTCGCTGGCCCGAAAAAACCTACAACATATAGCCCTGAAAAGTCCTAGTGGACAACAAGTTAAACATGAGCCAACAATGTGATGTGGCGGCAAAAAAAGCCAATGGGATTTGGCCTGCATCAATAGGAGCATAGTGTCTAGATCCAGGGAAGTAATGCTACCCCTCTATTCCGCTTTGGTTAGACCACACCTGGAATATTGTGTCCAATTCTGGGCACCACAATTCAAGAGAGGAGGAGGAGGAGTGCCGCAGGGTTCCGTCCTGGGCCCGGTCCTGTTCAACATCTTTATTAATGACTTAGATGAAGGGTTAGAAGGCATGATCATCAAGTTTGCAGACGACACCAAATTGGGAGGGATAGCCAATACTCCAGAGGACAGGAGCAGAATTCAAAACAATCTTGACAGATTAGAAAGATGGACCAAAACTAACAAAATGAAGTTCAACAGTGACAAATGCAAGATACTCCACTTAGGCAGAAAAAATGAAATGCAAAGATACAGAATGGGGGATGCCTGGCTCGAGAGCAGTACGTGTGAAAAAGATCTTGGAGTCCTCGTGGACAACAAGTTAAACATGAGCCAACAATGTGATGTGGCGGCAAAAAAGCCAATGGGATTTTGGCCTGCATCAATAGGAGCATAGTGTCTAGATCTAGGGAAGGCATGCTACCCCTATATTCTGCTTTGGTTAGACCACACCTGGAATATTGTGTCCCATTCTGGGCACCACACTTCAAGAGAGATATTGACAAGCTGGAATGTGTCCAGAGGAGGGCGACTAAAATGATCAAGGGTCTGGAGAACAAGCCCTATGAGGAGCGGCTTAAGGAGCTGGGCATGTTCAGCCTGAAGAAGAGTAGGCTGAGAGGAGATATGATGAGAGCCATGTATAAATATGTGAGAGGAAGCCACAGGGAGGAGGGAGCAAGCTTGTTTCCTGCTTTCCTGGAGACTAGGACACGAAACAATGGCTTCAAACTACAAGAGAGGAGATTCCATCTGAACACGAGGAAGCACTTCCTGACTGTGAGAGCCGTTCAGCAGTGGAACTCTCTGCCCAGTGTGGAGGAGGCTCCTTCTTTGGAAGCTTTTAAACAGAGGCTGGATGGCCATCTGTCAGGGGTGATTTGAATGCAATATTCCTGCTTCTTGGCAGAGGACTGGATGGCCCATGAGGTCTCTTCCAACTCTTTGATTCTGTGATTCTATGATTTCTAGGAGGAGGAGAAGGAGGAGGAGGAGGAGCCCCTCAAAGGGACTCAGGGTCGCTTACATGGGGTCAAGCCCAAAACAAAGTACAATTAAAAGCAAAGGAATAACAAACCAAACAGCATAAAACAGCATAGAACAGCATAACAAAATAACAAGAATCAAGACTAACAGCAGACTAACTTTGGAAGGGGGGGGGGGGCAAGGACCACTATGTGAGCTGGATTAGAGGATAAGGTGGTTCAATAAAGTGGATTGCAATGTATGATAGCATAGGAAATAAAATGGAAACTGAGCAATTTAACTGGATCGATTCAGCTTAACTTAAAGATATATCTAGTAATGTAATATAGGAAGCAATTTTATACTGAAACTTGGTTTTATTTTTAAGTCTGTTAAATATCTTTTTTAGAAGACTTATTGTCCTTCGTCACTATCTTTTCTTTTACTTGTTGTCATTCAGCTCTTGGTTACGGGTGTATTCGATCAGCATTATTCATCATCTCTTTTATCATTGCTGAATATCACTTTGAGATAATCAGATCTAAGTGCTTTATAAATATTTGCAAACAATTAATTACCACTGGTGTTTATGCTGATTCTGGTTTGTTGATTTCTTTGATGGTATTGTATTTGATGCCTTTGAGCTTGGAAACACCACCTTAATTAATGACTTTTGGAAATAAAGGGGGCAAAACAATGCTATTCTTGCAAATGATTGCTATTAATGTCCCACATTTAAGAAGTGATTTCTACTAACTACTTCTTTTTAATGACTTTTTGGGGAATTAAAAAAAAAGATGAAACTATAAAGGCGTTCTTCCTCCTCTCTAATTTTAAGGCATTTTCTTATTTGTTTATTTTTAAATGATAAAAAGTACTGTATTTACTCAAATCTACTGGGTTGTTGCAGGTTTTTTCGGACTATATGGCCATGATCTAGAGGCATTCTCTCCTGACGTTTCACCTGCATCTATGGCAAGCATCCTCAGAGGTAGTGAGGTCTGTTGGAACTAAGAAAATGTGTTTATATATCTGTGGAATGACCAGGGTGAGACAAAGGACTCTTGTCTGATGGAGCTAGGTGTGAATGTTTTAACTGACCACCTTGATTAACATATAATGGCCTGACAGTGCCTGGAGCAAACTTTTGTTGAGAGGTGATTAGTAGGCTTGGGCGGTTTCGTTCGTTAATTTTGTAATTCGTTATTAATTTGTATTTAAATTAGCTTACGATCCAATATTGAGCCATGCAGGAATAGTGTGAGGAGTAAATTAGATTCGAAACATTTTTTTCAATTTATTTCGTAATTATTTCGTAATTATTTCGTAATTATTTCGTAATTATTTTCGCATGTCTGGTGCAAGTTTTATAGTTGTTGTTTGTTTTATCACACCAACAGTCAACAACAGAGGGAGAGGGAAGCTTCAGAAGTTCCCTCTGTCCCATTTGGAGGTTTTTTTTAGCATATTGCGCAATCACGTCCGCCATTAACGAATCGATTCATAATTTTACGAAATTTTGTAAATTTTGAAATTTTTAAAAGCAAAATTTCAGAATTCTTAAAAAAAAACGAAATGCGATGGACCCCTAAAAATGAAGCGAGTTTAGAAACAAATTTCTCCGTTGTTACCCAGGCCTAGTGATTAGATGTCCTTGTTTGTTTCCTCTCTGTTGTTGTGCTGTTGTAATTTTAATTTTTTTAATACTGGTAGCCAGATTTTGTTCATTTTCATGGTTTCCTCCTTTCTGTTGAAATTGTCCACATGCTTGTGGATTTCAATGGCTTCTCTGTGTAGTCTGACATAGTGGTTGTGAGAGTGGTCCAGCATTTATGTGTTGTCAAATAAAATGCTGTGTCCAGGTTGAAAAAGAATTAACCTAAGTTAATCTGTGGTGAGGAGCGGAGTAATGAAACTTTTATAAAAACCGAAGCATGTCCCCAGCATTTCCTGTATATGCGTTTTGAAATAGGAACATTTACAAAATCATACAACTAACAATGAGTACAAAATGCATAACCTGGGCAATAGTAGATATTAGGCTTGGGCAATCCATGGTTCTAAATGGTTCTAAAGTACTTGCAAAACTAAAGTTCTGGTGGTGAAAATTTCAGAACTCTAACAAAACTTTCAAAATGTAATTATTATTTCATTATTGGCAATTTTTATGACACAACCAATTAGGAACTGCCATTTATAATGAAATTTTGAGAGTTTTGTTAGAGTTTTGAAATTTTCATCACCAGAACTTTAGTTTTGTAAGTACTTTAGAACCATTTAGAACCATGGATTGCCCAAGCCTAGTAGGTATATATGCTAGTAAACATATAGATGCTGTCCTTGCAGAATGGTGGGTTCCAAATCACCATAATGAGATATCATAATCATCATAATCATCATCATATTTAATTACTTATTAATCGCCCTCCATCTGAGAATGCTCTAGGCAATTTACAGCTAAATTGTGAAAGATAAAATACATATATACAGAAATTAAAAATTAACAGAGATCGAATGCTCTAGTAAAAAGCCAGGTCTTAAGTGCGAGAGTAAAAGGTCCTAAGTCTCGCATGGCTCTCAGATAGGGTGGCAAGGAATACCATAAGGAAGGCAGAAATAGAAAAAGCCCTGCGTCTGGTACTTTCCAAGTGCACTGATTAATGAGTTAATTAAAGATTAATGAATTAATATTTAACACTAATAACATTTACCTCCCCTTACCTCCCCTCTTTGAAAATCATTATTTCCTTGGAGGATGGTCGATTTCTTTTAACAGGAATCAGTAATTTCAATCTACATACATGATTTCATTTTTTAACAGAGCACATTTATACTATAAATCAAAATGACTGTCAAAACTTGCTTTCACTTCTATACAAAATAATCATTTTGATTGAACAGCCTACATATTTCCCTAATTTTTTTTTAACCTCTGGAGAAATAAATTTCCTACATACTTGTTTGTGAAATGAATGCCATAACTCATGAAGAATCAACTTATTTAGAGCTTGTTTGATAATAAAACAGGAAAGATATGATGGATGATATTTTGTATGTTCTCAAGCAGTGATACGATTTAAAAGAATAAACATTCAGTCATACTTGTCAAGCTCCCTTTCTCTTATTTATACAAGAGCAACCATGCTCACCCTTTTCATCATCTCGAAAACTGTACCCATTTTGAGTTGGTTTCTTTACAGACTGGATAATACCCAAGCAACACAAAGATAAGCAAGAAAAACATCTGTCAAAGTTATTTGCACCGTGTTTAAACTCTATAAATAGTATGTTTAGAGCTTCATATTTGTTTTATACAGAGCCAGATTAACTGTCATGTGAAAAATGTTGTTACAGTCCATCCAAGTAGGTGGTGTGCCTCTTTTCTCCTGCGCTACCACTTTCTTCATTTGCCTTTTTATTTTTCTTTGTAAAGGTAATTGTGAAGTGCTAAGTAAAAGAAATAAAGTTTCAGCAAAAGGAGAGGAGAGGATGCTGTTGAAGAAACAACCAGACATCATCACACTCTTCCGCAAATAATCTGTCCTTAGAATCATAGAATCAAAGAGTTGGAAGAGACCTCATGGGCCATCCAGTCCAACCCCCTGCCAAGAAAGAGGAATATTGCATTCAAATCACCCCTGACAGATGGCCATCCAGCCTCTGTTTAAAAGCCTCCAAGAAGGAGCCTCCACCACACTCCGGGGCAGAGAGTTCCACTGCTGAACGGCTCTCACAGTCAGGAAGTTCTTCCTCATGTTCAGATGGAATCTCCTCTCTTGTAGTTTGAAGCCATTGTTCCGTGTCCTAGTCTCCAAGGAAGCAGAAAACAAGCTTGCTCCCTCCTCCTGTGACTTCCTCTCACATATTTATACATGGCTATCATGTCTCCTCTCAGCCTTCTCTTCTTCAGGCTAAACATGCCCAGCTCCTTAAGCCACTCCTCATAGGGCTTGTTCTCCAGACCCTTGTTTATCTCGTGTTTATTTCGCCTGAGTTTTAAATCTGTTTCTACCCAATTTTCTTTTATCCATTACATGTAGCTCGCCCATGTTATCGTGATTGTGTTTACTGTGTTTATTGTAATTTTATATTGCTATGTTGTCTTTTGTTTTATGTAATTGCGTTATTATTGTTTATTATTTGCGTTTTCGGTTTTGTTTTCTTTCATGTAATTGTTGTTTTGGGCTTGGCCTCATGTAAGCCGCACCGAGTCCCCATTGGGGAGATGGAGAGGGGTACAAATAAAGATGATGATGATGATGATGATGATGATGATGATGATTATAGAATCCTGAACAGGGCAGCCCAAAAACACCCCAAGGGCCTGATTGGGAACCAGGACGCTAATAGATAATCTAGGAGGGGCAATAGATGACCTCAATCACTGTCACTTTTCCCTTTTTTTTTTTGACCTCATATATCCCTGGTGCGCTGATGTGCATCTCTCTCGGACATGGAAACATAAACCCTGCAAAGCAATTTGAGGCCAGCTTCCATGGTACATATAATCACCTTCCTGGCCTCAAACCAGTTCCAGGCATGCAGGGGCGGCTCAACCCATTACGCAAAGTAAGCATTTGCAGTATAGTTGATTTTGCCCAGGGGCGCTCTTGAGGCGCTCTTGGGGGAAAATAGACCTTGACATATGCGAGTTGTAGTTACTGGGATGTATAGTTCACCTACAATCAAAGAGCATTCTGAACTCCACCAATGATGGAATTGAACCAAATAGGGCACACAGAACTCCCATGACGAACAGAAAATATATATCAGTGATTGGTTGGGGGGGGGGGGGGCAAAATACTGTTTGCTTACCATTGAAAATTACGTAGTGCCGCCTCTGCAGGCATGGCGAGCGGGATCACCCACACATCAAAACTGGTTCCTCTTAAACCAGCTCCAAAATGAATTACAGGTGTCAGTATAGAAGAAGCCATAGTGTGGTAATAGGGTATGGCCAGTAAACAACAAGGCAATATATATTACTAGCTGTACCCGCCACGCGTTGCTGTGGCCAACCTTCCCTCCCTCTTTCTCTCCTTCTCTTTCTTTCTCTCTTTCCTTCCTTCCCTCTCTCCTTCCTTCCCTCTTTTTCTTTCCCTTCTTCTTTCTTCCTTCTCTACCTGTTTCTTTTCTCGCTTCCTTTGCTCTTTGGTTCCATCCTTCCTTGTCTCTTTCCTTCCTTCTTCCCTCCCTCTTTCTCTTTCATTCCTTCTCTCCTTCCTTCCCTTTTTATTTCATTCTCTCTCTCCTTCTTTCTCTCCTTCCCTCATTTCCCTCTTTCTCTCCTTCCTTCCTTCTCCACCTTTCTTTCTTTCATTCTCTCCTTCTTTCTCCCCCCCATCTCCTTCCTTCTCTATCCTTCGTTCTTTCCTTCCTTCTCTCCTTCCCTCTTTCTTCCTTCTTTCTCTCCTTCCCTTCTCTCCTTCTCTACCCTTCTTTCTTTCCTCCCTTCTCTCCTCCCTCCCTCCCTCCTTCCCTTCCTCTTTTCTGTGTATGCTTTTTGTGTGTGTATATGCATATATGTGTGTATATATGTGTGTTTGTGTATATATATGTGGTTTTGCTTGTGCGTTGTATTTTTTCGGTGTTTTGGCTTTTTAAGTCCCTTCTACTGTGTTTTTCAGTGTTTTTATGAGTGGTGGTCACTCGTTGGCCTGATAGGTGTATTCTGTCCAAACTTGGTGTCAATTCGTCCAGTGGTTTTTGAGTTATGTTAATCCCACAAACGAACATTAAATTTTTATTTATATAGATCGAGGAAGGAAACACAGATGTGCAGTAGTTTTCTAAGCAGAAACTGAATTCAAGACAGGCAGGAAAAAGGGGAAAATCAATAAAATAAATCTCTATGTAATGCATTACAATAAAATCAGATGCCTTTTATCAAAGCTGCTCTCAGACAATTAAGCTTCTACACTTGCAAATTTTGTGTGGTAAAATAAATATATCAAAGAACCCATGTTCCTTCCTGTTAAATGTCCACCCTGCCATTGAAGAGGAATTTTTGAGGTCTTGAAGGAAGAAGGAAAAGCAGTGGAAAACCAACCACTGTTTTTTTTTTAATTCAAGATCTAGATAGAATTTCAACCGACTACTGGAAAGGAAGATTATGTTTGCACCTCAAGGGGCACATCTGAAAAAAAAAATAATGGCCTACTGATATATTGCCACTTATGAATCTCTGATATCGATGACTTTAAAGGAACAAACATGATATTTTAAAGGTTGTTATAATAGAGATAGTCTCTCATTTTTAACAGAATTAAAACTAAAGCAAATATAATAATGGCTTTTTAACTTCACCAGAGCTTCACTTAAACTGCAAAGTAATAATTCCCAAAGGTTATCTGTCCATTCCTATGGCCTTATTCCAAGCAGATAATTCTTTGGCATGGAAATGATTGTCCTGTAATTACTGAAGTTGAGCGGATGCCCTGTATATAATGATTTAATTGGTAGGAAGTGTGAAAGCTGATTAAGTTGGTGTTGAAATGTACAGCAATAAAAACCATTTTTCCTCCTAATTAGGCCTATGAAGAAACCTCTGAATTTCAAAGAAAGTATTTGAAACATTTCATGTACTCCTTCTACAAAATGTTAACACAGAGAAAGTATGGGTGCACCCACAAGTGAACGAGATCCGGCATATTCTCTTAGGAACACATGGATACATTTTGCGGTCTACACAATTTGATCTTTAGTATCTCCAGAGTTCCAAAGGGATACAACTTTGACATTATGGCTGACATTTTGGCAGGCTAGAGTTGATGTTAGGGTACGCTTTGTTGCCTTTTGGGGCTGAGTTCTCTTAGTAGGTCTTCCTGCTTTTGGACAGAAGATCTTCAAACTTTCAAGTTCAACAATATCTGGAAAATCAGAGCTTCTAGAGCAGTGTTTCTCAACCTTCCTAATGCTGCAACCCCTTAATACAGTTCCTCATGTTGTGGTGACCCCCAACCATAACAATTTTTTTTTGCTACTTCATAACTGCAATGTTGCTACTGTTATGAATCGTAATGTAAATATCTGATATGCAGGATGTATTTTCATTCACTGGACCAAATTTGGCACAAATGATACACCCAAATTTGAATACTGGTAGGATTGGGGGATTGATTTTATCATTTGGGAGTTGTAGTTGCTGGGATTTATAGTTAAACTACAATCAAAGAGCATTCTGAACTCAACCAACTTTGGAACAGAACTCCTATGACCAAGAGAAACCGAACAAATAAACAACAATTGGTGGACACTGATGTTCAGTTTTGGAGTTGTAGATCACCTAACTCTGGAGAGCACTGCGGACTCGAACAATAATGGATCTGGACCAAACTTGGCACAAGTACTCAATACACCCAAATGTGAACATTGTGGAGTTTGGGGAAAATAGACCTTGACATTTGGGAGTTGAAGTTGCTGGGATTTATAGTTAATCTACAATGAAAGAGTACTGTGATCCCAGCCCATAAGGGATCTGCACCAAATTTGACACACTACCTACATGGCCAACACTGATTACTAGTGGGGTGGGGGGGGGCTGTTTTTGAATTTTGGGAGTTGTTGTTCACCAACACCAAAAAGAAAGGGAAAGACGGGCAGATTAAAGGTTCAAATTAGCCCAATAGTTTTCCATTGTTCAATCAACATTTTATTTATTTATTTATTTATATTATTCAAACTTATATGCCGCCACTCCCCTGGGGCTCGGAGCAGCTTACAAGAACAGGTTAAAATCTAACACAATTTAATAACAATTGAAAACAATTTAAAAACAGCAATATTAAAAGTCAAAAGCCTGTCGAAACAGATATGCCTTACATGCCCTGCGGAAAGCGTCTGTTTGCTATTAGACGCAAGGTCTTGACACTGGGAATTTCCAACAAATCTTGGTCCTCAGAACGGAGGGATCTCTGGGGTTGGTAGGGGGTGAGGCGGTCCCTCAGGTACATCGGCCCCAGACCATGCAAGGCCTTAAAGGTGAGTACCATCACTTTGAAAGTGATCCGGTGCTCAATTGGTAACCAATGCAGCTGCAGTAAGATTGGTGTTATGTGGCATCTCATCGGAATTCCCGCAAGAAGCCGAGCAGCTGCATTTTGTACCAACTTGAGCTTCCGGATCACTGACAGAGGAAGGCCAATGTAGAGGGTGTTACAGTAGTCCAGTCTTGAGATGACCGTAGCCTGGATCACCGTAGATAGGCCGTCCCTGCTACTCAAAAGTCACAAGGAAGGATTGATTGTCTGAGGACAGGGGAACATTTTGAGTTGCTCTCTTTTACTCTTGTGGATACTAAAGCATTATTTAAGGAAACCACGCAGGACCGGAAACAACTTCCAAAGAAGGAAGGTGACAAGCAAGGATTGAGGCTCTAAGTCAGCCCTTCTCCCTATGGATCCAAATATGACAATGCCTCTTGATGCCCCACCTCTCTGCCTTGTTTAAATCAAGCCAAGAAAGACTTTCATCGTATGCATGCACAACATTTAAAAGAACACACATACATACACCTCAGTGAGTTATGAAAACCACAATATCAATGTTGGAGATAAAGCAGCCCAAATAAACCCATGTAAACATAATGTCTTCTTATTTTTAATAATTAATTAAAATTTATGAAAGTTTGAGCAAAGTGCCCGTCCCCCCCCCCCTGTCCCCCCCGTGTCCAGGACATACACAGGTTAATATCTGCAAAGGTGTTATTTCTACTATCTGTTATCCTCAACTGGGCCCATTTCTGCCCATGCAGCTATTAGAAGGATATTCCCTTAAGCAAGTTCCAGAAATTTCGGAAGAATTATGAACAACGTAGAAAAATATGTAACAATGTAGGTATAAATTGACTCAACGGTTGAAGATATAGTCCAAAATGAATCTTTATACAAAACAATTTTAGTTTAAATACAGGGTGAGGCAGCATAACTTCCTTTTTTTAAATGTGCGCCATTCAGTCGGTTGAAGACGTAGCGGAGCTCTAGAGGTCTCGTTCGAGAGGCGGGAGTATAAAGTTTGGTCCTGACACAGTTCAGTTGCCATCATGCGTTGGAATAGTGAGGAGCGTGCTTTCGCCATTGAGGCCTACTTTTCGAGTGGATTTGGAGTGGTCGGCCCGCTCTCCAGATTTGGCCCCTTGTGATTTTTTTCTATGGTTTTTTTGAAATCCCGTGTTTATGTGAACCGTCCAAGGACCCTACAAGATTTGAAGACCAACATCCAGGAAGAAATTGCCAACATAACACCTGCTATGCTGGCAAGAGTAATGACAAACACCGGAAATCGGTTCACTCAGTGTATGGAGAACGGAGCATGGGAGACATCACCTACCTAATTTGATCTTCAAAACTACGTAAAACAAAACTTTAGGTATGCGCCTACATTAGAAAAAAAAATTCTGATTCATACAATGGCTTTTATTAAGTTTTGAAAAAAGGAAGTTATGCTGCCTCACCTTATACAAAACTAGCTATATATGCCATTCAGCAGTATCCATCATTTTACTCTTTAAGTTAGCAACACACTTTCATACTATAACGAAATGTCCAATGAACAGCAAAAGAACTATGGGATTGAACTATAGAAACCAGCTGTCTCTTCCAGTTTATAAAGAACTAATTCTTTAACAGCATTGCCTGGCATTTGCAACACCACAGAAAAGTATTCAAGCAAATTAGTTTTTAAAGGTCACCTGGATTATCATTTAGAACCAGTGAATACTAACTAACCCAACAACTACTTTTGAAAGAGATGTTTAATTACATTCCAAATAGACAAATAATTAAGAACTTAATGTTGTAATGCTGTTTATTTTTCAGGTTAAATCGTGATCCCATTATCTGTTCACTCAAAAAGAAAAAGGGACCAGACAAAAGCATCCAACAGTTCTGCTGTATATTACAAAGCAGCAGTGATCAGACCTGATTGGTATCATAATTACTAGACATATCATTAGCTTTGTACACTGGGGCAGTTTTCTTTTATTGCAGCTGTAATTTTATTTGCCATGCACTTGAATTGTGCTGAAAGATAAATAGCAAGGTAGTGAAACTTTCAGGAAATGAGTTAATATGGTGACTTGATTCATTACTTCTCTGTTCCATCCTCCTATTTATAGACACAAAATACCCACAGGTTTGTTTTTTTTATATATTGCAGTTTAATTTATCAGAAGCTGATAATAAATAAAACCAGTGAATGTAAGTTTGGTTGTCAGAGACTCATGGTTGTGTTTTTCAACAAGGAGGTAATTCTAATGGAGCTTCTGAATGAAGGAGAACAAAGAACCTCCCAAATCTTTGCCCATGCATTAAGGTCATAATTGTTTATAAGTCCATCATGAACATCTAAAGGGCTGGCAAGTGCTAAATAGCTGAGATACTATTCT